>CM061552.1:248975854-249475854 GCA_030864225.1 Capsicum baccatum var. pendulum | reverse complement strand
TATGATGGATCGGGTATCACGCCGGTACGGATATGTATATGGTGGATCGGGTACCACACTGGTACGATACATGAACATAGATTATTCCCTACAGATCATGACTATTTAGGAAAAAATAAGTCCCATAACATATGTATATATATTTGTGTTGGGTCTGTGGATGTTTACAGTATGGTTGATACTCTTAATGGTTATGTGGCTAGTTATGAGCATTTTTTGATCTGTTATTGCTCTATTATTGATTCATTGGGTATTTGATTGTGTGATATGTATTTGAAAAAGTGAAACTTTATACTTACTTATATGTTGGTTGACTTGCTTCATTTATATGTGTTTTAATCGTAGCTTACCAGAATGGCTACTTATCATTCTTTAATATTATAAGAGAGCATTTGATTGTTAGCCCGAGAGTTTAGTATGGGTTGTCTATGATTACGGATTTGTTCCTGTGAATATGAGTAATGAAAAAGGTAAGGTGAATAAAGAAGAATAGTGACGTATTATCATTGGATTGTGGTTGATTGTGTGAATTGATGAGGCTAAAGTATGTTAGTAGTGAATATAATATTGATGGAGTTGGAAGAGTAGTTGGATGATGTAAGTTATATCGGTAAAGTAATAATGTTATTACAACCTTTGTTGAATTATATTCCATTCAAGATGTCATGATTTATTTTTCTTAATTCTATTTTATGATTATATAAACTAACACAGTCGGCCGATAATGCCTACCAATACGTGTGGTTGTACTAACCTTACTCTTCTACATTTTTTCTTGGGGTGTAGACTGGATGCAGGTTAGTTTGCAGTTACTAGATGGATGACGATAGTCAACACTAACTTCTGCACTTTCTTCTTGGCAGATGTTAGAGTCTTTGTATTATTTATTTTGTTGTCAGTCTATGCTGTAGTAGATAGCTCTTGTACATGTCTGTCCAAGTCTTGAGATGGTGAAGGACATTTGTAAGAAGTTTTTGAAAAAGTTTATTTATTAGTATTTAATTTACTTTATTATATTTAATTCTGTATTCCCTTAAAAACAGAAGTTTTTCGCATATTTTTAGTTGGGTAATAAGGGTTCTCCTAGCTACTTAAAATAGCGTAGGTGCCCGCACGGTACAGTAGTTTGGGTCGTGACAAAATTTACCATTTATTTGAACAAATAACAATGATGAAGTTATGGTACCTGTTGGGCTCTAACTTTAAATGATGGAAAGAAGATCTTGAATGCCTGACATAGATCAAGCCTTGCGTGAGGATGAGCCTTCAGCTCTCACTGATTCTAGTACAGCTGCTGAAATTTTTTTTATGCTAAGTGGGAGAGATCTAATAGGCTATGCATCCTCACCTTTAGGAGGTTGATTGCTGAGCACCTCAAAAGTGGCTTTCCTGAAACTACCAATGCCAAAAGGTTTCTTTCCCAAGTGGAAGAAAGGTATCTTGTATCCAATAATGCTGAGATTAGAGATCTAATAAATAAGCTTTCAGGGATGAGGTATGACTTTACTGGGGTGGTTAGAGAATACATACTTAAGATGGTCCACATTCAGTCCAAACTGAAAACTCTTGAAATAACTCTTCCTGATACTTACATTGTTTACTCTGCTCTTAACTCTTTATATGCCTAGTTTAGCCAAATAAAATCTGCCTATAATACTCAGGATGAATCTTGGTCAATCAATGATCTCATCTCCAAGTGTGTTGTTGAAGAGGGAAAAATTAAAAGGGAGAAAAGTGAGGTTGCCATGTTAGCTTCTCATGATTCCAAAGCAAGCTCTTGCTAGAGACCTAGGAAGTTTGAAAGATCTGATAATCATACTTTTGAGAATGAGTCAAAAGAAGGTAATATCTATCTCTTGTTTGTTTTGAATCACACTTTATAGATATCCCCATTAATTCTTGGTGGTTTGATAGTGGAGCTACTGCTCATGTTGCCATTTCCTTGCAGGGGTTCAAAAACTAAAGGAACCCAAAGAAAATGGAGTCAAGAATTAGAGTCGCCATAGATGTCCAAGTTGAAGTAGAGTTCATAGGAACCGTAGTTTTAGACTTAGAGACTGGTTATAAGCTTGTTCTTAAAAACACTCTTTATGTATCGTCTTTTAGACGGAATTTGATTTCTATTCCAGTTTTAGATAGATTTGGTTATGATTTTAATTCTCTTAAAGTTAATTTTCTTTTGAACTCCCGAGTTGTTGGTCATGGAATCCTATCTGATGGTTTGTTTAAATTTTCTTTGACTTTTAATTTTGAATACAACTCTTTTAATTCTAAAGTTGTTGGGTCTAAACGACCAATTTTAAACAAAAAAACAAACACGTTGTGGCATAGACGTTTAGGTCATATCTCTAAAGATAGAGTTAATAGATTGGTTAAGTCTAATATTTTACCCCCTCTTGATTTTAGGGACATAGGAACATGAATTAATTGCACTAAAGGAAAATTGACTAAAAACAAAAGTGTCACTCGTAGTTTTGGTTTATTGAAAATTATTCACACAGACATAAGTGGTCCGTAGTCTACTAAGTTATTTTATCATCTTCATTGATGAATTTCCTCGATATGATTATGTTTTTCTTATTAAAGAAAAATTAGATTCTCTTGAAACGTTCAAAGTTTTTAAAACCAAAGTAGATAAACAACTAGGAAAGGTCATTAAGATAGCGAGGTCTGATCATAAGGGTGAGTACTATGGTAGATACGTTGAGACTGGGCAACGAATGGGACCCTTTGATCTTGTGTTACATTAGATGGATGTAAAGATAATTTTTTTGAATGGTGATCTTAATGAATAGGTTTACATGAAACAACCCCAAGGTTTTGTTGGTATAGGTAGTAAGCATCTTGTGTGTAAGTTAAAGAAATCTATCTATGGCTTGAAGCAAGCTTCTCGACAGTGGTACTTGAAGTTCGAGAAAATTATCACTTCTATGGGATTTGTGGAGAACAAGATTGATCATTGCATCTATCTTAAGATTAGTTGTAGTAAGTTCATCATTCACACTTTAATATTGTTCTATTTTATTAAAGCTTTTTGGCTTACATGTTGGATGTGTCTCATATTGATAAAATCATATTATTGTTTTATTGGATCTTTCTTTTGGAGACATATATGGTATATCATTCTACCTTGTGGATTTTTTTTATTGTTGCATCATGTAATATGTTTCACATATTGAACCTTGAAAATCAAGATTTTCTGGTAGAGCACATGTTGTTTTAGTGGTCACACATGTTGTAACAGAAATGCGTTGATGATTTTTTATGGTACGCATGTTGATTTTTCTATGAAATGCACATTGATTGTAACTGAATGTGGACCATCTTAAGTATGTAATATCTAACACTCCCAGTAAAGTCATACCTCATCCCTGGAAACTTATTTATTAGATCTCCAGTCTCAACCTTATTAGATACAAGATACCTTTCTTCCACTTGGATAAGAAATCTTTTGGCATTTGACATAAGTCAAATGGCCGCCTTAGATTTCGATGACATCATTCAAAGTCACAATGTGAAGAATCAAGATTTGGTCTCATGGAGGGCACGGGATCATACTTTGAGGGGTCATCTTGAGCATTCCATTAAACAAACCCGAGTGTGAAAGATTGCTTGGAGCCTTGAAGACTTGAGGACTCTCGGGTTTGGGCCACTCTTGGTGGTTCACGATTTTGTCTCCCTTTGTTAAGGGAATTTTGGTCACTTATCCTTGAGGGTATTTTGGTCATTTAGACTTGTCAAAATGACACTGCATGGCCGCCCCCCTCATTAAGGGCATTGGAGTTATTTTGTCTTTCTTTAGTAGTATACTGTATATAGTCTCTTTTAGGTCTTTTCTCATTAGTTTATGAATGATGATATTTTGAAACATTGAAAATCCTCTCTCTTGAGATTAGAACACCTTAGTGTAGTTCTTATTTAGGCCTTGGAATAGCCATTGTAGTTTAGGGCTTGGAAAAGCATATATTGTTCTTTGCTTGGAAATAGTGAATCTTGAGGTGAGTTGATTCCCTTGGCGCTCACCGTAAGAGTGTGATTTTGATTATTATATTCATTATGGGTTAGTGTTGAAATACACTTGGTTCTTAACCTTGTAATAATCTTGGTCTCACTATCTATCCTTTACTTTTTTATAATCTTGTTGTATGGTTCATATTGCCTACTCTCAGCCTTGGGGTGTTCTTATAGCCGAAGTTATTGTTCTTCTTGTTCTTTATTTTATGTGTTGTTAATCTAGTTTGGTTGGCTGGAAAATAGGTTTTAAACACCTTGTTATCATCTCTTTCTAGTTCCTATTATGAATTCGAGAGTGGTCATCAAATAGGGTCCTCGGGTTGTTAAACTTGTGGACTGATTTTGGTGTGTGTTTTGTGTCTTTCATTATTGTTCTTGTATCATTTGGTATCAGAGCATGTCTTGATCTTGTTCTCATATGATCAATCTTGGACTCATAAACTTGAAAATAAAAAAAAAGTGTTAGAAAACTGAAAAATCAAAAAGAAGCAAATCTGTCCATTTTTGTGTCTTGGCCGAAATTTTGTTGTTGTTGTTGTTTTGACCGAGATTTGTGGCTAGATCTAGGTGTGTTTTGATTGTCTTAGTAGTTTCTTGTGTTGGTTTTCTTTATCTCTAACAGTCCTTGAGTCTTAATCCTTGTTCTTGAGCTAAGTTTCAAGTTGTGTGGTGGTAGTTGTTAGATGGTCTGTTGTTGTTGTTCTTGGAGTTCATCTCTTTGTGTTGAAGAAGTAGTTTCAAAGGGTTGTTTGATCTTGAAATATGAAAAGAAGAGTGAGACTTTTGTTTGTCTTGGAAATATCCTCAAGATATCACCAAAGTGGTAAAAGAACAAAAGACATCCCAAAAGTCTAGTTACTACAAAAGAGTAAGACCACTTTTCTAGGTTGTCCAAAAGGGGAAAGGGGGACAAGACATCCAAAAATGTTGTCTTGACAAATTAGAGCAAGTAGGTGAAAGTTTTTTTGAATCTTAAAAAAGAAGTCTAATACCTTGTTTGCCTGTACCTTAGCCGAAACTTCTTCTTCCAAATGTGAAAGTAAACAACTAAATTCTTGAAACAAAAAATTTTCAACTTCAACAACATTCCAATGACCAATAGTCTAGTGCGACATCATCATAAGCTTAAGAATTGGAATTCCTAGTTTCTTTTCTTTGTTCCATTGGTTTCAACTTTGTTGACTCTTATACTAATTGGTAACTAGTAAATACCTACTAAGTTGTAAATTAGTTTTTGAGTACGTTCTTCGTGTTAACGTTATTTTTGTGCCTTTTCTCATTTTTAACTCGTAGTAACTTCTTTGTTTCAAGTTCGTAAGTAAATTTTATTTTATGTCTTGAGTCGATCAAACAAGAATCTATTCCGGCTGCCAAGTAGAATTGACATCTTATTGACTACTGGAGTATAAGCAACTTTCAATATTCGTCGCTCCAATTGTGAGAATCACAAAGGTGAGTATATACAAATGTTGATGAGGAGATTTTACTACTAATCTTATTTGTTCATTGTATAGGTACAAAGGTGATATAAGGGGAACATGTTTTCGATAGCCGAGGATTATTGTGACTACAACATGGGAGACTGTGATTATAGTGAGGGATTTTGTTGCTACGAATTTGAGGGAGATTGTGGAGGCTATAGAAATAGCCATGATCAAAACTTGGGTAGATTTGAGGGACACGTTTTAGGAAAGAAAATGAGGAGAATGAAGTACCTAGTGCATATGGTGAATTTGGAGATGATGTAGGACCTCGTGATGTTTCTTATAATGACGTTGGGGCATATAAGAAGTCTTACACTTCCCATTTCGGACCGCTACTCCAATCCACATGATGATGAGAGATAAAATATTGAGAGGAGCAAGAGTGTGCAAGGTGGTAATCTAAGAGTGGAAAAATGAGAGGTTGTGTGGAGCGAAGTGAGGGGATTGCCACCAAACCGAGCTAACATTGTTTGTCCTTTTATTTTTAAGGACATTTATGTAGGTACCGATATGGCAAGTGAAGGAGATAAATGCCAATTTTTTGTCCAATCTTGTGGAGGACCTTCACAATACGGTAAAGAAGAGTCTACTCAAGAACTTCAAGGTAAAATAGCTAACTCTTACACTTTGGTGCGTGTGAATGATAATTGTGTGGCTAGTAGCCCATTGAGTATGAGTTGTAGCTTACTTACTTGCGAGTCTAATGATTTTTTGTCTCTTGTTGATGATGTATATATTGTGAGTGTGGATACACTAGTTGATCCTATTAATGACGAAATTGAATTTTCTTGTAAGAGCAATTTTATGTCCACCTAGTGTTGAAGCCAATATGTTGAAAAAAAAGTACATCATCTTGTGTAATTGGTGTTAATTAACTTATGTGTGAAACTTACCCACCAACTGAGGTTATGTGTGATGTGCTTAATAGAAATCAAGTAAGTAAAGTATTTGAAAATGTTGGTCAATAAAATAGGAGTGAACTTGAGAGCTATTCTTGGGATAATCTTGTACTTGAAATCTCTTTGAAACTTGATATTGATCTTATAGAGAGTGATGAACGTGTTTGTTTTGAATCTACCCATGAAATAGATCATGCTCTCTTTAGGTATAATGTATTGTTTGAAGATGATATAAGCACTCCTAATAGACCTAGTGGTGAAAATAATGATATATCTAGACTTGAAAGCTATAGCCTATATGCTAACCTACTATGGCGTGATAACATTCCTCCTAAAGATGGAAATCTCTTCTTGGAAGATGAGAGTACTCTTAAGGGTAAGGAATGTGTGGTCTTGGAAACTACTTCTCCTTCTACTTTGTGTGACTTTATTGTTGAGAGTACTCATGGTGATGATTGGGAAACTAGTAGTGAGTACACACATGAGGGCATCTTAGTAGAAGTCAACTTGAGTGATACCTTTCTCTACTCTCTATTTGCTTTGGATGATATGTATTCTATTATAGAGAGTATGCCATTTAGTTTGGGTGGAGACCACGGGAAAGGGGAGTGTTGTCTAGACCCGTGTCTATGGCCACTCTTCCCATTTGACCCGGTTCCAAATGTAGAAATGGTGATGTTGGTGCACCCAACTTGTCTCTTGGTCTACATGACAAGCAAAGTGTCACTCTTGGTGAATCCCATAACCAAATCCTTTGTGCATCTTTCATTGAGTTTTTAATATTTCATTCAAAGGATCCATGGTTATACTTCAAGTATGTGCCGCCTTGGCGTGATGATTTTTATTATTATGCTAACCCTAACCCTTATGCCATGAGGATGTTGTGCTTATTTGTCCTTTCTCTAGTTTTGCAAGGTACGAATTTGAGGTCGAATCCTTTTCAAGAAGGGGAGGATGATACAAGTCAAATGGTCGCCTTAGCTTTCGCTGACATCATTCAAAGTCACTATGTGAAGAATCAAGCTTTGTTCGCATGGAGGACACGGGATCATAATTGGAGGGGTCGTCTTGAGCATGCCATTAAATGAATCCGAGTGTAGAAGATTGCTTGGAGCATTAAAGACTTAAGGACTCTCGGGTTTGGGCCACACTTGATGGTTCACGATTTTGGTTTTTTTTATTAAGGGCATTTTGGTCACTTAGCCTTGAGGCCATTTTGGTCATTTAAACTTGTCTAAATGACACTCTATGGCCGCCCCACCTCATTAAGGGAATCGGAGTCATTTTGTCTTTCTTTTGTAATATACTATATATAGTCTCTTTTAGGTCTTTTCTTATTAGTTTATGAATGATGATATTCTGAAACATTAAAAATCCTCTCTCTTGAGAGTAGAACACCTTAGTGTAGTTCTTAGTTAGGGCTTGGAATAGCCATTGTAGTTTAGGGCTTGGAAAAGCCAATATTGTTCTTTGCTTGGAAACGGTGGATCTTGAGGTGAGTTGATTCTCTTGGCGGTCACCGTAAGAGTGTGGTTTTGATTATTACATTCATTAGGGGTTAGTGTTGAAGTACACTTGGGTCTCAACCGTCTCACTATTTATCCTTTACTTTCTTGTAATCTTGTTGCGTTGTTCTTGTTGCCTACTTTTGGCCTTGGGGTGTTCTTGTAGCCGAAGTTGTTGTTCTTCTTATTCTTTATTTTATGTGTTGTTAATCTAGTTTGGTTGGTTGGAAAATAGGTGTTAAACACCTTGTTATCATCTTTTTCTTGTTCTTATTGTGAATCCGAGAGTGGTCATTAACTAGGTCCTCGATTTCTTGAACTTGTGGACTGATTTTGGTGTGCGTTTTGTGCCTTTCATTGTTGTTCTTGTATCAGCATTGGTAGTTTCAGGCAAGTCACTTTTGAGGTGCTCAACAATCAACCTCCTAAAGACGAGGATGCATAGTCTTTTAGATCTCTCCCACTTAGCATAAAATTCTTTTTCAGCAGTTATACTAGAATCAGTGAGAGCTGGAGGTTCATCCTCATGCAAGGCTTGATCTATGTCAGCCATTCAAGATCTTCTTTCTTCGCTTAAAGTTAGAGCCCGATAGAACCACAACTTCAGCATTGTTATTTGTTTAGATAAATGATAACTTTTCACAACAAAATATGTATGAATTTATCAAAATATCAAGGCATAAGCATAATAATCTTATCACAACGAGGAGTCCCACAACATCAACAAGTAACCCCCGACAAGAAAATATTTTCAATATTAGAAACCTATCTCTTTTGGACAGATAAGTTTACTAAAATCAAAATATTTTCACATAATGGGGCTCATCACAATACTAATTTAAAATACACAATAAATCTCCTTTAGGCAGATCATTGTATGTTCTAACTTAGTGATATCCCTCGAAATGGATTAAACAAGTCTCATAAAGCAAAGCAAATAGGTCACTTTGGTGTACACTATTTACCCTAATTTACAAAACAAATTCAATCTCAGGGATTCAACTGCCATTGCTTAATTTACTCATGTGAAATAGCAAGTAACCACACAATTAAAAATATTATAAATTTGATTTAGTTACAATTCAAATTAAACCAAATTCAAATAGAATAAATAAAGAAATAAATAACAATTTGATATCTTTTATAAACAATAGCTTAAATTTTTTTTAAGAAAAAAATCATAAAATAAATAACTTTTTATATTAATTAATCTAAGCATATGGAACTAAATAAATGAATGAATCTTGAATAACATAGCCGCCAGAACACATTCTTAAGAAGGCTTTAGTTTAGCCGACTTTACTTCAACAAATATAAAAAAATAAATAAAATTAACACTCTGTAAACAAGAAATGCAGTGGAAAATCTCTTGGATAAGGCACATCTTTCATAGAATCTTTCTCAAGATTATTTTTGGGACTCAAGTCTAAGATTAACTTATCACCTTTCACCACAGAGATATCTGCGGGCTTACAATTTTCCATCTGAATTTTTTTTTAAAATACAATCAATATAAGCCTTTTGTGAAAGCCCCAATTACTTATAGGATCTATCTCGTCGAATCTCAATACCCAATGCCCAGGACAAATGATGTCTCTCGTAGATCTTTCATATAAAACACTTTGTTCAATGAATGCTTAGTTTCATGCAACAGTCCCAAATTCAAGTCATTCATTTCCGATCACATTATATCCATAGCCCTTTTTATTCAAAATTATGTTAATGACCACCAAAATATTTAAACATTATGGAGTTCTTGTTTCAAAACACACGAAAACTTATGCAAACTACTCCCTTTTCAACACTTTATCATACGGTGGTCATCTCTTTCATCAATCACATGCAAATTCTTTATTAGGAAACATGAGTATTTGTAAATTAAGGAAAAAATCTCTCATTAGTTCATAAAATAATAACAATCCATAACATTGTTAGGACAACGGATTTTTAAACAAGAGAGGTAATCATGCAAATCATGCTCTCATATAACTTTTCAAACTAATAACACATGTACACATGAAAACAATTCAAGTTTAGGAAAAATAACCTCATAGTTTATATAAGATTTCATCATAAAACAGGGCTTACAATGCATGCTCTTCAACAATTCCAAAACCCATCTCATGTAAGAAATTAAATACCTTAAATACTTGTTTAATCGATAAATTTATGCCCACAAATTTAGGATGTCTCATATACAAGAAATTTTGCATTTTAAGATTCAACTATTCGGGTTCCCTAAACTTGTATCCCTTAGAATGAGCTGGATAACTAATGAAAAAACAACACGAGGTTCTAGGTTAAATTTTTCTTTTTGAAGGGTTATATATCTTTACCTCCACATGACATTCCAAACTCTAAAATGATATAAACTGGGTTTTCTATTGGCCCACAACTCAAAATAGATTTTAGGGACTGACTCAACTGACTCAGAAGGGACATGGTTAAGAATGTACATGGTTGTTTTAATAGCTTCACCCTAGAGGAACTCAGTTAAGTTATATCTACTCATCATACTTTTCATCATGTCTTTTAAAGTATGATTTCGCCTTTTAAGATAGTGAAAAAATTCTGAAACAATGTTAATTTGCAAATACTATCAATACACTTTAAAACATATTTAGACACTTTTGACAAGGTATAAAACAACGAAAAATTTTGTCAATGAAGACAATTAATTTTTTGCAATTACAGCTCCAAACAATTTTCTTTTAAACTAACAACATTCCATTGATTAATTTCCATATCAAACGAAAACAACTGTTCCATTACCCACAACAATAACCCCTCGAACCCGAAAAACTCACCACAATTTCTAAAAAAAAAAATCAATTGATTTAGTTTCATCCACTTTCCCAAATCCAATTGATTTGGTCATCGACTGACTCTTAATCATATGTACACTCTTTTTAATATAGAATAAAGTAGTGCAGCAATCGGAACGAAGTCAGCAGTCAAAAGGAAAAGAAAAATTGTTTCAGATTTAGGTTTAAGATGAACTGAGTCAGGATCATTATTTTCTCATGAACTGAGTAACAGGATTCAAGATCTATGTGAAAAGCTATGATACCAAGTGTTAGAGTTTATAGGGAAACACACTGCAGATTCACATAAATTAAGAACACCTATAAAGTAGCGAAATATGCGAGAGGAAATGTGTGTACCTTTGTCGCCACTGTATCACATAACCGAAGACGAATAACGTTGAGTCTTCCTCTCTTTTGCTTATGACGGCGGACAACTTATGAGAATATGTCTTATGTTAAAGCGAGGAGAGGGGACCTAGCATTATATTTATAGGCTTAAAAGTCTTAACCTAGTGCACTCCCATTATGGATTCACAGGTCTACTACAGGCCTACACTATTGCCAACCCACACCAATATCATGAAATGACTACAGGTCCATATGGAATCCGCATGAATACACGGCCTGTGTCTTGTCCACCAACTAATAACATCAGCCCATTTTATTTTAACGTAATAAAAAGTTAATGTTAAGTCCACATAAAATAAATAATTCTAACAATGTTTGCTTGAGTTGCTTCATCCATAATTTTATTATATCACCCCTAAATTAATTATCATAAGTCATCTAAGTATTAAAAAATTAATAATATTTAATTAAAAAATATTTTTTTTGGATTCCTATCCGGTGTTCGATGCCCGCATTGTAACCCGACTAATCCGGATCGCGCGTTGCATGGACCCATTAAGGTGGCAGCGCTCCCAACAAAGTTTTCTCTATATGCAGGGTCGAACCCTCGACCTCTGATTAAGGGTGGAGCAGCCTCATCCACTGCACTACAACCCATGTTGGTATTAAAAAGATAAATAGATACAAAACAATAAATTAACTCTTGATGTTTTAAATTAATTTGACATTTTATATGAGACTCACTTAAATTTTTTCACAATTATCCTTTATAACAATTTTACTATATCACTTCTAATTAGTTATTATAAGTCATTTTAGACATGTCTGTTTCGCTACTTCAATCGTGATATTTGATTGACTCTAGAAATTATATCAGTGTCGCTTAAATCAAAATGGAAGAAAAAATATTATAAATCACAAAAATTAAAAATTTAAATTATTTTTAAAATATAATTAATTATCAATGTCACAAAGATTTGAACAAAGAGAGTATTATAAATTACAACAGCTTACAACTTAAAATAATAAATTAAAATATTAAAAAATATTATAAATTATAATAATTAACTGCTTAAATATTTTTAAAATATATTAAAAATATAATTAGTTATCTAAATTTTATTTGTGTCATATAAATTGAGATAAAAAGTACCCCTTTGTTCTATAATAAGTGAATTATTAAAGTATTTTTTAGTGTTCAAAATAAGTGAATGATTCACAATTCAAGCTAGATATTAGAATTTTTTTTAAAATTTATCCTTTATTAAATATGTTTTGGGAGTAATATATCATTATTAATGTTTTGAAATTTGAAGAGGATAAAAATAAAAAAATATGATAAATTTATATTTATTTTTTTTAATTAATAATTAATTTATTATAAAACGGAGGAAATACTAATATATATTGGGCCGTACTGCCCCTCGATACCTAGTTATTTAGGTATGTTCTTCAGTAGGGCGTTTTGTACTCGTCTCCTTCCCATGCCACTCACTATTTATTACTCCTATAACCTAAAAAGGCTAAAAACTCTGAATTTGTCTGTCCTCCTCCAATGGCCAGTCCCTGCAAATCCTCCATTTCTCTCTTTTTGTCTTTGTCATTGTTACTTGTGAGCTGTGCTATGGAGGAAGCTGATATTCTTCTAACATTTAAAGATTCCATTAATGACCCTTTTAACCTTCTTTCAAACTGGTCTAGTACCACAGCTGAATGTGACTGGACTGGTATAACTTGTACAGCTTCTTCCATCTCTTCTATTAACCTCATAAGTCTAAATCTTTCAGGTGAAATCTCACCTTCTATTTGTCAACTTCCCAAACTTGCTCATCTTAACCTTGCAAATAACATATTTAACCAGCCTATACCTCTGCATCTGTCACAGTGTGCTTCTTTAGAGAGTCTTAATCTAAGTAACAATCTCATTTGGGGCACTATTCCTGAGCAGATTTCTCAGTTTAGGTCACTCAAACTTATGGATTTAAGTAGAAACCATATCCAAGGAACGATCCCAAAAGGGATTGAGTCATTGAAAGAGCTCCAAGTACTCAACTTAGGAAGCAACTTGCTTTCAGGTGATGTTCCTCCTGTCGCTCTTGGTAAACTCACTCAGCTTATCCTTGTTGATTTATCGCAAAATCCATTAATGGTGAGTGAGATTCCTGGAGATATTGGTAAACTTAAAAAGCTTCAGAAGCTTTTTTTGCAAAGCTCGGGTTTTCATGGTGAAATACCACCACACGTGTTTGAGGGTTTAAAAAGTTTGGTCATTTTGGATTTATCACACAACAATATCACTGGTACTTTACCTGAATTTGTTTTTTCTTCTCTACCAAACTTGGTTTCTTTTGATGTTTCACAAAACAAGCTTTCTGGGCCATTTCCAAATGGTATATGTGAAGCAGCAAAAGGTCTTGTTAATCTTGGTTTACATACTAACTTGTTCAATGGTTCAATACCTAATGACTCCATTAAGCAGTGCATGAATCTTGAAAGGTTTCAAGTTCAGGACAACTTGTTCTCTGGGAATTTTCCGTCATGGTTATGGTCATTGTCCCAAATGAAGATCATCAGAGCCGAAAACAACAGGTTTTCCGGAGAAATTCCAGATTCCATATCACAAGCTGCTCAGTTAGAGCAAGTTCAAATTGATAATAATAGCTTTACTAGCAAAATTCCGCAAGGTCTTGGCTTGATAAGAAGCTTGTACAGATTTTCTGCATCTCTGAATGGTTTGTACGGTGAGCTTCCTCCAAACTTGTGTGATTCACCAGTAATGAGCATCATAAATCTGTCACATAATGACCTTTCTGGCACAGTTCCTGAATTGAAGAATTGCAAAAAGATAGTCTCATTCTCACTGGCTCATAACAATTTTATTGGTGAAATACCAAAATCACTTGGTGCACTGCCTGTTTTAACGTATCTTGATCTTTCTCACAATAATCTCACTGGTCAAATACCACAAGAACTTCAAAACTTGAAGCTTGCTTTATTCAATGTCTCCTTCAATCGACTATCAGGTAGAGTTCCAGCTTCATTGATTTCTGGCCTTCCTGCTTCATTTTTGCAAGGAAATCCTGACCTCTGTGGTCCAGGATTGTCCAATTCTTGCTCAGAAGGAAAAACAAGTCCCAAGGGTATTAATCTTTCTAAATTGGAATCTGTCTTAATTTCAGTAACCTTTGTTGTTGTGATTTTGATAATTGCTGTTGGATTTCATATGACGCGGCAGTCCAGGAAACAAAGATCCGAAATGGATGGTTGGAGATCAGTTCTTTTTTACCCGTTGAGAGTTACTGAGAATGATTTGATGATGGAAATGTCTGATAAGAATGCTAGAGGAAATGGGGGAATATTTGGAAGAGTTTATACTGTAAACTTACCTAATGGGGAACTGATAGCTGTGAAGAAGTTAATGAACTTCGGAACTCAGTCTTCAAAATCTATGAAAGCTGAGATAAAAACTTTAGCAAAGATCAGGCATAAGAACATCACAAAAATTCTTGGATTTTGTCATTCTAATGATGCCATATTCTTGATATATGAATATCTAGCAAGAGGAAGCCTAGGGGATCTGATTGGGAAATCTGATTTTCAACTACCATGGAGTGTTAGGCTGCGCATTGCCATTGGAGTTGCTCAAGGACTCGCGTATCTTCATAAAGATTACCTTCCTCATTTACTTCATCGAAACCTGAAATCAACTAATATTCTTCTTGATGCTGATCATGAACCGAAGATCACAGATTTTGCTCTTGACCGGATTGTTGGAGAAGCTGCATTTAATTCATCTTTGGCTTCAGATGCCGCATCTTCCTGTTATCTGGCACCAGGTACAGAATTATAGTTGAATGTCATGAATTATCAATGTAATATCCTTTTCGCTTGTTATCCATGCAATACTTCAATTGCAAGGTTGGTTGAGTCACCTTCTTGAATTCCAGGATAATTCCATGTAATATGAATTAGTTGGAACTTAAAAAGAGGTTTGAGATGAACCCTTCCCTTCATTATCATTTGGGACAACATACGTATTGCTTGATCAGCCTCTCATGTCCGTCCATTGCAGAATATGGCTACACCAAAAGGGCAAGTGAGCAAACGGATACATACAGCTTTGGTGTAATCCTACTAGAGCTTATAACAGGCCGCCAAGCTGAGAAGGCAGAATTTGGTGAGGGCTCTCTTGATGTGTTAAAGTGGGTAAGAAGGAAAATCAACATTACAAATGGTGCACTTCAAGTTCTTGATTCCAAAATTTCAAGTGCTTCTCAACGTGAGATGCTTGGAGCTCTCGAGATTGCTCTGCGTTGCACGACTGTAGTGCCTGAGAAACGACCCTCAATGTTTCAAGTTGTTAGAATACTGCACTCTCTGGATTCAAGATCCAAGTTAACTACTATATATTGATGAACTATCCACTTCCAGCTATAATTCAGTTCTCCTTTGAACTTTCACCATCCGTGATTTTGTCAGATCTGCTTTGATATGGGCGTATCTAGGTGGGGTTACCGGGTTCACATAAACCTATGCTCCCCTCCCTGGATCATATATAATAGTGGTATATTTTTCTAAAATTATGTAAGTGTAGCTGTGTGAACCAACGCTAGAACTATTTTCATATTAGTGTTGCACCCATCCTCTCGATGCTCTTCTTTTTTCTCATTACATGTTACTTTTGTTGCAATCAACATATAATACGAGGTCTTCGTCTGATCATGTTATTCATTTCAGTATAGTATCCCAACACTTTGTTTGGATGGTGGTTTATCATGGTCTCATAATGTAGCTACTGTATGATATGGTATTGTACTATATAGTATAGTACAAACAATGTTTGGATGAATTATATCGTTTATGTTGTTTAATAACAATTTTATTGTTTGGTTTGATGGTATGGTACCGTATTGTAACTGATAAGTTTACTAAAATGACACTAATTATTATAAATATTAAATTTATCAATAATTATTAATAAAATAATTTTTTTCTTGCTAATCTGTCACAATTATGTCATGTAAATATAGTAAGAGCCTGTTTGGCCATGAAAATATTTTCCTTTTTTTTGAAAAATTTTTCCGGAGTTGGAAATTGTGGTGTTTGGCCATGAAAATTCCAAAAATAATTTCAAAAAAAGAAGGGAAAATAGGATTTTGGTGTTTTCACAATTTTTCAACTCTAATTTCAACTTTTATTATTATTACATATAATCCAATCTTTTAAATTTTTACATAAAACTCTCCTTATAACATTACTTTTTTAATATTACGTATGTAACAGTTTTAAAGAATAAGATAATTATAATTTCATACTTAATGCTATCCTAATTAATATATATCTTTTTCTCTCTCATCATTATTTTTCTTCCTTGTTTAATTTTCTCCCTTATTTAAGACATTATTTTACTACTATGATCCTAATTATTATAATATAATAATAATAATTTTTTTGTTGTGATAAGGACGTTTAAAGAATTATAGTCGTGTAATTAATAATGAATAATCGTTTTCTATATTTATGGAATTCATAAAGTTGTAGCTGATTAGTTTACCACTGCTACAAATTATTCTCATTTTTAATTTGATTATATATATATATTATATTGCATACATCTTTATTATACTATTCAAATATAAATAGTTTATATCATATATATGCTAAAAATATAAATCGGTGATACATATTTTTCATAAAAAAGTATGTTCAATTTAACGAATTTATACCTTAAACTGCAACTGTTATCTTTATATACCATAATACTTGGTATCTTTACACAAAAAGTATTATATTTATACCAATAAATATATAAAGTATTATATTTATAACAGAAATATACAAAGTGTGTTATATATAAAGTTTATACCATGTATATATCATATACACACATATATCAATATACAAAGTATTAAGAAACATACTAAGCAATATACAAACTATGTTATATATGAAGTTTATACCATGTATATACTATATACACACATATATAAATACTAGTTTAGTTTACGTGCTTTGCACGTGTATCTCGAGTCAATTAATAAAATTATATATGAAAAATAAGTTAATTAAAAAATATAAATAGGTGTTAACTAAAATGTTGTATCTATTTAAATGTTGTGAATAAATATCGTATGAAATTAACAAATTATATGAACTTATATAGCAATTGGCATTGAAATAAATGCAAGATTCATTTAAACGATAAAAATAAACGTGATAGATGTTATAATATATCTCTTCATAAATGAAATTATTGATGTATGTATACCTTATAATTATCTTGGTGGGATAGAGTGACTGTTTGGGATAGACCCTCACCTAACTTACAAAATTAGGATTCAATAGTAATGACTTTAATCTCAAGATAATTTTCAATATAATATTATATATGGAGTCTTTGAAGAATAGAATACACATGTTATCACTACCTCTGCAGGATAGAGAGATCGGTCTCAATAAATATTCATAATTTACATTGATATAGCATTATTAGATATGGATTAGAATTAAAAAAAATACTTACATATGTTTTAAGTTGGCGAATGAAACTGAAGAATCTATTGTTCTTGAAAAATATAGGAAACAATGTGGTGGAGGATTTATGAGAATTTCTAACAATAAAGCAATTTTTTGCTCTGCTTCAAGAAATTACTACGATGAAGTTATCAACATTAGTATCCCGTATCAAGAAAATATTACGAAAAGAAAATATGACAATGAAGAAAATATGTCAATTAGTAAGAAAAATAATGGATAACATTCAGAGAAATAATGCAGGAAATAATGTGGTAACTGAAACACGATATATAATAGAGGGTAATAGACATCAGTAAGAAAATACATGTATAAAGCTAAAATTACGATAGACACAATGCTCTCAAACTCCCGCCAGACTCCCACTAAACCTAAATCTGTCAAAAAACAAGTCAAAGTATAACTACCTACTAACCCTCGACCCTAATTCATGACCTCCACACCCTCCAATCTAATGCACCCGTATTAAAAAAATCATAAATTTTTGAAAACAAACATAATGAGGGCATGCAACAATATTAGAACTAAGTTGCACATAAAAATTACAAATCATAAAAATATGATTCATAAATAAAAAATAATTTAACCTTTCATAAATCAAACTCTTCTTAACGACTCAGTTGTGACAGTTGGAGTTCGACAATTAAATCATCCAAGGGTGTGGGATGAAAAGTAAGATATTATGTATAATATTTGACATCATAAACATGTGTAATTATAATTTAATTTCTTTTGAAAAAGAGAATTTAATTTGTAGCTAATGAAGGTAATTCTATATAAGGTAAAGTAATAAGTCAATATGAATTAATTATTTAAAAAGATTCTGCACCTAAAAGAAAAATAAATTATTTTCCTAATATTAAAAATAAATATTTAATTTTTTCCTATAAATTAGACTTTTTTCCTTAAGTTTTTTTTCATACCTGTTTAGTGATTTTTTTTGGTCCACTTTCAAGTTTATTAGGTTTTAGAACTCTTTTTTCCTTATTCTTACGTTTTTGCTTTTTTTTTTAACCCCACGCTTTTATGTTTTTATTTGTCAAAAACATTACATTTATTTAATGTTTTTCTTAAGTGACTTTAGGATTAGGATTTAGGCCTTTTTTCCCCACGTTTTTGCTTTTTACTTTTCTAGACCTTTTTTAAATTTTATGTTTTTATTTTTCTAATTGACCTTTACTTTCCTTTATTTAATAAGAATAAGAAGATCCTTAAATAAAATATAAGTGAAATGACAATTTTATTTATTGTGAAGACTTTTAATAAAGGGCAAAAAATTCAAATCACTTTTCTAAGGGGTTTCACACTTTTAATATATTACAGATTATAGATATAAAACATAAAGAAACATACTAAACATATTTATATATTTATGGTATATGATATAATATACCATAAATATGCAAAGTATGTTTTACATAGAAATAATTTATTCACACACAGTAAAATCTTTCATGTATAAGAAAATTAAAAAAATAAATTAGCGGAACCCTAAAATTTAATAACAACTCATCATTTTCTATTTTTTAGGAACAAAAAAAAAATTAAATAAATTTCTAAAAAAATAAATTTGTTTGAAAGATAATATTTGTTACCTAAAAAATAAGAAACAGTGATCTGTTAATATAACATCTATATTTAAAATTTTCAAATATGAGAAAATGTCTATTAATGTAAATATTATATATGTCATAATTGAAATTCATTAAATATGACCATGTATATGTAATTATTTTTATAAAAGTGGCTAATTGTGTTCTTTTCCCGTTAGTAGGTAAATTTTAGTTGGGTCATTTTGATAGTTTGTAAAAGTTGGGGCATAAAATCATATTTTAAATTTTTTTTTGAAAAGTCAAAAAAAAAAAATACAAAAGACATGGTCAAACACAACTTCAACTTCAATTTCAACTCCAACTTCAACTCCAACTCCGGAAAATTTTAGTTTTCATGGCCAAACGGCTACTAAGTTAAATTCATGTAAAATTTTACAAAATCAATACAAGAGTAGATCAAAATAAATGTAATTAAATTTATTTTTTATAGTAACAAATTTCATTTTATTTTGGTGTTTTGAAATATAACCACCAACGATAAGTATAAAGTTTGAATGCATCTTTTATATATGCTACGAATGTGTTCGGTATGGAATACAAAAAAAAAAATTGTAGGAATTTTTTTTCTTACTTATTTTCTTGTGTTCGTTATGTAAATAGAAAAATATTTTTTAAAAATATTTGTATATATTTCATACAAAATAATGAGAACTAATAGGATTGAAGGTGTGGTAAGAAGAAAATTATATTTTTTTAATTAAAAAAATATTTGGGGATAGGGTACTGGAGTGGGGGATCTAGGATAGGGGTAAGGGTGGGGTAAGATTTTTTTTTTAAATTTTTTTTAAAAAGTTAAAAAATAATCTTTTTGTGGGTGAGTGTTCCGGGGTGGGGTGGGGGTTGGGGTAGAAGGTGGAGTTAAATAATATAAGATAAAGGATAAAATAGGATTACATAATATATATATATATATATATATATATATATATATATATATATATATATATATATATATGGAGAGTTATAGACAAGGTGATGCCGCACCTATCTATGACCTTCATTCGTATTTATCTTTTTTCTTCATTTTTTGAATTATTTTCTTCATATTTTTCATTAGTCAATTTGTTTATTAATTAAAAAAATTGTATCATATTTACTATACCTAATTAAATCACATGAGTTACAAAAAAAATCTCCATTTAGTTGGATTCTCTACTTAATAACATGTCTTTTCAATTTTCTTTTATCTATTCTTATGGCTTGATCAATTTATTAGTAACAATAATTTATAGAATTGTTGAATACTCATTTTCATTTCTCCTTCTTATTTTTATTAGTATATATCTTTTTCTCCTTTTCAAACTTTTTTTCATTGTTTTCATAAATTATGTGTTCAATAATTAAAACAGAAAATATTGAAAACGTGATTTGGCAATATGGCTACTATAATGAAGATCATATATACAACAACAACAACAACAACAACAACAACAAACCCAGTGTATCCCCACCTAGTGAGGTCTGGGGGGAGTAAGATGTACGCAGTCCATACCTCTACCTCTAAAGAAGTAGAAAGGTTGTTTCCGATAGACCCCCGGCTCATATATAATGAAGATCATATATATTATTCAAAAATTTTCCTTGTGTTATACAAACCAAACACAAGTTCATCAAGATGAAAAAGGAAATTTGATGGCGGTATAAGATTCATCAAAGAGAGAATGGTCAATTTAGTTTTGTATAAGTTCATTGTCAAGACGAGGAAGAATGTATGTACATCAAAAGAGATGGTCAGATTAGTTTAGAAAAGTAGAAATTTTTGAATGATTTATTAATAAATATAGATACACTTATTGTACCAACATGGGTTGTGGTGCAATGGATGGGGTTGCTTCACCCTTAACCAAAGTTCGAGGGTTCAACCCTGGGTATGGAGAAAACTCTGTTAGGAGCGTTGCCACCTTAATGAACCCTACAACGTGCGATTCGGATTAGTCGTGGCTCCAATGAGGGCACCGAACATTGGACGAAAACCCTTTTTTGTTTCTTAAAATAAATACACTTATTGTTGTTTATTTCAGTATTGTCAATTAATTGTTTCACCAAATACAAGATATGTACTCTCCAATAACAAGATTTTATTATAAAGTTTAACACTTTGTGAATACTAATTATTTTATTGCTAACATAAAATTTAATTAATATTTTACTTAATAAGTATTTACCTTAATTATACAATCTCTATTTATATATAACTATGGTCTACTAGAAGATGAAGTAAATAGTTTTTTGATCAAAAATTCTTATTTTTTAGCCTTTTTACTCCTTTTTAAACTTTTTTCTTATTTTTTATTTTGTGAAATTTTATTCTATTTATTTTGTGCTTCATTACAAATTTCAATAATTTCTTTATTAATCCTATTAATTACACCTCAGCTTTTTCTCTTCTCTTTATTAATTCTTTTAATAACAGTTTTTTATGATCATAATAATAATCATCTTAGTAATAATTTTTTGTATTTAATGTAAAAGAAAGAGACAGAGAAAATATTTCTACCAATTGATTTTATGAATTTATGGCACACTAGTTTAATTTGTATTTTTCTGTTTTTTTTTTTGTTTCTTTTTAAATTTAGATTTAAATAAGATGCAAGTTATGAAAGTATGAATAAATTAAAGTTATATACTTATAAACATCTATAAATAAGGTGATGTAATACCTCTTTATTACTTAAAGGATCTTTTTTTTTCTTTTTGAATGTTTTTTTTCATTTTACTAAATAATAATAATATAATAATCTACTAACTAAGTGAGTTATAAAATACACCAACTTAACACATGTAAGTAAGCAAGCAAAAAGTATTATAACTGTTGTGACTTGTGATAATTCAGCTAATGAACAATTAAGTTACATTGTGATAACTGAACAAATAAAAATATAAATAACAATTATGAAATGTAAAACAATAATGGTTCATTAATGTTTCAAATATTGAATTAAAATAATGAGAAGTGATAATACCAATTATTTTTTTCGTCATAATTCATCTTTCTCTCCTTTAAATTACAAATGATGAATTGATAGTTCATATTTTTTTTTAATTTTCTTTTTGGTTATTGATTCACTGCTTTGATGGAGATTACTATCAAATTTGAATCTCAATTATCACATTGAGCAAAATTGTATTCATTGAATTTGTGTGATTGCTAAAGGAATTGAATATGTGATTGCTAAAGGAATTGAAATATTCACGATCTATTTTCACTATTAAAGATATATGTGTATTTTATCTTATGAAAGAAAATTAAAAAAATATATAGATGTCAATTTTTTTAATGAGCACACGACTCTCCCTTCTCTCCCATCTCTATGGTAACTTCTTGCTCTAATTAATATTGTAGCAGTGAAAGTTAAGATACACCAATTGTTGCGTTTAACTATCCAAAACAAACTAAAATATTTTACATAAAAGCACATTAATATTTTCATGTAAAAAAAAACTTTAAATGTGTTTAAGTTTTAAATTTAGTTAGATGTTAAAAAATTAAGTCATAAATTTAACAAATCTTTCATGACCGCATGAAGTACGTACAATTTCATGACCATATGAAGTACGGACAATTTCGTGACCGCGTGAAGCGTGGCTAACTTTACTAGTATTAAATAAGGGCAACGACAACAACTTACCCAGTGTATTTTCATATAGTGGGGTTTGGAGAGGGTAAAGTGTACGCAGACCATACCACTACCTCAGGTGAAGTAGAGAGGCTGTTTCCAATAGACCTCCTGCTTAGGACAGATAACAGTAGAACAAACAATAAAACATAAAATCATATTAGCTAATACAATATGCAAAATAAACTACCACTGCTAGCTGCTACAAGAAACAATACAACCATAAGATAATACTATACACTGCTAATCTAAAAATCATAAATATCACTCAAACACCTCGAACAAGGAACTCCAAATGCAAATAAAGTACTCTTCCCTACTGTTACAGACTCACTCCTACTCTTAATCTTCTATCCTAATCCTCGTCCTCCACACCTTCCTATCAAGGTCATGTCTTTCGTAAACTGTAACTGCTCCATATCTGTAATACCCCACACTTTTCTTAGCTTGAATCCATCCCTAGAAAGTTAAGGGGCATCTTTCAAGATGAAGAGTATTTATTACATATGAAATGTTCCAGATTTAGACTTCCCATTATGTGGAAAATTGAATAAGCTCTCCATCGGCATAAGATTCGCCCAAATTCGACACTCGGTGAAGGAGTTATGAATTTTTTTTAGTTGGCAGTGTATCACCTGGGCCCTTAGTGCGTCCCGGAGATGAGAAAATTCACATTTGTCAATTTCTAGTGGCCCTCTGTGATATTGGCACATTGCAAAGAGGGCCAAATTCTCAATTGTCTAATTCCAGCGAGGGCCGCGATATTGGCGCACCGCGCCAAGTTTCTAGGTCCTATCCAAGGGTGGCAACGCGATACCACTAAGTCGCGTCACCATGCATATTCCTAGTTAACATTTTCCAGTGGCTTGGCGCGATGGTGGAACGTCGCGCCATGGCCAAAAGTCAGGGTTTTGGTCGTTTTCCAGCTCCGTTTATGAGTTTAAGAGGGCAATTTTGGTTTTAAATTCAACTTTTACTGAATTTTATGAGATTTTCCATTAAATTAAAGTTAGGGTTTATTCCCATTATTTCTATTTACAAGTTTATGATATATCCAATTATTTAGAAGTTGAATTCCATGATTTTTGTTCATATTTTCATGCATATTTCAAAATTTTCAAGATTTTTATGATGGATTATAAACGCTTATATTATCAAGCATAAATTTTAAAATATTTTAACATGAGATTGATGCATGGGTCATTATGCCCTAATTAAGTTTGTTATTTTGAGATTATTTATGCTATGAGCACCCTCAGATAAGATTATTCACAGATTTTAATAAAGATTTGACCTTTTGGTCCTAAGCTAAGATAAAAAATCCACTTTATTCATATAACTTGATATTTAACCCTATGTTATTTTAAAGTGGATTTCTTAAGATTTTGAGCATAAGAATGGGAGTAGTATTTAGCACCGAGATGGGTAAGTTACTACGGTTTCATACCCCAAAACTATGTGCCACCGTAATAGTAAGATTATTCCTACTTCTAGGTGGATGACTAAGATTGTGATCACTTAAGATAAGAAGTTTTATTTCGATGGGAAGGGTAGAATAGCCCTACCTAACGGGGGCCAGACGTGGGACTCCATGGATACTCACATGGTGTATGTCAATTAGAAGAACCTCCCAATAAGATATCCCCTACTCTAAAAATAGTTTATATACGTAAAGCCTTAAGATAAAAGAATATATTTTGAAAGAAAAGGTTTTAAGATTCTTTAAGTCTTGAGATAAAGTATTTCCTTTGCCAATTGATAAGATAATGTAGCAGCTTTCAGAAAGAACAGATTTTAGAACTGAATGTTATGGCTCACAAGATTCATACTACATGCTCTATTATTTATGATTTATGATCTTCAGATTTCTGATTACTCGAGCCTATGTGAGCCATTTACATTTAGCATCCATGACTTTTTATAAACTGTGATGATATTGTTTATTTATTGCATGCATCCCCATATACTCAGTACATCATCAAAGTACTGATCAACATATACGTCGATGTGCTACATTGTCTCGTAATGTAGGTCCAGATGCTCAATCTCAGCAACGCGAGTGATTTTTAAGTATCTCATCTACATCTCTGCAGTTGGTGAGTCCTCAAAGTTCAAGGACTTTGTTATTCATACTTTTAGTTTATTAGTAGATGTATCTTTATTCATTTAAGATAGTTTGAGTCAGCTGGGGCCTATCCTAGTGACTCTCTAGATTCAGATAGTAAAGGCTTGTCGGACTACTAGATTTAGTGTTAGACTTTTGATTCAGTATTCAAATTCTCAGTATTGTCTTAATAAACTTTGTGAGATTTCTATGCTTTAGATAAGATTTCTGCATTTATTATGTTTTCATATTCATATTTTTCCTATTTTGAGATTTAGATTTAGTAGAAAGCAGCCAAGGTTAGCTCAGGACTACTTGTAGTTTAGAGCACCGTGTGGCATCCTGGGAATTAAATTTCGAGGTGTTACAAACTTGGTATCAAAGCCTAAGGTTAAGAGAGTCCTACAGAGTTAGACAAGTCGCGTTACATAGAGTCTTGATCATCGGTGTAAAGCGTGCCACATCTATGAGCAAGAGGTTATGGAGAATTTTAGGAAATCATCTCTTCTTTCATGATCTATCATGCATTCAGTGTCTCTATCTGCTTTAAAGTCATGCTTTCATGTGACAGGAAATGCCTCCTCGTCGAGCTAACACCTGCAGAAATGATAACCAGCCACCTCAGCTCGCAGACCCTTTGAATGAGAATGTGTTACATGCAGAGTTTTGGGCTGCCTTTCAGGCACTAGCCCAAGCTGTGACAGCTAATGTTCAGGGCAACCGTCAGGCTGCAGTCCTACCTCAACAAGATGAGGACTTAGCCGCAGCTAGGATCTGAGATTTTATGAGAATAATACCACTAGAATTCTTTGGGTCAAAAGAAGATGAGAACCCACAACTTTATCTAGATAAGGTAAAGAAAATCATCCAAATTATGCATGTTTCTAAAGAGGAGAGTGTAGAATTGGCATACTATAGGCTGAAGGATATTGCATATGATTGGGTAATGATGTGGAAGAAAAGTAGAGGGGAGAATGTAGCTCCTATGACTTGGCAGATATTTCAGGATACATTTTTAGATAAGTTTTTCCCATGCGAGATGAGGAAAGCTAAGATGAAAGAGTTCATAAACCTGAGGCAGGGCTTAATAACTGTGAAGGAGTATTACCTTAAGTTGAACCAATTGTCTAAGTATGCCCCTGATCAGATGGCTGACCCTAGGTCAAGCATGAGTAAGTTTGTGACCGATGTGTCTGGGTTGGTAGTTAAGGAGTGTAGGAATTCTATGTTCATTGAAGACATGGATCTTCCTAGATTGATGATACACGCTCAGCAAATAGAGGCAGAGAAGTTAAAGAAAAGAGAAAAAGTAAATAAGAAGGCTAGAACAGGGCAGTTTGATTATGGTCAGAATAGGTCTGGAGGAGGGAATCGTTCACAGTTTCAGAATTATTCATCTATGCCTGCACCTTTTTTAGCTAGTGCTCCTGCACCCAAAAATAGGGAGGAACAGTAGGGTAAGTCTTCTATGTCTAGGTACCAGAATAGTATGAGTAATAGGCCTAATCATCCCCCATGTGCTAAGTGTGGTAAGAATCATGGAGGTGAATGTTTGTAGGTTCAGAAAGGTTGTTATGGTTGTGGCCAGCTGGGTCACAAAATCAAAGAGTATATGCATGCTAGACGGGGGAATAGAGATGTTTGTCCTCAGACTCAGGCTAATAGTGCACCAGCTCCTCTAGGTTGTCCAACTCCTCCTCAGGATACCTCATCCAGTACCGGTGACGGTCAACGCCAAAATTGGTTCTATGCTTTACCATCTCGCCAGGAGCAGGAAGATTCGTCAGATATTATTACTGGTATGCTTCGTGTATTTCATCTTAATGTTTATGCATTTTTAGACCCTGGGTTGAATTTTTCTTATGTGACCTTGTTAGTTGCTATGAATTTTGAGATAAGTTCTGAAAAGATCCCTGAGTCTTTCTTGGTTTCTACCCAGTATGTGAGTTAGTTGTTTCTAAACAAATCTATAAAATGCGTCATATCACTGTCCTTCATAAAGTTATGTTAGCAGACTTGATAGAGTTAGATATGGTTGATTTTGATCTTATTATTGGTATGAATTGGCTCCATTCTTGTTATGTTTCTATAGATTGTCGCACCCGTGTGGTGAAGTTTTAGTTTCCATATAAGCCAGTTTTTTAGTGGTCAGCTAATTCAATGTCTCCTAACAGTCGTTTCATAGCTTATGTTAAGGCCAGAAAGTTGATATCCATGGGTTGTATCTACCACTTAGTTTGAGTCAAAGATACAAAGTCTGAGACTCCGACAATTTAGTCAGTCAGTGTAGTTAATGAGTTTCCTGATATTTTTCTAGAAGATCTCACAGGGGTACCTCCCGATAGAGAGATAGAATTCGGTATTGACCTTCTCCTAGATACTCAGCCTATTTCTATACCTCCTTATCGTATGGCTCCCGCAGAGCTTAAGGAGTTGAAGGATCAACTCAAATATCTTTTAGATAAAGGTTTCATAAGGCCTAGTGTTTCTCCATGGGGCGCTCCCATCCTATTCGTTTGATAGAAATATGATTCTTTGTGTATGTGCATTGACTATCGTCAGTTGAATAAAGTTACGGTAAAAAACAAACATCTTTTTCCTATAATTGATGACTTATTTGATCAACTCCAAGGTACAAGTTATTTCTCAAAGATAGACCTTAGATTCGGCTATCATCGGCTTAAAGTAAGGGAATGTGATATTCAAAAGACGACTTTTAGAGCCCGTTATGGTCATTTTGAATTTCTAGTCATGTTTTTTGGGTTAACCAAAGCTCTAGCAGCTTTCATGGAACTCATGAATTGAGTGTTCAAACAGTACCTAGACATATTGTCATAGTATTAATAGATGATATCCTTGTATACTCTCGTAGTGAGGACGATAATGTCGATCATCTTAGAATTGTCTTGCAAACTCTTAGAGATCATCAATTGTTTGCCAATGCAAGTATGAATTTTTGATAAGATCAGTAGCCTTTCTCGGTCATATTATTTCTGTCGATGGCATTAGAGTAGATCCCCAAAAGACAGAAGCCGTAAGAAATTGGCCTATACTTATCTCTTCGTCAGACATTAAGAGTTTCTTGGGTTTAGATAACTATTACCACAATTTTGGTGAAGGTGTCTTGTCAATCGCATCTCCTATGTCTAGATTAACCCAAAAGAAAGTTAAGTTCCTATGGTCAGATTCCTGCGAGAAGAGTTTTCAGGAGTTGAAGACTCGACTCACTTCAGCCCCAGTTCTAGCATTACCTGATGGTACAGACGGCTTTGTTATTTATTATGATGCCTCTAAAGTTGGTTTGGGTTGTGTGTTGATGCAGAGAGGTAAGGTCATAGCCTATGCCTTTAGACAGTTGAAGCCTCATGAAAAGAATTACCCAACCCATAATCTGGAATTAGTTGCTGTGGTATTTGCTTTGAAAATCTGGAGACATTATCTGTATAGTATGCATGTTGATGTGTTCATGAATCACAAAAATTTGCAGTATGTGTTTTTTGTTGATGTGTTCACAGATCACAAAAGTTTTCAGTACATATTTACCCAGAGAAGATGTTTACCCAGAGGGAGTTGAATTTTCGTCAGAGGAGATGGTTGGAATTGTTGAAGGATTATGATATGAGTGTATTGTATCATCCGAGAAAGGCCAATATAATGGAAGACGCCCTTAGCAATTGTCAATGAGCAGTGTTACGCATGTGGATAATGATAAGAAAGAGTTGGGACGAGAAGTTCATCGTTTATCTAGGTTGGGCATTAGGTTGGTTGATTAAGCTGAAGGGAATGTTTGGGTTCAGAGTAATTCCGAATCTTCCCTAGTTTCAGATGTAAAGGAGAAGCAAGACGTGGATTCTAGTTTGGTCAAACTAAAAGAGTCAGTGAGAGACCAAAAGGTAGAGGTTTTCTCCCAAGAGGGAGATGGAATATTGAGATACCAAAGTAGATTGTGTGTTCCATGTGTTGATAAGTTGAGACAGAGAATTATGGCTGAAGCACATGGTGCGCGCTATTCTATTCATCCAGGTGCTACCAAGATGTACCACGACTTATGGGAAATCTATTAGTAGAGTGGTATAAAGAGAGATATAGCGGAGGTTATAGCTAAGTGTGTGACTTATCAACAGATTAAGGTAGAGCACCAAAGACCTAATGGTACATTGTAAGAGTTTAGCATCCCCACTTGGAAGTGGAGAGAGGTGAATATGGACTTTGTAACTGGTTTACCCCATTCGCGTCGTCATCATGATTCGGTTTGGGTTATAGTAGACAGATTGACTAAGTCAGCTCATTTCTTACCAGTTCATACATCCTATACAACTGAGGATTATGCTAATTTATATATCCGAGAGTTGGTCTGACTGTATAGGGTTCCCTTGTATATCATCTCGGATAGGGGTACTCAGTTTACTTCCCAGTTTTGGAGAGCCTTTCAGAAGGATCTCGGCACCCAGGTCCATCTTAGTTCAATTTTCCACCCTCAGACAGATGACCAAGCGAAGAGAACTATCCAAACTCTATAAGATATGTTGAGGGCATGCACTCTTGATTTCAAAGGTAGTAGGGATGAACATTTGCCATCGATTGAGTTCTCTTATAATAACAGTTATCATGCTAGCATTCAAATGGCTTTGTTTGAGGCTCTTTATGATAGAAGATGTAGATCACCCATAGGTTGGTTTGAGATGGGTGAGGCCATTTTGCTTGGGTTCGATGCAGTGTTTGAAGCTATGAAGAAAGTTAAGATGATTAGAGAAAGATTGAAAATAGCCCAGAGTCATCAGAAATCCTATGCAGATGTAAGAAGAAGGGACCTTGAGTTTGAGGTTGGTGATTCAGTATATCTGAAGATTTCACCTATGAAAGAGGTGAAGAGATTTGGCAAGAAGGGGAAACTTAGTCCCAGGTATGTTGGCCCTTATAGAATTGTTAGTTGTGTTGGGAAAGTAGGTTATGAGCTTGATTTGCCGGCAGACTTGTTAGTCGTTCATCTTGTATTCCACGTCTCTATGCTTAAGAAGTACATCGGTGGCTCCACTGTTGTAGTCCCCTTAGAAAGCTTAGACATTTAGAACAACCTTTCATATGAAGAGATTCCAGTTGAGAATTTAGATCATCAGATCCATAGGCTAAGGAACAAAGAGGTTCCCTTGGTCAAAGTTCTTTGGCGGAATCAGTCTGTTGAGGGTGCCACTTTGGAAGCAGAAGCAGATATGCGAGCCAAGTACCCTCACCTTTTCTCCTCAAACTCAGATTTAGCTGAAGGTAATACTCTTCCTTAATTCAATTCTTTTCTAATCACAGATTCAGCTATATAGTTGTCCTTATGTAAGTTCAAGCACTCAGAGAAATACTCAGAAGCTCAGAATAATTTAGATTCAGTTTCAAAATTTGTTTCAGTTATGCATGTTATCATATATCCTCAGATTCCTCAGTATTCTTTGCCTAAGCAGTGACATTTGAGGACGAATGTTCCCAAGGGGGAGATATTGTAATACCCCACACTTTTCTTAGCTTGAATCCATCCCTAGAATATTAAGGGGTAGCTTCCAATATGAAAAATATTTATTTCATGTGGAATCTTCCAGATTTAGACTTCCCATTACGTGAAAAATTAAATAAGCCTTCCATCGATATAAGATTCGCCCAAATCCGACACTCAATGAAGGAGTTATGGAATTTTTTTTTAGTTGGCAGTGTGTCACCTGGGCTCTTAATGCATCGCAGAGATGAGCAAATTCACATTTATCAATTTCCAGTGGCCCTCCGCGATACTGGCGCATCGCGGAAAAGGCCAAATCCTCAATTGTCCAATTCCAGTGAGGGTCCACAATATTGGCACACCGCGCCAAGTTTCCAGGTCCCATCCAAGGGCGAAAACGCTATATCACCGCATCGCGCCACCATGCATATTCCCAGTTGGTATTTTCTAGTGGCTTGACGCGATGGTGGCGCGTCGCGCCATGGCCAAAAGTCGGGGTTTTGGTCATTTTTCAGTTCAGTTTATGAGTTTAAGATGGACATTTTGGTAAATCTCCAAGCCCCTAATCTGTCCTAAACAATGAATTAAACCCCTCCAAAGAACTTTGCATGTAATTTTCATCAAATCTCTCTCAACCAAAACCCTAGTTCATCAAACTTCCTCCCCAAGAAATTCAAATTTCTCCATTAATTCTCTAAAGCAATTCAATATTGAGAATTCTCAATTCAAGAATTCTAAGAAGTCACCTCCAAAACATCAATAAAGATCCAAGATTCAAATTTTAGTATCTAGATCATCAATTGAGGTATGTGGGGTATGAAAAAGGATAATCCTTTCATCCTTGTGCCCACAACTTATTTTAAATTCAACTTTTACTGAAGTTTATGAGATTTTCCATTAAATTAAAGTTAGGGTTTATGCCGATTATTGCTATTTATAAGTTTATGATATATCCATTTATTTAAAAGTGAATTCCATGATTTTGTTCATATTTTAACGAATATTGCTGAAATTTCAAGATTTTTATGATGGATTATAAATGCTTATATTATCAAGCATGAATTTTAAGATGTTTTAACATGAGATTGATGCATGGGTCACTATTCCCTAATTAAGTTTGCTATTTTGAGATTATTTATGCTATGAGCACCCTCAGATAAGATTATTCACATATTTTGATAAAGATTTGACCTTTTGGTCCTAAGCTAAGATAAAGAATCCACTTTCATATAACTTGAGATTTAACCTTATGCTATTTTTAAAGTGGATTTCTTAAGATTTTGAGCATAATAATGGGAGTAGTATTTAGCACCAAGATGGGTTTCATATCCCAGAACTACGTGCCACCATAGAAGTAAGATTATTCTCACTTCTACTTGGATGACTAAGATTTTGATCACTTAAGATAAGAAGTTCTATTTCGATGGCAAGGGTAGAACAACCCTACCTAACGGGGTCCAGACATGGGACTCCATGAATGCTTACATGGTGTATGTCGGTTAGAAGAACCTCCCAATAAGATGTCCCTTACTCTGAAAATAGTTTATTTGCGTAAAGCATAAAGATAAAAGCATATGTTTTGAAAGCAAAGGTTTTAAGGTTCTTTAAGTCTTGAGATGAAGTATTTCCCTTTCCAATTAATAAGATAGTGAGCAGCTTTCTGAAAGAACAGATTTTAGAATTGAATGTTATGGCTCACAAGATTCATACTACATGCTCTATTATTAATGATCTTCAGATTTCTGATTACTCGAGCCTATGTGAGCCATTTACATTTAGCTACATGACTTTTTATAAACTATGATGATATTATTTACTTATTGCATGCACCCTCATATACTCAGTACATCATCAAAGTACTGATCCACATATACGTCTATGTGCTACATTATCTTATAATATAGGTCCAGGTGCTCAATCTCAGCAGTGCGAGTGATTTCTGAGCATCTCATCTATATCTCTGCAGTTGGTGAGTCCTCATACTTCGGGGACTTAGTTATTTATACTTTCAGTTTATTAGTAGATGTTCCTTTATTCATTTCAGACAGTTTGAGTCAGCTAAGGCCTATCCTGGTGACTCTCTAGATTCAGATAGTAGAGGCTTTTCGGACTACTAGATTTAGTGTTAGACTTTTGATTCAGTATTCAGATTCTTAGTATTGTCTTACCAAGATTTGTGGAGATTTTTATGCTTTAGATAAGATTTCCGCATTTATTATGTTTTCATATTCATATTTTTTCTTTTTTGAGATTTAGATTTAGTAGAAAGCAGCCAGGATTAGCACAGGACTACTTGTAGTTCGGTGCACCGTGTGGCATCCTGAGAATCAGATTTTGGGGCATTATAATATCATGCCTAATCACCTCCCTTTAATATTTCCGTAGCCTACCTCTATCCTGCTTAAAAAATAAGCAAACCATGGGATATATACCACCAAATTGGTGATTATATAAATTGAGGGTTTTCATGATTACCAAATCGTGAAATTAAATCATACCATACCATATATTTTTAAAAGGTAGAATACATTGCCAAGTACCTCGACATGGCATCATCTTTCACTTTGGCACCTCAAGTGGACGTTATTCACTTTAGACACCTTAACTAGCGTACGGGTGTGTCATTTTGACATCTTTTGCAAAGTTAACATGGTGCGTGTATTACACTTACATGAAGGGCGCGTGAAAGTCCTTTTTCAACTGATGTGGCGTTCAAGTTTGCCCATAAATAATATATTAACTCATCTCTATTAATTTATACCTTTTTCCTCATTTTTATCCACCATTTTTGTCAACCTTAAGCTTAATGATGAAAATTATTGGGGGAGATTTAAAAATTTAATATACATTTAGGGATTCGTGAAGATTAAATAATAAACACCATTTTTTTAATCATTTCTTTTCTTTTCAAGCATTAAAAATGGACATGTTTTCATTTAAAAAAAGAAGCCAAAAATTGCATTTAAAATTCACTCAAAAACTACTTCAAAATTAAAAAAATCTAAATTCTATGTATGATCTCCACAAGACTTTCCTAATCTATTGCCATAATAATTATTCTGAATGGTGTTGGGTTGCGAAAAATCAAACTTTGAACTCAAGTTCCGGGCTCTATTAATGACTATCAGTGAAGTTCTCTTGTCTGCTTCTTTAAGTCTTAAGCTCCAATTCAGTAACTAATACCTTAAATGCTCTTAAAACATATTCCGATGCGATTTACCCAAAGAACAACAACTATAAATTCTAAATTGGCGGGTTTAGGGATTTAGGAAGAGGGTAGGAGAGGATAATTTTGGGGGTGGGGTATTGGAGAAGATGATCAAGGGAGGGGGGAGGGGCAACAATAATATAGGAGTGGGGTAGGAGAAGCTAATTTTGGAAGGGAGGGGAGAGGGGGCGTTGCAGCAAAATTTTAGGATGGGTTACCTTGGAGAAGATGATCTTGGGGTGGGATCATTTTTTGATTACATTTAAAAAAATAAATTAAATTAATTATTTAAAATTTATTTTGGAGAAAAATGACAATACACGCACAACATATATTATTATTGATTGTGTAAAAAGTATCAAAATAACACATGCACCCGTATGCTAGATTAGGTGCTTAAAGTGAATAACGTCTATTTGAGGTGTCAAAGTAAAAGATGGTGTCGAGTTGAGGAATCTGTCGATGTATTCTACCTTTTAAAAAATAATCAAAACAAACATGATTCTTTTAGTAACCATACCATATCATATCATGAAAAACCCCGTCCAAACAGTGTGTAAATGGTTCACGTGGGCATTATTTGTCAGCGTCATATTTCATAAGTCCACTTTGTCAATGAACGAAATTGGACCGAATTATTAATGTGGATCAATTCAAATTCATATTAAGGGGATAACTATTATATAATTAGTTATATCTTTAAATTTTTTTAAAAAAAGGAGACGTAACGATAGGAGTCTCGTGAACCCCGTTGTATTGTTAAAGAGTGATAAAAGAGAGCTCTAAAGAAACTCATGTCATTTTTCCCTACATTGTAATCCCCTCCCCTATTCCCCTTCCCCTACCCCCAAATTTTAAAAAAAACAAAAAGAAACTCATGTCACTTTTCAGATGAAAAACTTTAGTAATCCTTTCGTTTATTTTTACTTATCCACTTTTGTATTTTGAAATATTCAATAATACTTGTTCAGTTAATAAAATAAAATAAAAAAAATTATTATATTTAAAAGGTGATATAGTAAAATCACCTTCTTATTTATTATTTTTTAAGGTATGTGTCAAGTCAAAAGTGAATAAATATTTATGGACAGAGGGAGTAACTTCTCACTTCTCTCAATATACTAAGTTTTCGTGAAAGAATTCTATTAAAGATTTTTCTCTGGAATCAAAAATTAACTTTTTTCTGTGGAATCAACAATTAACTTTTGTAACAGGTACGTGATTTTGGATTTTGATTATTTTAGCATACTTCATGTCATAATGCGTGCAATCACACGATAAATTGCACATATGATAACTTAACATCACCTTCCTCTCCCTCACCCCCCCGCCCCCCCTCCCCCCCACACAGAAAAATCACTTAACTATTATTCTAATAAAAATAACTCAACTTTGGATAAATAAATTAACACAAATATCACATAGCCAAAATATGATAACTTTTTTGATGAGTCCTACTCTTTTTCACTCTTTTTAATTTTACTTACTATTATATATAAGGGAGGATTTTTGAATTTGATAGTCCTCTCATAAATTTATTTTGTTCATTTTATTCCTAATTAAAGTCTTAACGACCTAATAATTATATGAGCTTATTAAATATCATACAAAAAGTGACAAGTAACAAAACAAGTGAAAGTAACACCACAAAAGAACTTTATCTAACCAATTAAAAATTAATTTAAAATTTTGTTGTTTCTTTTATGTGGAAATAATGATAATAGAACCCCTAATTTCTGAATCCTCACGAGGAATATTTTGTTCATTTTATCCCTAATTGAAATTTTAACAACCTTTAAGATTTCATTCATTGAAGGTACACTTCCCAAAGTATTTGTTGAATAGGATCTTTTAATTATTTAATCAAACTCAATCTTAATTTTGCAAATTAATTTTATTGGCGTGATCATCAATAATTTATAGAATCAAATATTTTTTTTATAGCATTCAAATATTGTACTTTTTTAAAAAAAATGGTTAGTCAGTATATGTTTAATTGAGAAAAAATAATGAAGTTAATTCAATATAAGTAAAAAAAAATTTAAATCATAAAATACTTTAATTTAAGAACTTTCAATAAAATAAAGTGGAGAAGAGTTTTAGAGCATGCATTTGTTTGAAAAATTAAAAGAAAGTCTACAACATACTCTAAGAAAAATATTATTTTTTAACTCACGGAAACTTTTAATCCCTTCACTTAGTCTGATTTTGACTTAACACGAAACTTTAAATAGTAAAGAAGATTTTTGAATTCTATGGTCTTAAACTAAAGACATGTAGAAAGAACCATAATTGGGGTTGTTCAAAATCAAACCGTAATCGACAATCCAACCGCAAAATTAGCTTTAGATTATTGTAATGATTTATCGGATCAATGATTGCTGAAGAGATTAAAATTTTATAATTAAAGCCTTATCGGTATGGGCGAATTACTCAATTTTCTTATTAGATAAACAGTTAAACATTAAGAATTGTCATATTTATATTTTTACCCCTGATATATAAAGTATCTCTTGTAAACCTCGAAACAAGAACCTCAATCAGTGTTCTATTTACTTCTTAGATTAGGAAATAACGAGAAACCTCTTGTGACTTTTAATCATAAAATGTAGTCGGTCTCCCTATAAAATAAATGAAACTAGAAATTAATTCTTAAAGCAAAAGATAAATTGTTATTTATAATGCGAAGGACCATAACAAAAATGAAACAACCCCAATGTGTTCTTCAAAAAATATAATATAAAATTAAAATTTTTCAAATTACATCAAAGTTTTAATTTTATAGTTGACCCAATAATTAAAAAATTATTTCTATTTATGCTTTAGGTTTGAAGAAACTTCTCATTTGATTCTATATTATAACATATTAAAAAAATTATACGAACAAAACTTAACAAGCCGAAAAAATTGATAAATAGATGAGTATTATATACAAACAACTTAACTAGTGAGAAAATGAAGGACACATATGTAACGCCCCGAGAGTACACCCTGGACGCAACACGGTGCTTACAGCCCCGAAAGACCACAATCTAACTCATGAGCGGGTACTTGCTGTGAGCACTGAATAAAATAACGAAGACATGTGCGGAACTTAGCTGAAAAACGCCATAAGGTTTTAACAACAAAAAATCAATACTGAATCATAGTTTTAAAAGACTGAAACATACTGTCAATACTGATAAAACAACTGATAATAATAACTGAAAACTGATTATCTATCTGTACTAGTCTGAAAGCCTCTAAATTGACTGACGGTGGAATTAATGGAACAAGTCCCCAACTAACTCCAACTGACTACTGAACTAAACTTAAATAAACATAGATGGTCCTCTAATTATGAGGACTCGCCACTGCAGTTTCTGCTGGTGCGCTAGGATATCTAGGTGTGATCGAGAACTTGAGCGTCCGAACCTATGAACGAGACATCATAGCGCAAGAAATGAGCTTGTGATCAGTACTTTGAATGTAATGATATGCTAAATGAGGTTAGGATGATATACATGGCTCATAAGCATGAATAATAACTGACTGAATAAAAAGCATGAGATAACTGATGTGTAGTATGCAAAAAAGCTGTAAAATCTGAGAATGCATGACCAAGATATAACATAATACTGGGATAGTCTGTAAACTAAAATACTAAATTGCTGATACTGAACAACTAATAATTGTCTGTCATGATCAAGCAAAGCTTGAAAATTGAACTCTAAACTGAATACTGAAATGAGACTGCAGGAGCTATCATCTAGCCGACATGCCCCAATATGAGCTAATTAGGGTCCAATTTGTGACACCTCACAATTTGCACACACTACATCATACACTCACTGTAAAAATTCATTCTTCACCTACTCCATTTTTCATGTATTCACAATAAAAAAAATCACGGAAAAGGGATCCTTTATTGATACACTCACACCACAACACAGCTGATAAAGGTCCGAGAAAGTCCTTCAGGTCGCCAGTTCAAGTCCCATCAGGGCCATTGAAGGCATTGAAAATCAGTCGCGTTTCCAGGGCGTCGTAGAATTAGCAGGAGCTCCGCCTTGAAATAGCGGGGACCGATAGGTAAAGCTAGTCGGATTCGCAAAGCGACCCGAAAACCACAGATAAAAAAAATACACACCCACACTGTTTCACACATACACAGCAACTCACAAACACTCATGGATACATAATGAAAGACGAGGGAGAGGAGAGAAAAATCAGTGAAAGAAAAAGTAAAAGAGTGAAAAACAGTTAACAGGGGGAATTTAGCCGGTGGATTTTGAGTTTTCCGGCGAGGTTTCAGCTCGAATCATATATTCCTCATCGGAATTGGATATTTCTCACTGAAATCGACTATTCCTCATTGGAATCACCCATCGCGACCAATATCCACCCATTATCGGGCACCAGCGACCAAAATCTGATCCCCGTGGTTGGTTCCGGCGATGAGTCGCCGGCAAAAATAAGGTCACTACTGTTGCCGCCATTTCCCATCTCCCTCCCTCCTTTCCATGGCTGCTCCACCGTGATTGGTTGCCGACGGACGAACCTCCAAACCGGTGAAACACCACTTATCTTCAGTAGCCCTCCTTCCTCTTCCCTCTTCCCTTTTCCCTTTCCACTGCCGCCGGATTTAACTCCCGAATAGCCGGCAACCACCTAAATGCCATTACTGGCCACTGTCATTGGCGAATAAACTCGATCCAGTCGTGACGCCATGTGTCTCCCTTTTCTTCCCCTTTCCACTACTGTCCATCAGGAAACTGGCCAAATCTGGTTGTGTTTCTATTTTTCGGCGATTGCAGCCCCTTCCTCCATTTTCGTTCATGGAGAGTGGGCTTCGGCCAAAGCCACCAACTACATTCATCGTCGAGAAATCTATATTCCTACATCGTGAAATTGACATTTTTATTAATAATAGGAATACGATATGAGATTATTTTATTTTTTTAATGAAAAATTAGAAACGTAATTGATTTTTATTTCCATTGAACAAGTGAAATATATTATTTTAACCTATGAATATAATATTTTGACATGTATAAGATATGTAAAATTATTTTTGTTGCTTGCTGTTTTGGTTTGGTTGGAAATTGGAATATGTTAGTACAGGATTAGTTAGAATGTATTATTTCGGATTAATTAGAATTTGTTGTTTTGACTTGTAAATATAAAATTTTGATTTGTACAAGAGAGGAAAAATCTATTTGTAAGGGTGCAAGATAAGTTGCGGATCAACTCAAAAGTCATTATAGATTCAAGAAGAAAGAGTAAAAGAATAGATAAGATAAAATTGTCACGAGTTCGGAAACAGCGAACCAACACCTTCATGCTAGGAAAATTTTAGGGACATTTAAAATATTCGTTTTAATTTAGAATGCATCGTACGCATTTTTTTGACATATTTAAAAATTCAAAGATGTAATATTGCACCTTGGCAAAGATTTTTTTAAAATTAACTTTCACTGATTTGTTTAATATAAAAGTGTAAACAGATATTTTCGGTATAATAAAAATCAGCGAATTTAGGCCTTAACATAATTTATTAAAATATTTTAAGTCAAGATAAGTCAATAAAAGCGATCGTGTTAGAACTACAGGACTCGAGGAGTGCCTTACACATTTCCCTCGGTCAACAGAATTCCTTACCCAGTCTTCTTTTTTTGCAGAAATCATTTCCTTTTGACTAGAAATTCAAAAAAGTGATTTGGAACACGATAACTCAATTCCAAGTGGAGACTCTAAAAATGATAAAAATAATCCCTATTCAAAATCGTCACTTTAATTGAAAAAATTCTTCGACTCCGATCCTCGAAAGAAAAAGGGGTGTGACTTCTTTGGCGACTCTGCTGGGGACATAAGCAGAATTCGAGCTTTTAATATTGATTTTTTTTTTTGCTTTAATTATTTTGATATTGTGTTTGTTGGCCGAATGTGCTACTTATCGCTCATTTATTGCTTTAATATTGTTGAATTGTATTATAAACCGTCTTCTCTTGCGCACCCCCTCTGAATCTCTGAAAATAGGATAGAAGGAATGTAGAATATACATCCTACCTTCTTTTTGAGATAGCAGGAGTGTCAAGGCACCTGGTGAAGGATTATTAGTCACACATGTTAGGCAGGATTTAGATCAATAATAAAGTCGGAGTAGCACTGCTACCGAACAAGTTATCCCTCCCCGACTCAAATGTCTGCTTGAGTAAGCCAGTCTAGACACCTTTCCCCATCAGGCTAAACTTAGTGGAACTAAAACTCAGAATCTGGTTATCCCTATTATGTTTCGCTTTATTTACATCATGTGCATTTGACATAGCGGGACTCGGCACAGGAGTTGGGTCTGTTTAGGACAGGTTTCCCTCTTTATAATGACCAAAATGTGCATCCGACGTGCTCTTTGACATTATTTGGAAAGTCATTTGATTGTTGACTGGCTTTAGGCAACTTGGTAAAACGCAATAGAGTATTTTATCTTCAAATTTAACAAATCATTTTTCAAGAAAATTAACAAATATATATAATTTTTAAGGTCTTCGTGAACTACGAGGGTTTGATTCTCACTCTTTAGTGGGATACGTGGGAAGTCCTTCCCGGGATACGACCTTATCTTTTGAAAAATCATTCATATATTTATTAGGGAATATTTTAAAACTATGACTACTTTCATAATAAAAAAATATATAAATTATATAAATCTTAACAGTTCTGAACCTTTAGGGGTCTTGAGGCTGAGTTTTGTACGACATATATTTCTAAGATTGTTTTATTTTTATAGAATACTTAGTTGTATTTTCTTCCAAATTCATGATTGAAATTATATAGGGGTTTGTCATTGCAAAATTTTCGATAGAGTTGGTCTAAATAAGTATAATTTCTTAAAAAAAATATTTTGTTAGTTTTTCAAAAACTATACACACCTGATTCTCATCTTAGTGAGATATAAAAAAAGGGATTGTCTTTCCTTCTAAACAAAAAAGAAGAGAGTTTTAATCTTTATATAAAAATAAATTAATTTGTTTTTGAGAATTAAAAAAAATATGTTTTTTTTTAAATTCAAAAAAAAAAATCTTTCTCATTATTGAAATAAAAAGTGTGTTTCTTCATATCTCCAGTTTTCACGAACTACTCACACCGGATTCTCATTGTTATGAGATACGTAGGCAACTCATATTGGGTTTAGTGATACTCTTAAGAAATTTTTTTAAATATGTCAAGCCTTAACACATTTGTTAACTCCAAAATTAGAATAGTATTAAGGTGGTTGGTTTGTGGCTAAATTGACATCTCACCCATACAACACCAAGTCCAAAAACAAGCAAGATGACCCACAAAAATGGTATAAGGTCTACGATGAGTTGGTGTAGACTTTTAGAAATGAGGAATAAGAAGCAATAGCTTAGAAAGTGAGAAATTTGAAGCAAAATATGAGAAACATGCAAATACTGGGAGATAAAAAAAGTTCCTTGAAAGGATTTGTACATATTTCACAATGTTCACTTGTCTCTAGAGTCCAAAACATCAAATTTGGACATGTACGAGGGTCATGGGGATCCTTTGGCTCATCTTAAAAGGTTTTGTAATCAACTAAGAGGAGTATGGGGAAAAAGAAACTGTTGATGGATTACTTTGAAGAGAGTTTGATAGTGATAAATTCAGAATGGTTGGGGCCAAAAAGAAAAAAACAGATAATATAGCAATGATTGTGGAGACTCAATTAAGGTCGATGTGCAAATTAGTGGCTAAAATATTAAGTTCGGCAATTTAGAAGTCAGTCCTCTCCCCATGAGGAAGGAGTTTTGGTAGTCTGTTTTATTTTTCTTTCTACTATCCAAATTATTTTAGGCTTGGAGTTTGGGATCTATCTTGTATTATTTTATTATCATTTCTGTTCTAACCTTCTATCTTTCTGTCAACAAATGTGTGTCCCATTTATTTTTATTTTTCATTATATATTATTTGGTTGTCTTTCTTTTCTTTAGAGAGCTCTTTCTATGGTGATTCTAGTGATGTAATATGCATATTGAATTCACAGATTGATCTTTAAATTCAATCTAATCCTGAAGTATTGAGCCAAGAAGTTAAAATTGAAAAAAAAGGAAATCATATAAGAAAAGTAAAGTGTTGAGATGCTTGGAGACTGAATTAAAGCCTCACTTGAATGGATTGGGGCAATAATTTTGCGAATAAAAAAATAACTTGGTCATGAATGAGAAGGTCCATCTCAAGCATTTTGAATGAAGATTAATCGAAGGATCCATAGTCTCCACGGTCTAAGAAGTTAAAAAAATAAATTAGGGCCAAAAGAGCATGAGTCATCAATTAAGAGGAAAGTACAATACAAGTAGACCTGTATGGTTCACAAGCTTAAAAGAAGTGACGCACGTGTATGTGCTTAGTCACGGTCATTGTTGAAAAAGATGTGTATGATCTTCATGTTCTATTCCTAGATTGCATGTTATGTACTTGCATTTTAAGAATTGATATGACGAAGACATTTCATTCTGCTATCCAAATGTTGTGTCATCCTTTGTTACCCCTTTTGAGCATTAGTTTTATTATCTTTCATACCTCTTTTTTGGAATCAAAATAGATTTTGAAAAAGTAAAAAAGAATATTAGAAAAAGAATAGAGTCAGAAAAGTGTCAAGAAAAAGAAATAGAGTCAGAAAAAAAATATCTCTCCCTCTCTTTCTAAAAAAAAAAGAGAAGAGTCAAGAAAAAGAAAAAAAAGTCCAAAAAAAGAAAGAAGAAGAAATCAAGCAAAAGAACAAGATTTCTGAACTATGTTTGACTTGATTCTTACTATGACAAGATACGTAGGCAGTCCTACTCTAGGTTCGGTCCAACCAAGTAAAAATTCAAGTTACCTAGTATGAAATAAAACTGGGGCAAAGGTTATGTTCCTTATGAGTTGATTTCAAAAGTTATACGTCTCACCCTATGTAATGTATATTTTGAGTCTCATGCCGTTCTTTTTTTCTAACCCTATCTAAAAGTCAAGTTACAATCAAAGAAAGACCTTCAGATCAATCTTGAGGATGTCAAGGATAAAAATGTTATGGGTATATGATGCTTCATATTTTGGGCACCACTTTCCTTCATCAGCATAAAAAATGTGAGAAAAATAAAAATGAGAATCTTATTGGTGAAAACCCTCCTGGACACTATAAGGTGATAGTGAGTTGCAAAAAAAAAAAGAGCCTTATTGGTGAAAATCCGCACGAGAACCATACGACAACAGTGAGTTGAGAGAAAATGAAAAAGATAGAGGCTCGCTGGCAAAACCTATTTGGGGCACCACTAGCCGAATGAGGTTCGTAATCTAGAGGCAACAAGTTCTAGAGCAACCTCGATTTCAAACTCAATAAGTTGGCAAAAGTTGATAATGATTAGTATGGATAGATTAAATTGTTTAATTCAAAATGCATATCATAATTGTAGTAATCGGCTACCACACTCAGATAAGTTTTTCTTTTTGTCATTTCGAAAAAAAAGATGCCTATTGTCTTCTTTTTTTTTTTTTTATATTTTTTATTTTTATATCTTTGTCACCAAATGAAAAATCATCGTCATCTTTTGCATATTTTTGTGACGAATTCATGTCAAGTCAAATGAGAAAGGACTTCAAAACTTGCTACCAATTCTTTCAATTGTACAAAGCAAGACAAGGGTTGATGCACAAAGTTAACATATTTTAAAATAAAGTAAGGCACTCAAGAATGCTTGTTATCTGACAGTTTTTGGACTCATAAAAATATAAAAGGTGCATTAGAAGTTAAACCCAGAGGTATCATGCAAAGAAAATGGGATTTGAGTCAAATACTTTCAGTAACCAGAATTTGGGGTCAATAGTACAACAAGCCAACAATACCTATCAACGATTTGCAATGGATCTGAGCATGACAGGTGCAAGAACGGTCGCCTCAATAGCCAAATACCACAAATTAACCACCGTATTTTTAAATTTAAAAGTTTTCTTTGTATGAAACAAAACCACATGTTACTTTTAAATCAAGGGCTTCAAAGCCTAACTATCTAAATGTGAAATTCCTCACTTCTATAAAGGCAAGATGCAATATTGCTACACATGTTTAGTAATCACAATCATGGTGAAAACTCATCATCCTGTACCTCTAGGAGACACACTTTCTTCTTGTCTGGGTATTTCATATTTCATTTTTTAGGTAACACACTCCCTAACTTGAACTTTACTCCTAGGAGATGCACATTCTAGTCGAGTCATTTCATTTAACCCCTAGGAGACACACTTCCTTGCCTGGATAATTCAAGTTTCATTCGTTAGGTGACACACTTCCTAACCTAAACCTTTGCTCCTAGAAGATGCACTTTTTAGTTGAGTCATTTCATTTAACCCCAAAGAGACATACTTCCTTGTCTAGGTATTTTAGTTTTCATTCGTTAGGTGATATACTTCTTAACTTAAACCTTCACTCCTAGAAGACGCACTTTCTAATCGAGTTATTCTATTTAGCCCTAGGAGATGCATTTTCTTGTTAGGGTAATTCAAGAGTCACTTGTGAGGTGATGCACTTTCTAATTTGAATCTTTACTCCTAGAAGACACACTTTCTAGTTAGAGTTCTCTACGTTAACTCTTAGGAGGCACACTTTCTAATTTTGGTCATCAGTTTTACTCTAAAGAGACACATTTTTTTATCAGGGACTTGATTCACCATCTCTACTGTATTTTTCAAAAGTTGTGATCTGATAGCACTAATAAAATATTTCTAGTATAAATTGGGGCAAAAATTTTTGTTCATATTGTTTGTGTTTTACTTTCTGCTCAGGGCCCTTCTGAATAATGAGACTTTATTTTCTGCTAGGGCCTTCCTGAATAATGGGACTTTAGGGCTCTCCTGGATAATGAGACTTTACTTTATGCTCAGGGCCTTCCTGAATAATGGGACTTTACTTTCTGCTCAGGACCCTCTTGTATAATGGGACTTTACTTTCTGCTTAGGGCCCTCCTGGATAATGGGACTTTTCTTTTTTAGTTCACCTTTTACTTTGAGTTCAGTAACACATTTGGAGAATATGGTGAAGAAATTAAAAGTCAGGAGCTCGCTTGAAGAACAGGGTGAAGAAATAGCAAGTCAGGAGCCCGCCTGAAAAATAGGGTGAAGAAATAGCAAGTTAGGAGCTCGCCTGGAGAATAGAGTGAAGATTATCAGTTGCAAGTTCAGGAGCCCGTCTGAAGAATAAGGTGAAGATTTTCAAATTCAAGTTATAAGAAAGTGTGAAGAACAAGTCAATTTTTAAGTTTCTCTCCAATACCAAGAATCAAAAGGGAGGAACATTTCATTTTTTCAAGATTCAACTCAAAATAACGACTGTCTCACCACTTTAGAAGTCATGAAGATTCAAGTCACGATTCCAGAAAAATTATGCATAGATAGAATTTTTCAGTTGTACCTTCATTTTCAATATTGTTATTCATTTGAATGTAAAAACAGAATGTCGTGAATTGGAAACTCAATGGAATCCCACTCGACTTCTCACTCATTGTCTCACCATTTACCTTTTTGAACTACATGTGACCTGATTCCCTTATAACTTGGGATATGTAGGCTGTCCAAAATCAAGACTCGTTCGTATTTTCTTTATATAGCTTTTTGAATAATCAGAGGGTCAAAAATTATCTCTTTGTCCACTTCGTTGTATGAAAATTCTTTGAGATTTCACTCAAAGAGGGGCAAAATGTTGACACGTGATTTTTGACCCACCCCCATTCCCCGAGTTTTAGCTTATTTTTAGGTATTAAATATTTATATTTTTGTCTGGTATTTATTTTAGCGCTTATTTCATTTTTTTATAAATTTTTGATGAAAATAAATAAAGTTACATTTTGGGATATTTTTATTTTTATTTTTGTTTTTAAAATAATACAAAAATTCAAGAAAAAATATATATTTTCCTTTTTATTTTAATAAATAAGCTAGTGGTTTTATTATTCTCTTAATTATATTTATTTTAGATTATTACAAACTTTTATTATATTTTCTTAAATATAAAAATTAATTAGTAAATATTTTTATTATTATTATTATTTACTTTAAGAGTTAAAAAAAAGGATAATTATCCTAAAAGACTACCCAACCTTCCCCACTATCCTATCTTCACTCAACTTCCCTCCCACACCCCATTATCTGATATAACCCCCCAAATATCCCAAATACGTACATTGAACCAGAAAGAAAAATATTATCAGACAGACAGAGAGGAAAAACCAGTCAGAGAAGAAAATCAGAGAATACCTTAGAAAAATAAAAATAAAGAAGAGAATCAAATTCGGTCTCCGTTTGAAGTTTTCGGTGAAGGTTCTTGCTGTATTACTTGTCTTAATTCATGTCTTAGGTTTTATTTGATCCTGTATTTTTATTCTATATATTTTATTGCGAATTAAATCATGAATAAAGTTGTTTCAATGATTTCATGGATTATGTAGTACATCTGATTGTTGTGGTATTATGTTTTTATTTGTATTATCGCTAGAATCAATGATTATTGTTTCTTGATTATTCATTGAACTTGATCTTAAAGGTTGAGATATTTTGTTAAGATATATGTATGATGATTTGGTTTTCATATAAAAATTGGGGGAAAAAAAAAGAAAAGAAGAAAAGGAAAAAATATTACACATTACACCTCACAATTTGCACACACTACATCATACACTCACTGTAAATATTCATACTTCGCATACTCCGTTTTTCATGTATTCACAGTAAAAAAAAATCACTGAAAAGGGATCCTCACTCATGGATACATGGTGAAAGACGCGAGAGAGGAGAGAAAATAATAATAATAATAATAATAATAATAATAATAATAATGATAATAATAATAATAATAATTTTTAAATAATTAACAATAATAATAGCGTAGAGTGTCCCAAAGACACTCATCGTTAAAATTAACAATAGTAATAACATAGAAGAGTCTTAAAAGACACATTATTTCATAAGCTTATCATTCCTTCCAAATATTAAATGTATTTAAATGTTAAGTAAAAGATAATAATAATAACAATGTTAATAATGGTAATACAATAATACTAATAAAAAAAATAATACTAAACAACGCAGCAGTAGTGTAATGGGAGTAGTAGTAATAATAATATAATATAATAAATGATGATGATGATGATGATAATAATAATAATAATTATTATTATTATTAGTATTAGTATTTAAGAAAAACAATAGCAGTTTAGTAGAACATACGTAGTAGTAGTAGGTAATAATAATAATATAAGAAAAATTAATAAGTCTCCCATAACTATGAGGATAATATTTTGTTTAAAAGATTAACTTGAGTTTAAATTATAATGTGACTATTATAAGAAAAAGTTGACATTCTATTGTAATTAAAGATTTGAATTAAAATATTTGAATTTGAAAATACATTATCCTTTTAATAAGAAAAACACTCATTAAATTAAAAATAAAAAATAATTGCAGAAGAGTTCTATATGAACTCTACTATTTCATAACTTATCCCTTTCATTTGAGTAAATTTAATTTATATTGAAAATGAAGATAAAAATATGACAATAATAATAATAATAATAATAATAATAATATATTAAAAGTGTGAAGACTCTTAGAAAAGTAATTTGAACTTTTTATCCTTTGTTAAAAGACTCTCCTTTAAACAAAATTGTCTTTTCACTATTTTATTCAATTTATTATTTAATTATATTTATTATATTAACTAGACTCCTAAAATATATGGAAGGAGCATCAATTAATATTTTTCTTTGTACTGATCAATTAGAAAAATACTCCTAAAATAAGATAGATTAAGGAAATACTTTTATAAAAATTGAAATGCACGTTAACCTAGAGAAGAAACTGGTTTACTTATTGGAAAAAAAATGATTGATGCTCATCTAACTTGATTCGGTTGCATGTCTAAATAGGTGGATGCTTAATTTTCTAACCCGCAACTTCTTCACTATTTTTGTCAACATAATATAATTCAATGAGTGTGTATATATATATATATCTTATTTATTTTAATTCAAGTGTTTTTTAGTGTCAAAATTTTCGCTGAGACAAGAATTATTTTCATCAAAACTGAAACTTTGTGATCACTATTGTATTATTTTATTGTAGTTCATAGGTCGTAGATGAATTTACAGGTGGTAGATGAATGTCGGTCGATTTTGAGAAATTTTTTTTAGGTAAATGTTAGGTTTAATTGTATTGTTTTTATATCTCTATTTTGAAATTTTTTTTGTGTAAAGATAAAGTTTAGTCGTATTATTTTGATATATCTATTGTCGTATTATTTTGTTATAGTTTACAGGTAGTAGATGAATGTCGGACAACTTTGAGGAAATTTTTGTGCAAAGATTAGATTTAATTATGTTGTTTTAATATCTCTATCATCGTATTGTTTTGTTGCAGTTTACAGGTGCTAGATGAATGTCAATTGACTTTGAAAAACTTTTTGGCAAAGGTTAGGTTTAATTAAATAAATTCTCCAAAAGATGTTGAATTTAACTATTGTATTCATCTTTATTATTCAAATAAATATCCTATTTAGTGTAACGTTTGAACTCAATAAAGTGAGATACACACACGAGAGGCGCGTACACCTAAACTAGTAATAATAATATAGTAGTGGGGGTGGCACATTGTATTAATTAATACTAATTTTAAAAGTAATAGTAGTACTTAGTGGCGGTAATAATAATAATGCTAATAATAAATGATAATTTATATATATTATTAATTTTATAAGAGAATGGTGTAGATTAATTTTAGTTTTACTAATTTTTGTTTTAAAAAGGAATTTTTTAACAAACAAATAAAAGAAGAAACAAAGAAAACGAGATAAAATGAAACAAGAGAAAAATAAACCACGAAAAAAAGGAAAAGAAAGGATAAAAAAAGAAACAGAGTTTAGTTCTGTTTAGGGAAAATGCATCATTTTCACCCCATACTATACAAGAGAAGTCTAAGCCACACCTAAATTATATAAGTAACCTATTACACACCTTAACTATATAAAAGTGATATTATTACCTCCCTGCGGCCCCCATTCTAAGGCGCGTGTGTTACACTTATTTTAGGTGCGTCCAACCTATTAAATAACAAAAGTAAACGACTAAAAACATTAAGGGAAAAGGCATCGTTTCCACCCCAAACTATAGTCGAAAAGTTGAATCCACACCTAAACTATATAAGTGATCTATTATACACCTTAACTATAAAAAAGTGATACTTTTTACTGACGTGGTGCTGACGTGGCAGCGCGTGTAAAACACTACACCACATGCAAGTGGTGGCAGCCTGACAGGGTGTAAATAGTTTCACTTTTTTATAGTTTAGGTGTGTAATAGGTCACTAGTATAGTTTAGGTGTGGCTTCGACTTTTCGGGTATAGTTTGGGGTGGAAACGATGGCTTTTCCCTTCTGTTAACTACAAAATCTTAACCACTAGAGTTGACATGGTGGTTTAGCGCTATGGCTCTTAAGTAAGAGGTTGGGGGTTTGATCTCCGCCTCTGGCGAATGGAGCAAACTCTGTGGTCAGTTCCCTACCGCTTATTACACTGATAGAGGAACGGAGGACTAGTTTCACGGTTGCCGGCTGGGGGAATACCTTGAAAAACCAAAAAAAAAAAACTACAAAATCTTTTTGGATTAATATCATTATTTTCAAATATTCTTTTTAATTCAAATATATAAATTATATGAAAAATATGTATTGTGTTTATAAAAATAAAAAAAAATGAGTAATAAATTTATCTTCTCTTAACAAATTGATATGTTATTTGAATTTGAATTTGAATGAAATTTGAGTTGGAATAGAGTTCTAACTTCTTAATCTATTTTCTATATATAGTTCTACAATTAAATGTAATATTAAGCTTTCTTCCTTTTTTAGTTATTGATCATTAACTTCATTTATTGATTTTACGGAAAAGGGCCTAAATGCTTTTTAACTATGTAAAATAGTGTAAAAATGCCCCCTGTCTACCTAATGGGCCTATAATGCCCTTCCCGTCTACCTATTAGGCATAAAATGTCCTTTCCACCTACGTATTGCGCCTAAAATTTTGTTATCGTCTACCTATTGGGTTATTTTGCCCTTTTATTTAGGCAAATTACATGAAAAGACCATCTTTAAGATTTAACTACATAAATAATAATATTTTTTCAATATTACAAAAATAAAAGTTTTTTTTACATATGTAGCCATTTAAAAAAAATCAAAAAAAATAATTATAATTCCTAATTTAATGCTATAACTAATTATCAATTCACCTTAATTTAAGAGATATATATTTACAATCTTCAAATTAAAAGATAATCCCTGCTTTCAAATCTTTCTCTCTCTTGTATTCAAAATTCAAATATTTTAAAATAAACTAAGAATTTCATTATTTGCTCGTGTATGTTTCTTTTGTTTTCATGTATGTTAATAATCTAGTATTATTTTATTATCGTGTATTTTTCATTCTAATGTAATGAATTAATCATAATATTTTATGAATAAATATTCATGAAATAAAAATTATTATTTTTGAAATACAGATTTACCTTGTATTTTTGTTATATAAATATAATTTATATCAAAGTTAGATTATTATTAAATTTTTGATATAATTTATGGGATAAATATTCATGGTATATCTAATTATGTCGGAAGTACTTGTTAAAAAAATATTTATTAAATATAAGTAAATTTTTTAGTATTACATGTATACATTTTTTATATCTAAAATATACCATATATGTTTATGGTATAAATATAATTCATATAGTATAATATATCATGTATTTATGGTATAAATATAATTTATATGGTATAAATATAACTTATATAATATATAAATATACCATGAATTTTTATGATATACATATACCATATATTTTTATGAAGGCATCGTGAAAGCAGGTAATAAAAATGAAAAACATAAAATTTTGATATTATATAAAAATGAATGAATAGAAACTTCCATAAAAATAGGCAATAAATAAGAAATATGAGAATTTAATATATAATTATTTTTCTATATATTAGAATATGTTATAAAAGTAAATATTTTATATGCTATATCTGACAACCAACTAATACAACTATGTATATGTAATAATTTTTTTTAAAATGGCTATTTATGTTGTTTTTTCTTTTATTTATCAGCTCAATTTAGAACGAAAAAAAATTGATATTGTGCACTATTTATTTGATTAATGTTACTAAAATGGATAGGGACATTATGTAGTTTAATAAAGATAAGTTGTGGTATTATGTAGTTTTTTCTTAAATAAAAGGACAAAATAGCCTCAATGGGTAGACAAAAAGGTCATTTTAGGCCAAATAGGTAGACAGGAAAGACATTTTAGGCCCAATAGGTAGACGAAAGATATTTTGCACAATTTCACATAGTTGAAAGACATTTTAGGCCCCTTTTCGTTGATTTTATCATTGACTGCATTTTCCATACTCTTCATTTTCTAGAAACTTTTTATATTCAACTGTTTTCATTTTTATATGCAGATGAGTGATGGTCATATACAAATTAATTATTGTTGTTATTATGTTAGGATCGGAATCTAAGTAAGTAATAATTTTTATTTTAATTTTGTTTGTTTGACTTTGTCAAAAATAAATGCATCTAATTATGTAGATTAAAAGTATAATCACCTTTTATTGAGAATTTTAGTCAAGCATTTAGCTTTCTTAAATGTTAATTTGTATTATTATTTTTACATTATTATTTTAATAAAATGTGATCATATTATTTTATGTGTTTTTGTATGATCTATTTATTTAATTTGGTGTTGAGAAAATTTTTGGATGAAGATAAGAAAATTAAGAAACTAGCAATTCAATAACTTTTGTTTTGATGAAGATACAACAACAACATACCCATTGTATTTTTAAATTTTAAACATAAGAGATTAGGAGGAGCAGGAGGAGGAGGGTGGCACAATAAAATAATCAATATTAGAAATATAAATCTTTAAGTTATAAATAATATATAATATCATTTATAAAAATATGAAACATAACTTTTTAAAAATAATTATAGGGTTATTTTTTTTATATAGATTTGATTAGAGGTGGGGAGGGGGTAGGTAGGGGTGGAGGTGCGAGGGGAGGGGGTAAAAATCTTTTCTTTTTTTTTTTAAATTGAAGGGAGTGTATGTAGATAGTGGTGGGTGGGGAGTAGAAAAAACTATTTATTTTTGCATTTTATTAGAAATATTATGACAGTTGATTTTTTTAAGCTAATATGACAACATGCTCGATGACCTTCCCAATATGAAATAATTAAAAATAATATTTTAATATTATTCGCGCATCGCACGGGCACATATACTAGTATATATATATATATATAAGCAAAACTAAAATAAGATAAGATGTCAAGTGACAACATATTAAAATAGTCACGTGACAATTTTTAGGACAAAATAAAAAAATATTTTAAGACAAAGTTAAAAATATTATAATAAAATTTTTAAATTGAACGATTAAGTATTTGAATTTGAAATATATTATCTTAATAACTAAAAACTCATAATTGAAGAGTTCTAATAGACTATTAATATTTCAAACTTATCTCTTTTATAATTTAAATATTATATATATATATATATATAGAGAGAGAGAGAGAGGGAGAGGGAGAGAGACAGAGAGAGAGAAAGAGTTTATTTTAATAATATAATAATAAGCAATAAATAATGGTAGTAGTAATACACAAGTTGTATTGCTTTTAATTTGAAAAAAAAAGTGGTAATAGTGATAGTAGTAACAATAATAAGAATCTATACAATATTTTTATAAATAATAAATTGTATTGTACAGTAAATAAAATAAATTCACAAAAATATCTTGAATCTTATATTAGATAATTTGTACTTTGAATTTTGTAAATGTTGTCGTATTAGTAGTTATAACAAAAATAATAAGTATAATAAATAAAAGAATCGACTGAATTGATTTTAAAATTTTCTCTAATTAAATTTATATATTATAGGATAAATATGCATTTTATTTTTAAAAATAAATTAAGGATAAGGAAAAAATAATAAAATGATCTTCTTATAACAACCTGATATGATATAATATTTAAATTTGAACTTAAATAGAATTTGAATGGAAATTGAATTGTAACTTCTTAACATCTCCTAAATTTATAATATTTACTATTATATATAAGTTATTGATAATACTACTACTAATTATAATAATAATGAAATGTTGTCATATTAGTAGTTATAATAAAAATAATAAGTATAATAAAGAAAATCGCCTCGATTGATTTCAAAATTTTCTCTAATTAAAATTTATATATTATAGGTTAAACATGCATTTTATTTGAAAAAATTTAAGGATGAGAAAAGAATAATAAAAGGATCTTCTTATAACTAACAGATATTTAAATATGAACCTAAATAGAATTTGAATAGGAATGGAATTCTAACTTCTTAACATCTCCAAAATTTATAATATTTACTATTATTTATAAGTCAATAATAATAATAATAATAATAATAATAATAATAATAATAATGATGATGATGATGATGATGATGATGATGATGATGATGATGATGATGATGATGATGATGATGATGATGATGATGATCATAATTCTATCAATTTTATGACTTGAATTATTTTAGGTAACTTTTTTAATTTGATTTGGAGAAACAATATCTTCTCAAAGATAAAATCTATATATTTTTAAAAAGTTATCTGATGTATTTACTCACTCACACTTTATTTACTAACAAAAGCACTAAAATCGGAATTATAATACGTAGTTTTTTTTTAATACGTCATTTTTTTGACGGATTCCTATTTTAATACACACTCTTCTAATCTTCTCAATTTGCTTTAACTTTAAGATAAAAAATTATTAAAAAACCAGTTATCATTGACTATATATGTAAGACGAGAATCTGCCGCAATTCAAACACTACAAAGACCACTATATATAAGACCAACGAACATTGATATATGTATTTCAATTTGATCTTTTGGCTTAAGCATCAAAGTTAGTAACTTTCTTCTCTATTGCTTCTCATGAATATGTAATTTTCAGAGAACTATGTGTTGCTCTGTTTTTTTGTCTGTGCGGTGGTAGATAACATACATAGTTGAAGATTTGTACATCCTATTTTTCTCGAGTGCTACATACTGTTTGAAATTTCATCATCGTCGTCATCATCTTATTAATTTCAAATATTTATCTTAGGTAAAAATAGTACTTAGTAGTATATTTTTGAATTGAAAGATAGATTCTTTTGAAATTTGAATGAAAATAAATAATTTTATGCATTTTAAATTAGTAAAATAATAAGATAGTCTCATAAAAAATATTTAAATTATAAATGAAATTATTTGAATTTTGTTTAGATAAACACATTTATCTAAAACAAAAATAACTATCTATTTTCGCTTTGAGTGTTTTTATTTTTGTCTTTAAAAATGAAAAGATTTTTTTAGAAAAAAAAACAGAAGAAAGATAAGAAGAGAAAATCAAAAAAGAAAAATAACTAGGCTTCATAAATTCAGTCTCAATATAGTTAGTGGCCTAAAGCGGAACTTCAAAATGAAGCCTTAACAAAAAAAGTATTATTATTATTATTATATTTTATTTAAATTTTATTTCTATACTTTTTGAGATGCAAAATTATGAATAAAATTATTTTACGATCGACTTCTCCAATAATTTCTTTTCAATTAATAGTATATATAAATCATTCAATTTTACTTGAGATGTTGATTCTAAGTAAAATTTTATCAATTTTAATTTTTAAAATGTTTCTTCAAGTGAGGCGATTCTTATAGGAACTCTATAAGCTATATATACATTTGAAAAATAATAAAATAGCTTATTAAGTTACCCCTATTATTAGATTTATTTTTAGAATATAGAAGTACAAAAAAAAATCTTCCTTAATGTTAAGGATAAAGTTGAAAACAATTGTCAACTTTACTCTTGAATTCCTAAAGTGATAATTTTTTTGAGATAAAGCGACATTAAAATGAAAAAGAAAAAAATTAAAAATACTCAATATTTTTTTTAGATAAAGTGACATTAAAATGAGATAAACCTTAATTGCTAAAAAACGAAACCCCAAAAAATTGAGAGCCTAAAGCAGTCTTTGCTGCCTAAAGCAGTGTTGGCTTCACTTGCTTTAGGTTGAAACTCGCACTGCTATTTTCAACATCTTATTTGACATTTGTTATGAATTTGTGTAATATTACCCAATTAGATGCTATTTTCAACATCTTATTTAGCATTTCTTATGAATTTGTATAATATTACCCAATTAGATTCAAAATAAATTGTTTGAGTTTTGTTATGTATAATATATAAGTGATATAGATCTCAAGAATTGAATAAAGAAAAGAGCATAAAACCCGCCCACCCACGTGCCATATACATGATTTTTCACAAAAACAAAAATAATAATAATAACTAGATTCCTTAATTTATAGTAACAAAATACACGTTTTAATTTTGTTTTACTTAAATTTTTTAGTAGTTCATTAGTTGTGAGTACTCCTAAATATATGCTTCTTTTTTATCTCATATATAATTATCCATCTTTAAATAAATTAATTAAAAAGCTTTAAGTAATTTTAAATTTTTATTTATTTTATCAATTTAGACGATTAATGCGACCATAAAATGGGGATTGTTGGAACTCTCAAACTCAAGAACATATTTTAAAAAAAGTTATAATTTTAATCAAATACAAAATTAAAAAGAATAATTGAAAGATAAGAATTTAAATTTTTTAAAGTAATAATAATAACAATAATTTTAAACTATTTTTGAGAATATAATGAAGTAATTAGATAATATACATATCAATATTCACAAATTTCAAACTGAAAAGATGGAAGTAATAAACAAAAAATTTAAAATAAAAAAAGCAATATTAATAATTTAATATTTATAAATTGTGAATAATATAATAAAAAATTATGAAGCATAAAAGTTTTCTTTTACAATTATAAAATTATCTAATTTATATAGATTTGATTTGAGGTGGAGGGGGTTAAAAACTTAACATCTTTAAATTGTGAACACTATAACAACAACAACAACAAAAACAACAAACCCAGTGTATTCCCAAAAAGTGAGGTTTGGGGAGGGTAAAATGTACGCGGTCCATACCGCCACCTCCGAAGAAGTAAAGAGGTTGTTTCCGATAGACCCCCAACTCAAGATAAAGAATACTAAACAAGGGGATGGATGACAAAACAGAAATAAAGAGTAAGAAATGATAAAATAGAAATCAAAGCAATACAAAATACGAGAAATAAGGGCAACGCGAAATAAGAAAATAGGAACTAAGAAATAAGGAATAGGACACCCACCTAGTTGTAACATACACTCACAAACCAAAGAGACCTATGTACACAGTCCAAGGATTACTAATCCGGTTACACCGGGTCTCTCCTGACTGCTAGCTACAACCTACATGCTCACACTAGCCTTCTACCCTTGTCCTGAAACATAACTTTTTTTAAATTACATGATTATTTCATTTCTATAGATTTGGTTAGAGCTTGAGATGTGGTGGGGGTAGGGATGAGAGCCCATTTCATTGAGAAATATTATAATAGTTCAATCTCTTTTGTTACGGTAATATGAATTAGCATGTTTAAACAAGATACTTAACCAGAATTAGTTAGAAATATTACTTTAATATTATCTGTGCATCGCACGGGTACGTATACTAGTATATATATATAAAAGCAAAACTAAAAGCACCACAAGAAGTCAAGTGGCAACACAATAGAAAGTCACGTGACCGATTTTAGGAAAAGGCTATAAACATTGTAATAAAAAATTTAAATTAAAAGATTGAATATTTGAATTTGAAATGCATTATCTCTTTAAAAAAAATGTTATCTTAATAAATAGAAACCCATAAGTGAAGAGTTCTAATAGACTCTTACTTTTCAAACCTATATCTTATAAAATTTAAATAATATATATATATATATATATATATGTATATATATATTATTTAAATTTTATAAGATATAGGTTTGAAAAAGTAAGAGTCTAGTAATAATTATAATCTATTATCTATATCTATAATCTATAATCTATAATCATTAATCTATAATATATTAAAAGTGTGAAGACCCTTAGAAAAGTGAGAAAAACCTTAGAAAAGTGATTTGAACTTTTTGCCCTTCATTAAAATATTTTGTAATAGACAAACTCGTCTTTTCACTTAGTATTTTAAATTAATTAAAATCTTTTTGTCTAAGTAATATATTATATGGTAAAAAGAGTTAGGACAATTACTATTTAAGGAGTCCTAGAATATGTGGTAAGAAAAATTAAATTTTACTTATTTAATATTAAAATAATTTAATTTGCGGTTAACAAAAATATATGGTAAGAAGAATTCAAATCAAATCTTAATTATTAAATACTAAAAGTCATTTAAATTGGGGCTAAAACTTGCCCCATTTTACTTCTTCTTATCGAGTCCTTTTAGGACATTTGAGTCCTTTTAAATCTTGGTAAAAAATCATATGGTAAAAAAAAATTTGGATTAATGTCCTTTTTTTTCTTCTTATAGTGTCCTTTCTGGACACTTTCACTTAACTTTATAATTTTATTAACATACAACCTTTTTTAAGGTATCCTATTATTAGGATATTCAAGGTAAAAGATTATAATATTTAATATTTTTATACTAATTAAAATTCTACCTATATAAAGAAAAATTCTATAATTCTAATTCTATGTATATAACATACGCTTCTTCCCCAAACGTTTTTTATCTTTCTTATTTTGGTTTGTATTTAAGTCGTCTTCTTACATTCACCATCATCATATTTTTTGTCTTTTTTCTTTTAGATAATAGCTTTAAAGATTATATATGAATTATACGTGATTAAAAATTGATAATAAATTCTCCCTTTTTAATAATTTCTCGTGTTTTATCTTTCAGGTGAAAATTTATGATCAAAAATAGGACAAAACAAACATGTTGTTGTCGAAGAAATAACCAGAAAATTTAAAGATTTATCTCTTTCTTTTTATTTTTTCTCGTTTTCTTTGCTCACCGTAAGCTTTTACTGATGGGTGTCCAACTTTGTGATTTTCAGATTTTTTTTAGTAGTATGAAGAAGTGATCCAAGAAGATTCTCAAAGGGAGTGGATTATTTGTACGCACATGAATCTTGTGTTATCCACACTCAGTTGTGGGAAAATCTTCATTAATGGCCATATTGATCAGATATATTATTGATCTCGAGCCACGAATTTATCAGAAATAATTTTTTTACATTATAAAGGTTGGAGTGAATTAGCTTATATCCTACCTTTTTTATACCCTACTCGTTGGATTACATTAAATATTTTATTGATTTTAAACTTTGATTGTTGATTCAAAATGTGATGGTATGATTTTGAGATGTCACGATATGTATATGATTAATTTGCATGATTTTGCCTTGAATGTATAGTCTTCTAGAGTAATTTCGATCATGACAGAGACAACTTAACATGAAAGTATTGTGCAATGTAGAACCTCAATCGAAGCATGCCTCTAATCAAACAAATGTATGTATGACAATAAATGAAGATTGCGCTAGCTGAGAAGTGATTTATATGAATGCAAGACCCAATTTATCTTAGATGATCATTTTTAAATTGAAAATATAAGCTTCTTTCAGTTATAGGAAAAAGCTGAAGCAAGCCACAACGATATACGTAATTATGATGAGATTTGTCCGTGCCTGGATGGTAAGGGACATCCATTAGAGTTGTTATAAGTACTAAGTAACAAGAGAAGCAACACCTACCAATGATCCTGGTTCTTCTTGTGATCCCAACCATTTACTTAAATCAAGTATTTAAAATAAAAATAAAAAAATGAACTAATAAGAAATTGAATAGTTGATCCGTGAATAGAATTAGTTTAATTTTTTTGTTATATTACTAATTAGTTTTGGATCTTAACGTGCATTTAAATAATTTGTTTTCCGATTTTAGTAATTATATGGCTGCTGTATCTTTCATGAAAAAATAAATATAATTTATATGTCCTCTAGACATACTCCAAATGGTGCTTCGATTGAATCATTGTATTTGTATCGTGATTTTAAAATCGATACATAAACGTACCATATAATCCATTAATATATTTAAACAATAACATATTTAGTGTAATCCTCATACCTTATTGTTACATTTGTAGGGGTAGGGATACTGTTGTAGACGCCCTTGGCTCAAAGAAATTTTTGTCAAGTAGGACTAATATAATTGTGACAAAAGAAACAAAAAAAATCCTGTTGAATGATTAAAATGCAGTGTATGTATAGGTATTTGTTTGAATTTTCATTTTAATGTTTTAATACGTTTGTTTTTGCATTTGATCAATATAAGTACCAAAAGGTATGAATATATATCATATATATGGGGATATTAATCGTTATAATAAGTTTTAAACGTATGGCTAAGTTTAACTTTTGGGACATTCGTCATGATTCATATCTTCTTATTTTGGTCCTATACTGTTAAATTTTTCAAATTTTTTTACTATTTTTTTGCTTTGATGATATTTTAAATATTTGTGGGGTAAGGGGAGGGAGGGGGTTAATAATACTTTTAATGTCTAGAATATTTATTTTAAAAGGAGAAATATTATTTTTCACGTAATACAATTATTTACACGCATGTCATTTGTGGAATGTCAAATTAGTTTGTTGTGTCTAATTGGAACAAAGTTACATATAGTATTGTATTTAATTGGCATTTGCTAAGTTTAAGTGTTTAAATGAAATTTTTGAACAAGTTTGAGGTTCTGCATATATTTTTGGCCTTTTAATAATGTTGTTTTTTTTGTGTATATTATAATTGATAGATTGTTGGTATGTGATATGAAAATGAATCTAGGCTACTTTGTACTTTATGCCAGCAATCTTCTAAAATAAGGAGATCATTTATTTGAATAATGTATTTAATATATGTATTGTAGAAGCCCAGTTTACAAACATAAACACGATTTACATTCGATGTTTAAATCAAAGTTATTTTTTTGGTAATTAACTTTGTTGCATTAATCACCAAAGTGTTGCGTTACATACGTAATAGCTATGAATTACATTTTGATTCCTAGGATTGGTTCTAACACAACTAAATAGATAATCTCCTTAGCAATAGCATCACTGGTTCGACTTTGTTTCTCAAAAATTCTCATGATTCATTCAATCCAAATGGCATGGCTAATTTCTGTACTCAGCAGCATGAAGATAAGGGCCACTGAGTGGACCAAGTTATCATATGGACCAAGTATTTTCACCAAATTTCTCATAGATTATGTAGGTTTCAACTTATCATCTAAAATTTTATTTATTAAATTATATCCTTGATCATCTCAAAACATTGGTGTGAATACTTGAAAAGCGTTGGTGATCTTCTTAAGGAACCAATGTCAATCAATATGACACACACAAAAAAAAAAGAGAAATCATCTTTGAGTATATTGAGTGGAGAATATTAAGAAATAGAGAAACATAAAGGATACAGAGAACTCCTAATTAATAACCAACATGTACTACTACCCTATATTATGCTTCATCGAAGTTGTCCTCTTTCACACTCGAGCAATTTTTAAAGAAAAATCGTTATACATATAAATTTTCTTATGCTCATGACAAATATGCATGCCCATGACCTGTGCTTTAGAGTTTTCCATATTCAAATATTTAATTATGCCCCAGTTAATTTAGCATTTCATCTTATGTTTGGTTATTAGATTGTACTGCTTTTCTTATTAATTCTTTCAAAACTTAATTAAGCGAACTAGCTATTATCAAAGACATCTATCAAATAATACCTCTAAATCTTGTGGTTAGATAGAAATACCACACACTCATTTGTTCAAAATGTTATTTAATAGATATCTTACATTTAATTTTTAGTCATTTAAACAATGAATATAATATTGCAACTTCAATTGTAATATAATATAATATATTTTATTCTTTTTTATATGCAATTTTTTGTACTGATAAAAAATACACGTGCAGCGCATGTATACTAAACTATTAAATAATAAAAAGAGGAGTACGTATAGTGGATAAAAAACTTAAACTAAAGATAAAAATAAAAAAAATAATAAATAAAATATGATTATAACCCAAGTAGTATTGCTAATAATAATTAAAAAAATTGTGATTATAACCCAAGTAATCAAGACTTTCAGCAACTAAAAAGATCGTGATATTATTTAATTGATGCTACTTTTTAATTCAACTAATCCTAACTTTCAGAAATATAAAGATATTCTAGCCAGATGACAATTTTGAATTTATACAACTACTTCTATAATTTTAGAGTTTTAGTTTTATCTCAACTATTAGTGCTTATCATTATTTAATTTGAATAAATTTTTTGAAGTGAAGTATTAAGTATTTGAATCTGAAATATTTTAACCACTTTTTAAAAAGAAATTCATTATCTTAACAAAATATTCATAATTGAAGAGTTCTAATAGATTTTTACTATTTCAGGCTAATCTCTTTTAAAATATAAATGCTTTAAATTATTTTGAAGTATAATTTATTTACATATTAATGAAGGATAAAAATATTATTAAAATAATAATAATATTTAGTAGTAGTAGTAGTACGTAGGATATATAGTAGAATAAATAATAACAATTAGTAGAAGAAGTAGCATTACGTAGGATAAGGAGTAATAATAATAATAATAATAATAATAATAATAATAATAATAATAATAATAATAATAATAATAATAATAATAATAATAATAATAACAGAGAAGAATTATATAAAATTTAAAACAAATTAATTTATTTTTTAATAAAAAATAATAAAAGAGAACAAAATGGAAAAAAATATATGGAAAGGTTAAAATAAGTTGATACTAATATTTTAAAATTAATATCATAAATCTAAAATATTATTTTTTATTTCATTTGTTTTTATTATAGAAAACACCTAATTGGTATCATTAATTTCAAATATATTTTTTTGCAAACTCAAAATATGTAAAATATATATTTTAGAATTTTATCTTTCTAAGATTCTGAAAAAATTTAAAATCTTAAATTTGAAATACATTATCCTTTGACAAAAAAAAAATAAAAATTCATTATCTTAAAAGTAAAACCCATAATTGGAGAGTTCTAATAGACTTTTACAATTCCAAACTTATATATTTTAAAATATAAATACAATAAAATATATTTAAATATAATTTATTTACATATTAATAAAAGATAAAAGTATTATTAAAATAATAATAATTCGTAATAGTAGTAGTAAGTAGGATATGATGTACAACAACAACAACAACAACAACAACAATAATAATAATAATAATAATAATAATAATAATAATAATAATAATAATAATAATAATAATAATAATAATAATAATAATAGAGAAGTATTATATAAGATTTAAAAGAAATTAATTTATTTTTTAATAAAAATGATAAAAAAGAACAAAAAATAGAAAAACATATGAAAAGGTTAAAATAAGTTAATGCTAATATTTTAGAATCAATATCATTAATTTTAGATATTCTTTTTTATTTCATTTATTTTTTTTTGCAGAAAACTCCTAATTGGTATCATTAATTTGGAATATATTTTTTTACAAACTCAAAATACGTAAACTATAAGATAATCATGACATTTTAGAATCTTATCTTTCTAACAAATTGATATCACCATTCAAATTTGACTTTGAATGAAATTTTAGTATGCATGAATATCCAGGTTTATATATATACACATCTTTAGTGACACATATATCAGTATAAGGTTTCTTCTTCTCTTTTAATTGTTAATCATTTTCAAATTTAGATTTTATTTATCTTGAGAGAATATTTCATGATCATTTCATTCACAAAAGTACTGATTAATCTTTCTTTACATTCTCTATACTATTTTATTGCAAACACCAAAGGTCAGTCTGTTCTTTATTTTTTAAAATTGCTTTTAATTTTGATGTATTTGTATATATAAAAATTTATAGCAATGATTAGTTCCTCTTTGATATTGTTGTATAAATATATTCTAATTCTTCTTTTATTTTTATTCATTTTTTTTTCATAAGAATAATTGCATTTATTTGGTCACAATTGTTTTTTGGTGATTGCCCAGGTTATTTGCTTGAATCTCGTTTTCTTCATTCGTCAAATACTAATTTCGTTTCTTTTTTCATAAGAATAATTACATTTATTTTCTCACATATTTTTTTTGGGTGATTGCCCAAGTTATTTGCTTGAATCTCGATTTCTTCATTCATCAAATACTAATTTCGATAGTAAAATTTTTGGTTTTTGACTTGGTCGATTTAGCTTTTTTTTTTTTGTGTGTGTGTATATGCATGCTTTTATATCATATTTTGTGAATTAATTTAGACTATTATTATGTAAGATGAACTTTGCCATAACATGATAATAATAATAATAGCATCCTTTTATATTTTGAATTAAATTAGAAGCTATACAAATTCAGTAGAAATGATAAGATCCTATAATCCCAAAAAGTTTCACTTCTTTATTTTATTTAATGAATTACTTTTAAAATATTCTCTTTCATTTTTGAAAAATTTAATATTAAAATATATCTACATTTAAATTTGAGTTTATCAATGAAATTTTTATATTGAAAGAAGGATTTTAAAAAAATTAATCAAAAATTTAACATTGAAACTTTAAATTTAATACTAAACAATGTTGATATGGTTACGAAGTTTTATATTTTTTTTGTAATAAGTAATATTATAAATTGTATGTGCATAATTTTTTAATTGAGAGTGGTAAATTTTTAAATTTGAAATAAAAAATTTTGAATTAGAGAAATTAATTACTTTAAGTGCAGTTGACTGTTGATTTTGAATTGATAGACAAAAAGATTAAAACTAGAAATGAAAGAAAAAATTGTAATCACGTATCTTATTAGTTAAAAATATAAAAGTAAAAATCTAACTACAATATAATAATTATTTAATATTATATATTAATTATTTTTGAAAATCAACATCAAAATATGGTTAGATAGAATAGTAATATCATTCTTTTCATATAACAACATCTAAAATAATTGCGACTATGATTAGTAATTTTACTATTAACAATTACTTTTAGTATTCTATAATCATAAAATAGGTTAATATAATGTAATTAAAATTTTTAAATATTTTATTAGTTCAAATGAATAAGTTAGTATTTTTTAATGATACTCTTAAAAAAAGAAGTATTCCGCGCATCGTGCGGGTACTTATACTAATATATTATAAAGCAGAGGATAAAGCATCATAATTAGCCTAGTGGTAAGCTACTGAGAAGCCACGTGACAGTTTTAAGACAAAACTTAAAGTATTGTAATAAGAAAATTTAAAATATTTGAATTCAAAAATATTGGTTTCTTTTTCAAAAAAACAAATATGATCATTAGCTTAACACTAACAACATAAGATTGAAGAGTTCTAAATAAACTCTACTATTTCATAAACTTATTCCTTTCAAAAATTGTTAACTATATTTCAATACATTTGATTTAAATATTAAATGAAAGATAAAAATATAAAATAATAATGATAATAATAATAATAATAATAATAATAATTAAAAACTAAAAAAATAAATAATAGTAGTACTAGAGATTTCTATCAAACATGAAAACGGTGGAAAATTTAATTGTTAATTATTTTAGTAGTGCATTAATTACCAATAATTTTTCAGATTTTAAATTTTTAAACATATCAATAAAAGTAATTTTAATTGAAATTTGAATGAATTAAAATTTATTTTAATAATAATAATAATAATAATAATAATAATAATAATAGTAATAATAATAATAACAACAACTAATCAAATGTTTCCACTAATCATCTGCACCAAAATTCAGTTTTGAAGCCTATTTTAATGGAATTATATTTCCACAAAATAAGGCTAAGAGATAATTGTAAATACAAATTCAAATAAGATCATGTTTTTAAATTTACCTTCTTTAATTATCTAATTTCTTAACCTAAGATTTCACCTTCAAGGTTTTTTAAATAATAATCTTTGGCCTATTTAAATATCGTTTACGAAAAACTATTACCAAACCTACTAATCAATAAATTATTAATAATAATAATAATAATAAGTCACTTGACATTATTATTAAATAAACTATCATTGTAATTTATTTGAATTTTAGATATAAAATGATTAAGTTAATTTACATTTCCATTTGAACTTGGATTTTTTTTTAAAAAAATTACGTTTCACTATGCCCAATTTTACATGAATTTTGGGCGAAATTTTATTTATAGGATAAACACAATTTTTATTTTCTTAAAAAAGAGCATGAAATAAAATGATAATGTTGAGTTTTTTGTTAAGGTTAAATTTTCAAACTTTGAATTTAAAAGATAAGTTATTGGTTCTTCTAGAATTCTAATTGAAAACCAATTCCATACTATATAAAGCCAAAATTTAGTTCACTCTTTCCTATATACTAAGGACTCCTAATAACAACAACAACATCATCAGCAACACCACCACCACCAACAACAACAGCAACAACAACAATAACAACAACAACAACAAATGGACAATTTCTAAAGTCCAACCCAAACTTGTATATTAAATGAAGACTTTTGAAAATTAGATCTTAAACATGTTTTAAAACAATTGAAGAAACTATTACTGTTGATGATGATCATGCTATTTTTAGATTATTATCTTAAAATGATTTGGCTCCTTATAAGAAAACTCATCGATTCATGCATATTGAATTAATACAAGTTGTATTTAAATCACTTACTTTGAGAGGTTTACTTGAAAGTTTTATAGAGGCTTTAAGAGATGGTAGAAATTAAAATTGAAAAGAGTCTCTTATAGGGACTGTTCAAACAAGCTTAGCTTATGACCTTGTATATTTTAATGCTTATCCTAATTTACAAATATCTTTGAATGATGAGAATTCTCTAAATTCTTTAGTATTTAGTATTAAAGTGCATGGTTATACTTATATGTCAGGACCTGAAGTTATATGTATATGTTATAGAATTTATTATAAACCTTTATATATTTTAAATCCTATGTGTAAAATTATGGATTTTAAAAATGAGATTATTTTAATAGAAACTAATTTTGGTAGGTCAAAAATTATTACTAGAAGACCTACTAAATGGGATGAAATTGACTTTCCCAAAGAATGAATTTTTGAGGAAGCTACCCCTCCTCAAAATAATGTGAATAGTGAAATTACAGAGGTTGAACAAACCACAGATGGTACTGTTAAAATTAAATTTTTTTGATCCCACACCTCTCATAAATAGAGTTGTTAATCTTAGTGTTGCATCTAGATTGACTAGGTCAACCTCTTCTTATATTTCTCCTATTGATTATATCGTTAATTTTCCATCTAGAACCTCTACTTCTCAAATTAGTGAAAACAACAGAATGAGTAATATTAGATTAGACAGAGATAATATAGCTAATGCTATTCCATATGCGAATTCAACTGAATCTGAAATGAATTTTCCTACAGGTTTGAAATGAATCAAAACAAAATTGATTTTAGTCTGGAATCACTGACAAGAAAAAAAATCTCAAATGAGTTCTTTAAATTCAAGTGAGAACTTTTTAGAAATTGATTTTTTAAAACTTTAATAAAGAAGAAAAGAATATCTTTTGGGAAGAATTTTATAAAGATCATTCTGCTCATAATAAGATAATTGCTTTTGTCCCATGGTTTATGGCCAAATATGTTGATAGTTATATCTCTATATTATAAAAAGATTATATATTAAGTAATGGTGAAATCACCAAATTAATTTTTTTCCTCAACAATCCTTTCAAATTGAAAAAGATGACAAAGTGGTTTCATGGTCCCGAGTGCCACAACCTGTACTATGGTGATCTTTCAAAGACCACGCTGCTTCTGGAGAGGGGCATTTTTTTGGACAAGGTGTCGAAAAAGCTTCCAGCATTCAATGATAGACTGATTGCCACCAGGTGGAGATATTTTGCTCCGGATCTTTGTAAGGTAAATGAGCAGTGGGTAAGGGAGTTCTACGCGAATCTTAGCGTGGTGTCTTTCTTAGACCCAATCATCTGGATTTGAGGAAAGGAGGTGAACTTTGGAGCTGAAAAAATTAATGACATATATGGGCTTTCTAATACAGATAAGGCTCAATTTGAGGCAAAAGGGTGTGAGCCCGGGAGTTGGATGGCTGAGAAGTTATATCCTGGCAGGGAGGTTTCTTGGGTGGCCACCAAAAGAGGTATCTCGATGAATGACTTCACAGCTGAGGCCTGGATTTGGTTGACCATTATTTGTAGCCGGGTTTCTCCTTGCACCTATATGACTGCTATTCCGGATATGCGTGCCCGGATGGTTGCTTATATACTTGACAACATTCCATTAAACGTTGGTTAGCTTGTGATCTCAGATATGAAGTTTTTTAAGATCCACGGTGGTACGAATATCTTATTCCTTTCTTTAATTACTGAGTTGTGTAAGAGAGCCAGGGTTGAGGTATACCTTGGAGACACTTGAGTGTTCCCACAAACACCCTTATTTATCCTCTCAAGATTCGGGGTAAGAGAGCACTAGGTAAGAGCCAGAAGAGGAAGATCGACTTGGGAAACTCGACATTTGAGGATACAGAGTCTTGCAGGCCATCCATAGCTGACCCCTTTGATGAGATCATAACTGATTTGAGGGTGATAAGGGAGCTTGTAGCAGGGTTGCCTCATAGGCCAGGACAACCTTCCACCACCTGCCATTTATATGTGGTTTAGTTTGACTATGAGAGGTACTTAGAGTCTTAAAAGAAGCTCCAAGAAAAAGAGGCATAAGCTCTTCAGCAAGACATGGAAGGGGGTGAAGGGCCTTTGAAAGGTCCTAAAACCTTGAGACAGACTTTCTTCTTCCCGAGTTGAGAGTGATGATGAGGCCCCAGCTCAGTGGTCCAATTCTGATGATGCTGAAGATGATGAAGAGTTTGAAGGCGAGAGCAGCTCTAGATGCGGTTACAGGGAGCACTCTTTTTCCCTTCTTATGCTTTATTATTTTGACCGCAAGATTTTTAGTTAGGGGTACCTGTCTTCGTATTCATTTATTTAACTTGTATTATTGAGATATTTTTGGATGTTCTTATGTTATTTTGGATGATTTTTTTTTTGGTTGTAATATTCGGACACTCTGATGGTGCCCACAATTCATGGATTAGTTGTTTTGTTTCATTTATAGATTTTTACTTTATCTTTATTTTATTTATGGCGACATCAGATGAGCCTTTCCCTATGATATATTGAGTGACGACATTCTTAAGGGAAAATCATTGGGATTGGGTTTTGAGCCATGGATGCAGGAAAAGTCTGAGTACTCATAGCTTTGAGCTATAAACGTAAGGGAGATCTAAGTACTTGGATTTGGGATCGCAAGTATACCTATGGTGAAATATGTGTAGCCATATAGTTTGCCCTCATGAAAGCTGAAATGTGAGACGATGGCTTGGTTTGGTTTCATAAATAACAAATTGTGCGTGGTGCAAATGCGAAGCAAACCCCCCATTCGTCCAAAAAATTTTGAAAACCAAGGGCATGGACGTGAAATATTTTGTCACAAAAATTTACCTCTTTTTGTGACTTCAACGCTTTTAGTCTGTAGAAGTTGATAAATACTCTATTTTTTCTCTAATGGGAAGTAAAATTGAGCCCCCTTGAAGAGTTTTCATGCCATGTGCGGTGCGCATACTTGTCTAAATGTCATGCATACTTGTACCATCTATAACTTGGCCCATTAGTCTGTCAAGGCTAATTGTGATTATGCTTGATCGGTGAAATAATCCTAAGCCATCTTTCTGAATATAGGAACCCACTTTAGCCTAAATAGACTACCCATGCATAGAATAGTATCCTTAGTTACCCAATTTGAGACTTCAAGCCTTTCCTTGGAAACCACATGACAAGCCTCGAATCATCCAAAATTTTTCCCTCTCTTGAACCCTACCCTCTTTGAACATGAAAAAATGAAACTTGAGGCCAAATGCCTAAGTTGGGGGTGGTAAGTTTGGAAGAAATGACCTTGGGCCATGGTAATGTAAGTGGATGCCTATGAGCTAAGCAAGAAAAAAGTGAAAAATAAAGAAATGATGAAACGAAGAATGAGGCATATAATACAAAAGAAATAAGCGAATACAAGATGCCTTAAAAAAAGGGTAAATCAAGATAGCTAAAATAAACATGTGTAAAGTGTGGAAACAAAAGAAGTGGTCCATGGTCAAAAGTTGGATATAATATTGTGATGTAGATGTTCAAGGAGGGTTTAGCCACTTTATTCCTAGATGATATTCTACCCTTCCTTGAACCTACGTTACAAGCTCAAAAAGCCCTTCGAGATCTCCAACCAAGTGTATTTATTATAGTAGCGATTGAAAATAAAGGCAAACATATAGTATGGTGCTTGTTAGCATCGAGAGTATTTGTGAGTGAGAGAGTTTCACACTTAAATCCTTTGTTGCATATTTGATAATTTGGTGTGTGTGGGGTTTTTCTTTTTGTGAGGAGGCATGTAAACAAATTGAGGTGAGTGATAGTGTCATCTTCTGAAAAATGAGGCAAAAGGAGCATAGTAGAGTTGAGGTCAATAAAGAGTCACTTCTAGAGTGTTAGTTATTATTGCACTATTGTTCTTTAAAGTACATTGCATCTTTGAAATTGCATTTCATGTTGAAGGGTGTTGTGAGAATAACTTTGCCCATGTTTGAAGATCCACTTATGGTAGTAATCAAGTTTGAAGTCATTGTGATCATTGGGTTGTATAAAATAGGCTCAAATATGCATTGTCTCATTGAGTAAGAGGTAGTGTTATTTGAGGACAAGTAAAGGTTTAAGTTGGGGGTGTTGATGAGTGGTAAATTTATCACCCATTTACATTCAAAATTCGTGCACACTTCTATGATTTGAAGGTATGAATGAGATAAGTTTGTTAGTTGAACATATTAATTTTCACATTTTGCAGGTATACGGGTGATGAGAAAGAACTATGTGGAATTGAGCTTAAAAGGAATTAAGAAGAAAGAAAAGTGCATAAGCTGGAAGACCCTGTACAACAACTAGTCTCAGTAACCGCAATCGTAGCTAGTCAACTTTGGTCAGCCTCCAGTGATCATGAGGATTTGAAAGTGTTCGTTGTAGTTGCGATTCTGGACAAACTGCAGTGATCATGGCTTGGTGGGTTCATTCCCATGGGAAATTCTGTCATTGTACATAGCCGACCCTAAATCCCTTATAAGGCTAAAACCCTTTCCCATTTGGTAGTCTACGCTTTGAACAATTGCATTTTGGTGATTTTGCAACCCCACTAATTTTGGAAAACTATTGTGTTTGAATTTCCATCTTTGAGTATGGTGAAATTGAGGTTAAATTGAAGAATCTTCTTATTGTCAATTACCATGGATGCTTTGAGTGAACTTTTTTGTATATCTCTTCTCCTTAACTTTATAAGTAGCTAATTTTTCTTGTCTTCGGATAATGTTGGACTAAGATGTAATTATGTGTGGGTTGTGATGTATTTGTATAGATTTTAGTTTGTTGATGATAAGTTTTACTATTGCTTGCTTGAATTAATTGGGGTTTGTGGGTGAAAACCCCTAATACCTAAAATGAATTTGTGGGTGAAAATCTCAAGTTCTTTAAAGCTCACATCATCCTTGAAAGAGGGATGTGGGTGAACTTTTGGATCCCATATCATCCTCAAAAGAGGGATATGAGTGACAAGGCAATAGTGGACAATAGTAGATGTAGTTTGTTCTCTTATCCCTATCTTAGAAATAAGGGTAAGTAGAGAGTTAGCTATGTCTTGGGCATCTTCCTAGAAATAGGGGTGCCCAATTGAGGTATTAGGTTGTTTTAATTGCTACACCCGTGAGGTACCCTAAAGGGTCCATGAGTGATAATATTAAGGTTTTGTTGACAAACTAGACTCAAGAACCTTCAACCTAACCTACCATGTCGTTGATGACTAGAATTTGCACCCAATTGTCATGAACCCATACATAACTTGCCCTTAGGTAGACATAATTCCAAGATCCTTCTCATATTGAATTTTCATTCACAATTGTTGCCTTTAGTTGTTAGCTTGAATAGACTTCGGTAAAAACACTTTTCAAAACCAGTCCCCCCATTTTAATGTATGCATTTTACTTTGGTTACACTATGGGCATACACTTAGAATCCAATAACATCTATAGGTTTTAAGGACTAGACTCACTCCTCGAGGATTTGACCTCAATATAAGTTGAGCTTTATAGACAATGATCGTCCTCTACCAAATGCAACGGTATAGGTGAGCCTGATTTGAATATAAAATATCCAAGACATATATTTGTCAAGGCAAATCTTGCATGCAAGAAACCTTTATTTTGGTAAAAGACATATTGATGAAATTATTTTAGGGGTACCATGGATTGTTCATATATATTCTATCACTTGGTGGGATGAAAATGGAGTAACTGACACATTTAATAACATGAAAATTAAATTTGAATGGTGGTCACCACCATATGCAAGATTTCTAAATTTTATAAAAGAAAATATATTTTTAAAAAATAAACAATTTGATTTTTTAAAAAATGAAATTTATAGTCTAACAATAAAAGAGACTTTGAAAAATCCTAAATTAAATAAAAAAAATAGAATTTTTGAAAATCAATTTTCATTAGAAATTTGTGGCAATCATCCAAAATACTTTTTGGCAAAGGAAAAAACAGGTGGTTAGTCTTCCATTTGGAGATAACTTTAAAGAAGATAATATTTTCACTAAATCTAGGCCATGTCAGATGAACACAAAATATTTAGAATTATGTAAAAAAGAAATTAGAGAAAAGACATAAAGTCACCCCTCAACTTGTCCGACATTTTCAAAAGACACCTAAACTATACGAGCAACCTATTACTTCACGAAAATTACATATACCATTGTAAATAGACCATGTTGATCAAAATTTTCAGCAATCCTCAATTTTAAAGAGGTATGTGTTTGACACTCTCTATTTAATTAATAATTTAAATTAATTATTGATAAAATATCGGGTTAACCCTTTAACCCGACCCGAGTCTCTTCAAATACCCAAAAAGGGTCTTTTTTCTCATTTTCGATTTCTCCCACTTCTCTCACTTCACTCTTTCTTTTTCTTTTTCGATAGAGATAAGATCACAATTAAAGAAGATTGAAGGAGCTTAGTTGATTAATTTTTTAGGGGAAATACCTATTAAACAATAGTGGAAGATTTTACAGGTTAGGGTTTTCAACTTTTAAGTTATGATGTTTCTAATTTTTGATGGTTTTTTTCGAAGTTGTGGTTTTCTAGGGAAAATATATTTTTAGGTAATAATTTAGTGAAATTGATGCTAATATAAAATTATTGTGTTATGCATGTACTATGTGTTTGTAGAATTTTTTGCATATGTTATTGTTATTGTTACAGTGTTGTAGTAGAATATATAGTTGCAAATTAATTCTTTATGGTTGTGGTTCAAGTAGGGGGTGAGGTGGGATGGGTTGTTGGGGATGTGGGTCCCACTTATATTGTTTTTCTGTGGAAAATATTCAAAAATAGTGCTCTTAAAATTTTATTCGACTATTGAAATTTTTCTCTTTTGTTTATTGATTTCAATGTGTTTCTGTGGTTGAAGTATTTCTTTTTCAGGAATCTTTCAATGTCTTTTGTTATGGTATCTTTAAGATGATATCATGGGGGTGAAATTAAATTTGTTCCCCCATCTGAATATATTGGTGGGTCTGTGACTGAGTTTTTAGATAGAGATGTTGATATGATGTGCTACTTTGAATTAAGAGACTACATAAAATATCTAGAATATACAACTGAGTATGATTTTTTTGTTAAATGGAATGACTATTTGGCAGAAATTAAATGTAAGAAGGTTATTTGTGACATTGTCAGCAAGTTAAACAATAGGGATGTACTTAAGGTGTATGTTTCCCATGGGTCAATGAACCTTGTCAAGCCCATGTGAATTAGAGTTTTCCCCCAATACAAGTGATAATGGGGTAAATGAGGAATCTTTAAACCCTGTTAACAAGGGTGATGCTTCTAACCCTAATTTTCAGCCTTTTACTCCCACTTTTCCTTCCAACCCTCCTGATAAGCCTTCTCCTTTTACTATATCTTCCAATTCTTTTGACCCTACAACAGATGAGGATCCAAGTGATGATGATTTAGAGGATGATTCAGATTTAGAAGGGGACACTAGTGGAGACAGTGATGTCCATCAAGAGTATATTGATATAAGGTCAAGTAAAAGGAATTTTAATAGGTCACAAAGAAGAAGTAGAGGCACAATAGATGAATAGATTAATGTTGGTGAAAAGGGTCTACATATAGGGTATAATGAGACAAATGTTGGTACTAGGGATAGCCTAGTTGGTAAACTAGGAGGTGAAGAACCTTACTACCTAAGTGATGAAGCTCTTAGCTTTGAATTAGATGATGAAGTAGGTTGGGAGATGGTGAAGAGGTTGATGAAGTAGTTCAACAAACTGTGAGATGAAAGAACAAAAAAACCGAGCAGTTTTTGATGAAACTTATGAAAAACTTATTTGGGAATTAGGATTGTTTTTTCTAAGTGTAAAGGAATTTAGGCTAGCAGTAAAAAGATATGCAATTCAAGAAAACATTCAAATTAAATAGTATGTGATAGAGTTAAGAGTAAGGTGTTGCAAAGACACTTGTCCTTGGTTGTTGTGTGCTAGTAAGGATAAGAATAGTGGGGATTTTATTGTTAAAAAATACAATCATATTCATACTTTTTTGAGATAAACTTTCAATTATCTTTGCAACTCAAAGTTTCTAGAAAGTAAGTATAAACACAAAATAAGTCCACAACCAAACATTAGAATTATCTAGTTACAGGAGATTATTAGAAAGGAGTTGAATATCCATGTTGGTAGGAAAACTGTGAGAAGAGCTAGGTCTAGAGTGATACAAGATATTATGGGTGATCACATCATGGAGTATGGTAGGATTTTTGATTACATAAATGAGATTTTGAGGACTAATCCAGGTAGTACTTGTGTTGTTAAGGTTAGAGATGCTGATGAGACTGGACAGTTAATCTTTGAGGGTTTTTATGTGTGCTTTCATACTTTAAAGAAAGAATTCTTTGTAGGTGCTAGAAGGTTGATTGGTTTGGATGGTTGTTTCCTTAAAGGTGTGTGCAAAGGTCAATTATTGGTGGCTGTTTGCAGAGATGGAAACAACCAAATGCTGCCTATTGCCTAGGCAGTTGTTGAGATTGAGAATCAGTTTACATGGGGATGGTTTCTTGAACTGCTGAAGAATGACCTTGAGCTTGAAAAAAGTCATTACTTAAGCATCATAACTGATATGCAAAAGGTATGACTCTATTCTTAACAAGTGTTTGCTATCGTTTTTCTTTAACAACTGTTGGTATAACTGGTATAATTGCAGATGAATATACTATTTTGTTTTATCAGGGACTGGAAATAACTGTAAAAGAGCTGCTGCCACTGGCTGAACACAGAAAATATGCAAGACATGTTCTTGCTAATTGGTTTAAATCTGGAAAGGGATAGAAAGAAGAATAGTGTTTTAGAAGATTGCAAAATCCATATTTGAAGCAGAATTGAAGGAGAATGTAGAAGCAATGAAGTTGTTAGGGAGGAATTGTTTGGATGATCTTTTATGGTATAATTTGGAGACATGGTACAAAAGATACTTTGAAGAGAATCGCAAATATGATGTTGTGGAATACAATATGACAGAGAGTTTTAATGCATGAGTACTTTGTGCAAGGTTCAAAACTATCATCACAATGCTTGAGGAGATAAGGGTGAAAATGATGAAAAGAATTGGTGAGTTGAGACAATTTTCAAATACTTGGATCACTGATATTTCTCCCATAGCTTTGAAGATTCTCCAAGAAAATATTGACAAGTCAATGTAATACAATTTACCCTGGAATGGGGAAAGGGGTTTTGAGATTGTTCATAAGGGTTGTACTCATACTGTTGACATTGTTAGTAGGAGTTGCAGTTGCAGAGCTTGGCAACTTAGGGGCATTCTTTGTCCTCATGGTGTTGCTGCCCTTCACCACAAGGAATATGAGCCCATTAATTTGGTGGACAACTTCTATCCTCAGTACACATGCTCATTTTATTCAGCCAAGGAATAACATAAAAATGTGGCCAACATCAAATAATCCTACTGTGAGACACCAAAGATCAAGAAGCTGCAGGGAAGACCAAGTAAAGTTAGAAGAAAGGAGGTTGATGAAAGTAGAAAAACTGGAAAACTTAGCAAATGTGGTACTGCTATGACTTGGGGAAAATATGGTACACAAGGACATAATAAAAGAGGATGTCCTATAAGAGATCAACCTGGTATAAGTCAATCAACTGGAACATCTTCTCAGGCACAAGTAGTTTTATAATCATTATCTAATGTACATTTTGTTAAGTACAAGGAATAATCTTTTAAAACATAGTCTGAAGCTTCTACTGGTAAAGAAAGAGGGAGAGCAAGAGGCAGTGGTCCAAGTCATGCAGTTGGAACATCTTATCATCAAGAGGTATATTTATTTATTTATCAATAGAATTTTTTTTAAAGTATATGTACTGATATCTCAATAAGCAGGCCACCAAAAACATTGCAAGTTCTACTAGTGGAAGAGGTAGAGGAAAATGCAGTGTTTCAGGTGGTTCAAGTGTTCCAAATGTCTCAAGTATTCCATTCAATGAGATGAAACTTCTACACAAACATAAGTAATTTTATGTAATCAAACAATTATTTTTTGATTGGAATATATGCTGATTTAAGTGTCCATACACAGGCTCTTATAAGTGATAGAGGAAGAGGAATATCTAGAGGAAGGGGTAATGGGTAAGGAAGAGGAATAACTCAAGAGAGCCAAATCAGTTTTGGCAGTAGAAGAGGCATAAGAAGGGGAATGCCTCCTTACAGACAAGGCCATAAGGACAACAGTGGATGACATACAAGACCTTTTAAAAGGTCAAGGATGGTAGGGATTGAAATATACCAAGATGGAGATGACTTACCACTCTTAATGTAAGTAGTTGTAGAATTTTTCTTCACTTACTCATATTTATTACCTTTTAATTTTTGTAATTTATTTGTTCAACCTAGATTGCTAAGTAGAAGAGTCATTACCACTGGTGCAAAGGTGATAAAGAGGTCTGATATTGTAACTGGTGATATTGGCTACACACCAAGATAGGGATTTAAATAGAAAGGGAAGTCTGCCATTACCAATAACAAACTTGAAAGAATGAGGGTTGAAAAGGTTATTCAAATGAGATCTGCAACTGCTGCCAAAACTCAAGGCAAAAATAGTTCAAGTAGGAAGACAATTAGTTTTTGTATATTTTGTTATTGGTGATAACATTTTGATCTTACTTTGTAGCAATCAAACACTGTTTTGAGAAGTTTGTTTTGTTAGGTACCTTTACGTATTAAGCTATGTTTTGTTAGGTACCAAATAAAACAAGGTCAAGCTTTAGTTGTAGTTTAAATTGAAACAATGATTATGTTGAAATGAACTCCTCATTTCTTTTCATTGTGGTTGCCTTGTTACTTTATTGACTGTATGAATAATAGGTTTTGAATGCTCACAAATGTCATCAATATCATAATATATTAATACAAAATAGATTGCATAAGCCAAATTCAATTTGATACAAAACATGTTGCATAGGTCTTACACAACCAAACGAAATTACATATTGTTAAGAAACTACTATTCCAACAAGAGAAAAGCCATAAACACTATTTTGTAAAGTAGAACAAGAGAACAACTATGAAAATTTCAATTGCACACAACTACCTTTATCATCCATCAAATTCTTGGTAATGCTTGTCCAAAATAGTAAAAACACCACGACAATCATGGCGATGGGCTTCCAATTACAACATTTGATCTTCTTCTCCTCCTTCATCACCCATTTTCCATTACTTTCATAAAATGCCAATGCTTCTTTCAAATTCTTGATTCTCTTCGCCAGTCTCGAAATAACTGTCTTTGATCATAAATTGGTCTTTTTCGAGTCCATCTATCTAAAAAGTTACATGATTTCTTCTAAAACGGGCCATAAACAAATCAATTTAACAGAACCAAGAGAAAAAATAAGAAAATGTGTATAAGACATACATGATAGTGTGAACAAGACCAAAATGTTCTAGCTGGGTTGTCCTCCGACCAAGACGTTTGCATTTAAAGTAAGTCTCCATATTTGCATCGCATTTTTACACGCAATATGGGATCATTCTCGTCATTACAAATATGATTCAAGATTGCATTTGACATTATAAAACTATTTTTTGTAAAACCTAATCACGAAATTTAACTTGAGTTCAAAAAATATAAGAAAATTGAGATGAAATTAAAGCTTTTACGGCTGATTTTATTTAGAAATTACAACATAAATGGGAACATCTTACCTTTTAAGATTGATTTTATTGAGAAAAGTTTGAGAAGAGAGACAAATTTTTCTTCAAAATAAGCCAACGGCTATATCAATGGAGGAAGAAGAGAATCAAAATTTTAAAGTGGAGAAGAAGGAAATTTAAAATAATTGAAAAATAAATTATACTTGGCATCTTAAAATTGGTTATTTCAGTCAAATTTTATGCATTCACGCGCGTCCTATGCGTGTCTATACGCATAGGAAAAGTTTTGGTCAAAATGGTCTATTTACAATGGTATATGTAATTTTTGTGGGGCAATAGGTCACCCGTATAGTTTAGATGTCTTTTTGAAAAAGTCGGACAAATTGAGGGGTGACTTTATGACTTTTCTCAAGAAATTAATTCTCTTCTTCATAAAGACATTATAAGACCTTCCAAATCACCATGTTCATGTACTGCAGTTTTTGTTAATAAACAAGCAGAACAGGAAAGATGGATTCCACAGTTAGTTATTAATTACAAACCTCTCAACAAAGTTCTAAAATAAATTCGGTATCCAATACCTAATAAAAAAATTTATTAGATAGGTTATACAACGCCATAATATTTTCAAAATTTGATTTAAAATTAGGATATTGATAAATTCAAATTGCTGAAGCAGATAAATGCAAAACTGCTTTTAATGTTATGGGTCAATTCGAATGGAATGTGATGCCTTTTGGATTGAAAAATAATCCCTCTGAATTTCAAAATTTTATGAATGATAGTATCATGCCTTATAACAATTTTATAATAGTTTATATTGATGACATACTAATTTTTTCAAAAAATGTAGAAATACACTTTAAACACCTAGATGTATTCAAGAAAATTATTATAAAAAATGGGTTAGTACTATCTAAACTCAAGATATCTCTTTTTAACACAAAAGTAAGGTTCTTAGGTCATAATAGTGACAATGAAAAAATAATTTCCATAAATAAAAGCACAAAATTTGCTTCTAAATTTTCGAATGCTATAACTGATAAAACTCAATTGCAGAGATTTTTGAAAATTCTAAATTATATTTGTCCTTTTATAAAAGATCTTGCTAAGGATACATCTATCTTATATGATAGATTGAAAAAGAATTCAATAACATGGACAAAAGATCATACTCAAGTGGTCAAAAATATTAAGGTAAAGGTTAATAACCTACCATGCCTTACATTGACTAATTCTAATTGAAAAAAAATTGTAGAAAAAATATTTTTGATATTGGATACAGAGGAATTCTAAAATAATATTCCCACAATATCAACAAACATATACTATTCATTTTATTCTGAAATATGAAATACACGCCAAAACAATTATGCAACTATTGCAAAAGAAATTCTTGCAATAGTAAAATGTGTTTTGAAGTTCCAAGGAAAGTTATATAATCAAAAGTTTTTAATTAAAACTGATTGTCACAAACTTTTCTCTCCTTTTTATTTTATTATTAAATTTAAAATTTGTAATTATTCAATTAATAGCCTAATCAATTTTTGAATTTAAAATTAATGATGACCTACTTTTATGGCTAAGAATGTTTTGCCTTTTTTTTTTTAACCTATCACAGCTGAATTATCACAATATAAGGTGAGGAGATAATTATGAATATAATATTCCTCTATATATAATCACTTTTTAATAATTTATATTCACATTCTATCTCATAGGATAATTACAGTATTTTAATATGAATTTAAGTTTATTTACAAGTTAAATCATTTCATTTTTGAAATTCAGATTGAGTATGTTAGCTATATAAATCCATTAACATTATGATTCTATATAAATCTGTTCATTATTATTCATATTTTCTATTTTTTTTTCTAATTGAGTAGACATATTGTAGGTAGGTAGTCAATGCTTATCTCTTAGATATACATATTTCTTTATTTGGAGCTTTTGATTTTTTTAATCTACAATGTTTTATATATATATATATATATATATATATATATATATATATATATATATATATATAACATAATGTTTTTCTTTTTTCATAGAGTATTTTTATCATGGATAAAAAGATTGTAGGCGAATGTTTATCAGATTTCTTTGAGTAACTATTAAGATATGTAGTTCATGTTTAATTTTGTTTTTAAAATTTTATTATTATTTTTGATTAATATTATATTTATCATAAATCACAAGCATATCTATCATGGATAAAAAGATTATAGGTAATGCTATACTCAGATTTCTCTGAATAAATACGAAGGTATATCTTTTCATGCTTAATTTAAATTTTTTAGTTATTTTATTATTATTATTTATGATTAACACAAAATTTATCTTTTATCATAGATGAATCTAAAGAAGGTAAAGTTTCCACAAATGTAATTTACATAAATAATTTAAAAATGCAAAATAAATATTTGAAATCGATAATTACAATTGAGACTTGAAATATAAAGAGGAGATTTAACAAATTATTTGTGTAAGAAATAAATTTAAAAAAATATTCATATCTACTATCTTCTAGGAGATTATAAAATAATTTTGTAGGCATTTAGATATTGTTGATTTATTTTTCATTGTTTTACTTACAAATTTACATCTATGAATAAAATTTTGTTACTGATTTTATGCATTGTTTAAAGTATAAAAAGTGATATTTTTGCCTCCCTTCTTAAATAATTTCATGGATTAATGAATTCTTTTAGTCATAAGAACAAAGTTAATAAATTTTTAATTTGAATTTAAAAAATTAAAATTGAATATGGGATGAAATTATCTCTAATAGAGGTGAAAGTATTTAACGAGTTTGAATTTTAAAATCTTATTCCTTATTTCATTCATCTTTAAATATAGAATCTCTGTTTATATACAATTGTGGTTTATTAAAAGATGATGTATCTAGTTTTTTTGATCAAAAATTCATATTATTTTGGCTTTTTTCCTCCTTTTCTATTTTTTTTTTTAATTTTTCATATTGTGAAATTTCATTCTATTTATTTTGTGCTACATTACAAATTCAAACACTACTTTGCTAATCCTCGTAATTACACATCATCTTTTCCTCCTTTCTTTATTAATTCTTTTAACAATAATTTTCTATGATCATAATAATATTCATCTTAACAATAATTTCCTATCATCATGTATTTTAGGTAAAAGAATTTAAAAAAAAGAAAGGATTCCTATCAATTAATTTATAAATTTGTGGCAAACAAGTTCAATTTTGTATTTTGCTGATTTTTTTTTGTTTCTTTTAAATATTTTTTTTAGATTTAGATTTTAAAGGAGATGGAAGTTATGAAAATTTTAAGGTAATGTAGCATCTCTTTATGACCTAAAAGATTTTTTTATTTTCTTTTTTCTTTTTGAATATTTCCCTTCATTTTACTAAATAGTAATAATAATACCATAATCTACTAATTAATTGAATTAAAAAATACATCAGACTGAATTGATTGTTCTCAATTCTTTTAATATTTGTTGTTATTCATTCACTGCTTTGATTGATATTACTATCAAATTTCAATCTCAATTATGACATTCAACAAACTTGTATTCATTGAATTTTTGTTATTGCTAAAGGAGTTTGAATATTCAAGATCTATTTTCACTATTAAAGATAATGTGTATTTTATATTATGAAAGAAAATTAAAAAATTACTATTAAAAAAACTTTAATGAGCACGCAGATCTTCCTTCTCCTTCATCTCGATGGTAGCTTCTTTCTTCAATTAAATTTTAATGGCTAAAAGTTAAGGCACACCAATTAGTGTGTTTAACTATCCAAAAGAGATTAAAACATTTTACATGAAAGCACCTTATTGTTTTCATATAAAAATAAATTTAAATGTGTTTAATTTTTAAATTTAATTAAATGTTAAAAAACTTAAGTCATCAATTTAATGAAGTTTCTCACGACCGCATGAAACACAAACAATTTTATGACCGCGCGAACCGCGACTAACTTCACAAGTTAATAATAAAATAAATTAGACGATAGGAACCACTAATAATTGTGACACTCTAGGAGTTAATAGCTATATATGTGAATTATCAAGCTTGAACCTTGTAATATAACTCTTTAGCCTTATCGTTTCGTCATCTTAGTTTTTTCATTACATTCGAGTGTATATTCAAGACCCGTGTAATATTGATCATAGTAACAGTAGTTCATACAAAAACTAAAAATCTATTTCATCACTACCTATCATGTCTAAGGACTTCTATGGACAACTTTTCAACTTGATTAGTGATAATTTGTTTTTTATAACTCAGTCCAAATTGAAGAGTAAATTGTGCTAATCCTTCTTATTAGGTTTAAAATAAAAAAAAAAAGAGGGGTTTATTAAAAATGTTATCATATAGGGTCATGGGATTTTCCGTTAGTTTACCTAAAGTTTAATTATTTTTGTGTAAGAAAAAATAGTTAAACGACTTTTATGAAAAAAGTAATACTTAAATCATCATATGTAAAAGTTACCCGTGATTGCAATATTATACCCACGAAATAAATTCAATGATCCTACAACATTTGTGATTTTGTGTTTCTTCCACGATCTATGTTACTTCCAAAGTCGCCCAAATGAAATTTTATCACAAAAAATATGATGTGACATTTTATTTGGCCCACATGGTCTTCTTCTCTCAATGCACATGACATTAATAATTCCGAAACTTAACATAAACTACTGATCCAACCTGACCTGCCCTTAGCCATAACCAAATTTGACCTTATTTTTGGGTTTGATCACTTATAATACTTTTATATAGTTTCAATATTTATAAATTTTATTTTAAAAGTTTAAATATACGTCTAAATTCATATTGACATTTGTTAGTTTGATTATCTTACTTACAATAGACAAAAAATTTGAAATATAGGGAGTAATTTCCTTAATTGGATAACAAACGAAGTTTCTCTATGTAAATAGAGCTACCAACTCCTTAATTTGTTCCACAATAGATACCCTTTATGAGTTTTATCAAAGAAAATGCAAAGCTTTTGTGGGTATTTGTAACAATTCTCATTATGATTTTTAACAATATTTATGCTTTGACCATTTTACCCTTTTCTGTAGTTACTGTGGGATGTTTGGCATGGTCCACGAACCATTCGAGAATAATTTATGTGAATTTAATGTTTTGAGTAACATCTAAGGTGATAAGTTTTACTTTGATTAATATTTTGTGATTCGAGCATTGGATGGTAATTCTGTTAGTTCCATTAGAACCACAATATCAATTATGGGTTAGTAGCATGGTTGATTTAGGTTTCAAATTTTTATTTTGATTTTTGAGCGTTTAGATGAGAAACTAATTATTTTGGTTTAAATGGATTTTCAGAGGATAACTTATTGAAAACAACTACTTTTAGTAAATTCGATGATTTCATTGAATCTGGAACATCAAAATTTGCCTAGCAGCACTATCAGATTATTTCTTTGGGGTCTCAAACAAATCCCAAGAGTACATTTGGAATATCTTTTCCTTGGACGGATTGTTGGTGCCTAGTTTCTGGTGCACTAGGCATTCCTTTATTGCAATTGCATGGCATAGGATAGTGATCGCAAAGCGTTAAGTTTTTAGGCATCACGATCGCGGGATGGGACACCACGACTGCGAGTTCAGGTTGAGTTGTTCATCACGATCGCAAGTCCCATCTTTCGTGATCATGCTGACTATTTTAATGCTAGTCAATGCTGACCCATGCAATCACGTGGTGGAAGCCATTATCGCAGGACACTATTCACTTTCATAGTATAAATACTTTATTTTCGCAATTTCAACTCTATTTTCATCATTTTGGACCTTGAGCCTTGGAAAAAGCAATTTTAAAGGGGAGTTTTCATCAAAATTGCTTGTTTAAACTTCTAAACCTTATTCCTATCATTATCCATTGATTTTATTTTAAAAACAACTTCAAAACTTGGATCTTAAATTTGAAATTTTGGAGCTTTACCCAGAAAAGTGAGAAATAGTTTTTCAATGATTTCAAGCTTGATTGCAACATATATTTTTGATGAATTTTTATATTCAAAACCCTTCAAGTATGGGTAACATGATTCTTTAAGAAAATTTAGTTTTATTCTTTTATTTTTGGAGTCGATTTTCAAAATGGTTTTGAAGCCGGAACAAAAGTATAATCATATGGGTATCAATAGACTTCTTTTAACGTGTAGATTATGTTTTTTTATAGATTGATTTCTTTCTGAGACTGCACAGAAGAGAAATGGTTCTTGTTGAGGGGTCCAAGTTTGAGTTTTAGATTGCGAGTTAGGTTATGACTTAACTTTCTTTAGACCGGGCTGAGTAGTTAATCATTCATGAAAGTATACTAAGGGTTAGGGATTTTATCCTTAGATTTGTTCATTTGAGATTATTATTTATCGTGTTGCCCATGTGGGGGGTTATGTGAACCATATCATTGACTTGAGAGATTATTATTATTATTATGATGTTCGTGTGGGGATGGTATTGATCTCGTTTGAGCATTATTCATCTTTATTATTATTGTGATGTCCGAACGGGAGGCTTTGGATTGGTATTATTGTCTTCTATGACTCTTTATTATTTTGTTGCCATACACTGACTTATTTCGTAATTGATTGGGACTTGAGAAAACTTGAGCTCATTATACCATTATTGATATGATTCATTCCATTATGTTGAACTTAGTAATGAGTATGCATCCTCAATCATTTATTTATATACATGGAACTGGTACCACTAAGAAACACTATTTCTAAAAGAAATGAGATACTTTATAAAATGCCTTAACGGAGGGATGTGTCGGTAATCTTGATTGATAAGATTATGATGGCATATGAATTGCAAAACTATATGTGTGCTCTCCTGGAAGCTTATGTTCGGAAAGCGTATATGAGGTAATATTGAGACATTTCATCTTTATCATATCTTTGTATTACATTCTTTTATGTGTTTGTTATATTGTAATTTAGTTTTCCTTTTTGTATATTTGTGTTAGGACCTATACACCAGAAACTTTTTGGTATGTAGGTGTAAGCGTGCTCATAGTATCCTTTATATGTTTAGTTTTCTTTTTTACTTGATCGACCTATGATACCTACTGAGTACAAGTGGATCACACTCACCCCCTCTTTTCTATACCCTTTTGGTGTAGATTTCATTTTGAGTATGACCCGTGGAGCCTGAATTCATATTGATTATAGAGTATTTGGAGAATTGGTGAGCTCTTCATTTGGAGCATGTTCCAAGCATCCTCTTTATCATTATATTGCCTTTATTTCATATTTAGAGATAGAGGCTTTATGTATTTTCATATGCTATATTAGTTTAGAGTGCTCTTTACTCATGACACTAGATTGTCTCTTCTTACTTTGGAGTTGTTTTATATATTTGGACTGACTTTATCCTAAAAGTCTCATAATTGATTATTATTTATTCTTTCAATTTCATATCTCTTTTGGATTTAGGCTTACCTATCAAGGTTTGATCAGGAGAGGTACTATCATGACCTCAAATTCTAGATAGTGATAAATTAATATCAAAGCGCTAACTTCACCAGTCTCATGATTAAAAGAGTAAGACATCTAATAAGGTCTCACGGATCTATATGTTGATGTTTTTATCTAACTTTAGGAGGCTATGACATGTTTTAAGAAAACTTCTCTAATCAAAGATTACATGAACTCGAAATCTCGAGTCCGAGGCCCTTTGCTAGACTTGCCTCCATAAGATGCAGAGAGGGCTGCTCCTACTATAGAAATTTTAGCTTCTAAGGTCGGTGCTACTTTATCATCATCACAACTGGCCACAACACCTTCAAATCCACTTCAGTTGGTGACTGCCAGCTATACATTGGTACTTATAACCTTTCTAGAGAAGATAATAAAAATTAGGCTATTCTTGATGCGAGAATTAAGATATTAGAGGTGGGGGAAAGCCCTATGTGGAGGATCAGACTAAGTCCGCGATATAGGGCATGCAAACCAATCTTGACAATTTTGAAAAGAGAAAAGACATATTCCCCCCCTCCCCCCTAAACTTGTCCTCCAAACTCACATTAGCACTTAAAATTAACTTCTGTTTATTTACCCCCTTAACATCTTTAAAGTGTATTTGTTTGACCCCTAAAGCTGTTGTGGTATTTTTTTTTAAAAAATGGGCACGTTTATTTATTAAAAAAGAAAAAAAGCCACATTTTAAATTAAAAACTGATATAATCCCACTTTTATTTTAATATACATTAAAAAATATCCTTCTTCTTCAATGACTACACCCCGTCATGGCAACCCACACCCACACCCTCTACTTTTTTCTTCTCCAATTGATCAAGAACAACAATACTCATTTTATTTAAACCATCAATTCCCCCATTAACAATCTCATCCATTTTTTTCAACCATTAATTTCTCCATTAATAACCTCACCCATTTTCTTCAACCATTAATTCCCCCATTTGCTTCTACCATTAATTTCCCCATTAACAATCTCACACACATTCTCCATCAACACTTTCAAGATGGTAATTAATCGGACACAAGATGTAATGATTAAGATGTAATAATTCAACATTCTTATACCAACAAAAAAAAATCACCCTTTAGCTGAAAGCTTTGAAAAAAATGGAGTTTTTTTTTTGGCTTTGCTTTTTTCTGATTTTGATAACCATAATTAACAAATTACGTGATTGGTCTGGGATCATCATAGCGATTATGTTGTTTCAAAATCAAATCATTAGCCCTCACAATCAAAGTTATATTTGCAATTTATCCACTATGTTTGCTTTGGTTCAAGACTATGGAAGAAGAAGACCCACCTGTCTTCTTTAAAAAAAAAACAAAGTTTTTTTTTACTTTGTTTTTTTTTTAAAAAAATAATTGAGATTCAATTGAAAAACTAGGGGGTGGGGTGCTGGAAGATAGGGAGGGGGGGCTTGCGTTTGCAGGGTAGGGGGGGGGGGTGAGAGCTGAAGAGGAGAAAATGTAGAGAGGGTGGGGTAGGCGGATGGGGTGGGGTGTGTGAAGAAGAAAGAAAATGGAGGGTGGGGGGTACCTTTTTTATTTAATATATATACATATATATATATATATAGTTATATATATATATATATATATATATATATATATTTATATTTATATAAATAAAATAGTACATACTTATTTTTTTAAAAAAATATATAAAAATAATGTATGGCGGATTAATTTTTTTTTAGAAAAATAGTAATTTCTTACATCGTAATGACGTGACTCCGACGTGGCATTGACGTGGCGTTGATGTGTAGGCGAGTGTAACACACTCTCAGTTGTGAGAGTGGTATTCAGTTTTGAGGGGTAAAACTAATACACTTTAAAGATATTAAGGGGGTAAATAAACAGAAGTTTAGTTTAAGTGCTAAAGTGAGTTGAACGGACAAGTTCAGGGGGGAAATCATGTCCTTTCTCTTTTGAAAACCAAAATGATGGAGAAATTTGAGGATTTTAGACTACTAATCTGAGCACAGTCACCGTTGAGTTAGCTAAATTGAAGAATTCGGTAAGCTTTCTGAGTGGCAACTTCTTATTTTGTAGTTTTGCGTCTCAAATTATCGGATTGTGATGGAACCTACTCTAATCCACACCAATAGTAGAATTCCTTACCACCATTTCAACATGATATGTGAAAGTCCTAAATAAATAACAATAGCCTAACTTGATTACAACTGATTTTATAAATATTAAATGCAGAAAAAGAAACTACCTCTAGGACCTAGTTTAAACAGGCACAAGAGCTTCTAAGTAAGAAGGTAAGACTGTACATAACTTCCCTTATGAAAGAGAGGAGTAGAAGCTATGGAGATCACTATCTATGTCACATGAAAAACATCAACTAATTATGCAACCAGACTATATCCCAAAAAAGGTGTAACAAGAGTAGTATTAGTACAAATAATACGTACCAGTAAGTATCATCATCCGATCAGGGATAGATTATGTAAACACAATATAGAAATCACAAAAAGAGAACATGACAACTTATATAACGATTTAATTCACATCACTTTCATATAAGTGTGTTATCTAAGTATTCAATTCTTATTCTCGTTGATTATTCATCACCTTTACATCAAGTGTCATCCATCCTAACTTTCAGAGTGTAACAACAATAGTTATATGATTCAATCTATTTCACTTATGCCTCGATTGACCAATGAAAACCAATAATCATTACCTTGTAACAACTACAACTATGAACACACCTTATGATAAAATACCTCAAGTTTATGACACATATCCTTTCCAAATAAATCTACAACTTCATTCAAGTACAAGTCAAGAGACAATAAGTCAAGTCAAATCAAGACTAAGTAAACAACCCTATCTCTAAGAATATCCAAGTCAACAAGCCATGATTCTAAGTATCTCCAAGTCAAAAAAACATGTCTCTAACAATAAAAATCCCAAAATATATGACAAGTAATCAGACACATAAGAATTCCAAATACATCAAGCAACCTCATAATACAGTTCACTTAAGGAACCCACCACAAAAATCATAACATAAATTGGTCCACTCATGGAATCAATATAAACAACAACAATAACATTAATAATATAATCAGCACACTCAAAAAATCATCAAACTCACCTGAATCTTGTACATACTCGCTAAGGGATTATAATCACCCTTTAGTTATGACCTTTAGCGGGTGGTATCTATCCATGTGCCAAAACCCAGATATCAAGTATTTTCCATTCTTATTCCATCAAATCTTATGAAGATATCCAAATACCAGTATATTCCACAATAATAAGTATAAATTCTATGAAGATGTCCAATATCAATACATCCCACAATAAGCAATGGATGTCACAACAATCACAATCACGATGAAAATAAACAACTGCACTTGTATAATCAACAAGCTTTACATGTAATTAACACTTAGGATATCATTCAGTAATTTACTTTCTTGTACATGCACTATAAAAGGAGACAAACACTCCAAACGCTTGGTCAAACTCAAGCTAATAATTTCATGTAAGCAATAATTATCCTTTAACACATGAAATTGGAAGTATGCCTGAAAATCAATCAATAACTCATATTTTAGGCCTTATCAATTCATATTCATTAATTAGAGCATATACAAAGACAAATCCAAGACTTATTCAAGCAAGCATTATCAAGAAATATTTATTAAATCCAAGTGCTTATTTTATGAGCACACATTTAACCCAAGGAGTTTAAAATCTATTACAACATTCATAAGTTCATTTACTAATACCATCAAGGAGTTTAAACTTTACTACAACATTCATAAGTTCATTCACTAATACCATCCTCCTTTATTTATAACAAAATTATGGATTCCGCTAATATCTAACAACCCATACATTTATGTCATTACTAGGTTCAAGACCTACTCTACTAACCAATTATTCAACTCTATATTCAACTTATAATCCAACCTTAGTCATGCATTTTTATACCTCTTACTTCCTAATCCATATCCATACTTGACCTCAAACTCTTAAGTTAAGTCACTGCTTCTTTATACCATAATCAGTCCTTATTACTAACCTTAAGCATGATTATCCCACATTTTAACCACATATAGGATCAAGTTTATCCTTTTTATGGTAATTAGGCTAAATAACCAGATTATGAGCTCACACAATATCATTGTCATCTATATTGACATAATTCACACTATTATCCACCATTCACATTGATATTTCATCTTACAATTAGGTTCTTATTGTATTAAATTCATGTTTTATCCATTCAAAATCCATGTCGCATTCCTAAGCATGATTTCTCCTATCGGATATACATTATAGATGCGATTACTAACCATAGTCTACTACTTATGAACTATAATCTACCTAGGCGCCAAGCTGCTGTAATAAGTAAGATATGCCATTGATTACCTTCCTTCCTTTTTACGTTTTTAAAGGCTAAATCATCTAATAAACAACAATTACAAGAATAATTAATAAACTGCTCTTCAAACAAATACTTTGAGAATTCAATCCCACTAGTTTCACCCTTATTTACGGTCTACAAAATTACTTAAGGGTCAATTAGTCATCAAAATAGTTCCTTAATGCTTAACCCAACTCAATTTATTGAGTTTTAGGCTAACAATTCCACCTTTATTAAATTAAAGAACCTTACCAATCAATTTTCATATTTTAGAAACACTAATTCATGCTAGGGATTGGTAACTAATAATTTAAAAGTTATTCTAGGTGATATTAACTCAATCCATAGTTTTTTCTCAAAAATATCATGAACTTAGGGTTCAAATATCCAATAATTTCACCGTCAAAAGTTGTTTTAATGATTTTAGAATGTTAAAGAAATAAGAAATGAAGATGACAGAAGAAACTTACCTCAACGAAGAATTTCCACCCATGTCAAGAGAAAATCACTCCTCTATCGTTTAGGAATAAAATTTGGGTTTTGGAGTCTTAAACCTATCAAAAATGAGTCATAAACTGCTATTCGTGCTGCTATAGCACCCCAACCCTCTATGACCCCCTCAACTTTTTCAGCTTAGACAATCTTCAGTAAAACGATCATAACTTTTTACTCAAAAATCAAATTAATAAATGTTCAATTGTGTTGAAAATAAGACACATAAGTATTTAATTTTATGGGTATTAGGACCCATAACTCCTTATACTCTAGGATTAAGGCTCATTTGAAATTGGTCCTCTTTTATACTTAGCCCGAAACAAAATCGATAAGGATATGTTCAACTTAAATTTTGGTAGGAGTATTATATGAAATTAGTATATATCTAATGAACTCCAATAATAAAGAATTGATCCTAAAACATGTGACATACGAGATTTGTATGACGTTTTCATAGATATTTTGGTAACGACAAAATTGATTATTACAATAGATGCGTATTTACAATCCATTCGTCCCCGAATGGGCATCGGGTGAAGAGAAGCACAAATTAGTTATTTTTCTCACCAGTCTAAGAATGACGCCTTGAGAATTTATACTGAGGTAACATCTAAATTTAGTGAAGCTAAACATTTTCTACATTAATCCTGCTATAGCGACAACGCTAGTGAAAATTATTTTGCTATTGCGACATGCACGTTGCTATAGCGGAATAAGCAAGGAAGAAACTCAGGAATTTTCTGAGTTTTTTCTTTTTCACCATACAATACTCTAATTTTTGACATTCTGAACAAATCTCTTCACGTTAAACACTATTCTCAGAGTTCTGCTAACCCAAACTCCATTCTAGAAATCTTTATATGATAGTATGTCCATTATATAAACTGATATAACCTTAATTTAATCAACCACTATACCTCAAGACACTGAATATATCTAAACCATACAATGTCAAATTTTTATAAGATCCCCCCTAGCATGAGATTTTATCAACACTTATCCTAGGGGAAACTTTACCAGGACAATTACACCTTAAGCAATGCCATAAGGAACACAACATCATCAAACACTACACCATGATTTTACCTTAAGATATCTACCTTATGTCCCCCTTTCACCCTTTCATGATCACCACATAAGAATAGATCACCTAGAGTACAACTACAAACCAACACACTACCATGGGTTTCATTAATACATAGATTCTCCACCACCACTTACATTAGTCTATTTGACCAATAACAATTAGTCATTTAAAACCAATCAGCTTTTTAGTTATCACCCGAGGACAAATTTTACTTATTGATGAGTGGAAAATTTATCACTTATTGACATCCAAATTCTTGCACTATTTTGACTAAAATCATGCAAATGAGACTAATTATTTATTAGAATTCAATAATTTCCAATTTTTGTGATCTTGAAGGACCTCAATTGAAAAAGAAGGGAAATCAAGCTGGAGGGGAAGGAAAAGAGGCAAAAAGAAGCAAAAGTTAGAGATCAAGAGGCCCTCAGTTACTGCGATCGAGATCCTTAGATTCGCGATCACAGTCAAGCAATTATAGCTTATATGACCCTCAGTTATCACAATCATGACACAAGAGTCGCGACCGCGATTGCAATCCAAAGAACGTGATCGCAATAGGGCAAAAAAAGTTCAGAGGCAAAATTGTAATGTTTGACAAATGTGGAATTTGGGTTTAAATAGGAGTTTTTAGCTCATATTTTATCCATTTTTACCCATCATTAATTTTTCATCTTGGGGAGACTATTGTAGTAATATTGACCTAAGAAGACATTGAGTAGTTCCTAAGTGAAGGATTAGCAAATTTTCACTAAAGATTTGTTGAAATTTAAAGTTTGGATTTGCATTCTCTTTATCTTTCATAAATGAATTTGGTAAAAATTTTGGTATATCTTTATTTTATGAGTAGCTAATTCTTCCTCTCGGGGTTATGCTTGAATAGATTATAAGTAGTACTTGGGTGTTGTTTATTCATCTATCTAATTTGATAGTTGTTGTGGGTTTTGCTTTTACCCCATACTTGAACTAAGAATTATGGGTGAAAACCCTAATTATTTAGGATCTCATACCATTCTTGAAAGAGAGTTATTGGGTGAAGGGTATTTGCAAATAATAACTTGAGTTAGCTTGTGGTATGACATCATCTTAGAAACAAGGGTGTTGTTTGAGTTAACTTATTTGATAGTATCATCTTAGAAAAATGGGTGCTAATTGCTGTATTAGATTGGTTGTTTGACTACATTCGTGAGGTGTTCGAAAGAACCCATGAATGAAATTTAGTGTTTTATTGAAAGATTGACGCTAATACCTCTAAATCTTGCCTACCCATGACTATAGCTAAATTTGGATAAATGTTCAATTACCCATTCATGAGTTTTCACCTAGAATGTCATTACCCCACGATTCGTTCCTAATTGATTACACTCTAATTATTTTAGCTTCAAGTTAGTCTTCTAAAAGTCCTAAAATTGTTATACTTTTGAAAATGTTCAAAAACCTCCAAAATATTTGTATCCCATATTTGAATTTAGCATGTACTTTTTATTTTGAACTTACTAGATCACCATTCACATTGTTCCTCGTGGATTCAAACCCGACTCAAAGTTGAGTAATTATATTTGAAAATGATCGTCCTACACCAAAACAATGATATAGGTGAGCATGATCCTAATAGCAACGTTTCCGGGGAATAATTTAACGTATTGAGTTAGTGTGGAATTTTACCTTACTTGCTTGGATTGAAACCTGTAAATATTTATTTGTGATTTTATTTTGTTTCTTGTGTTAGGTAGATTTTTATTTTTATTTACTTGTCACTATGGTATCTTGGGATGAATATGAGTTTTGTGGTTGCAAGTTTTATCTTGATGATCCATGTCCATATTATGGTGGACCCCACTTTTGGAAAAATTATAAAATGCTCCCCGAAAAGAGGTGTGTGCACCACCTCAATCCTATTAGGAGTATGATTATTCTTTATGTGGTGGTCGAGATGGACATTGGAGTGATTGTCCAAGTGGACCCTCCACTAATTATGCTAAAAAAAATGTTAGTTCCTCTTATGATTTTGATAGTTTCCATGGCATCCTTTTTCATATGAACTTGGCGATGTCAAACTCCTCTCGTTAGGTTTTATGATGTGATAAAGGAAGAACAATGTGCTGAATACAATGGTGCTGAAGCAATGCTTCTAACTCTTTTAGATCGGGCGACTACAATGGAGGAGGACGTCCATCGCTTGCATCAATCCATGGTGGTATTTGGAGAGGAGAGTGAAATAGAAGAAGTAGGTGAGAAGGTGAATCTTTCAAGTAACATGGATATGCCCAACCTTTGAAATAAGGTTGATAAAGTAAAGATATCAAGCCATGTGGTTAATGGTGATCTTGATGTTGATGAATTTTTGGTGATTTTCCAACCAACCGAACCAAAAATAATGGCAAATGCCAAAATATTGGAAACAGTACTAGAGTTGAAAGAACAAGCCAAGAAAATCCTTTGTGAAGGCTCTATTTCATTTTTGAGTGAGAATTTCAAGAATAATGCAACTCCAGAATTGGGAAGACAACCTCACTCCAATCACTTTTCGACATTATGCTTGATGGATGTGATGAAAGTTGAACCACTCGACCAAATAACGAAATTTGGAGATGAGGTACAAAATCCTTATATTTTGGAGTTTGTCATTCCAAAAGGGAGATATGCATCCCTTACTTAAAGGACAATAAGTACAAAATTGAATGTTTGACAAGTGTTTTTTTGATGTTCTCACCAATTCCCAACAAGCCTACTTGGAAATTTGATATGAAATTGGGTAAAAGGTTCAAACCTTCAAAGTGGAGAGATAGAATATGTATCGTTGTGTCCCTAATTTTACCCAAATTACCTCAAATATATGTTAATCAAGAGTTGGGTAAAAGATTCAAATCTTCTAAATGAAGACATAAATGATTGTCAAAAGATGTCGTGCTGTGACTTTAACTAAAGCGCTTCTTGGGAGGTAACCCAAGGAATTTTTCGTGATGTTTCCTAATGTTTTTGATTTAATTTATAGCTTGTTTTTGAGTTTTTGCAGGTGATATCATAAGTTGGTATGGTTATCTCAAGAATGAAACCCTGGATAAGTATGTTGGACTTCCATTTTATCATTTTCCTCTCCTAAGTAAGCTTACAAAGTATGAGCTTTTGTGAAATTCTCTTTATAATACAAAGGGTGATCACATTCCATGGTTTCTTTTGGTTTAAATTTAATTCATTTGAGCTTAATTTGGTTGAATGAGGTTGTTGAGCAGAATTTTTTTTAACTGTGTGCCTTGTTTCTCATGCTCAATTGCAAAATTTTTGCTTCCATACTATGGTGCACACTACATGTTCGATGAAACACCCAGTTGAAGTTTGTTGGATTAATTGATTGGTGGGTGATTTAATTAGGTTAGTATGATTACAAATGGTGTGTTTGTGTAATACCCCATACTTTTCTAAGTTCAGTCCAGCTCATAGTGCATGTATAAGAGGCTTAGAACCTGAAAATTTGGCAAAGTGTTGGGGACTTAGTCTCATTTTTGGCCTTTCAATTTCGATAATTTTTAAAGTGACCTTCCCGAACCTGAGACGTAGACTTTTAAGTTAATTGATGTTAAGGGTATAAGTAGCAAGTCTTGGGTAAGTTTTAGATTTTTCGAATGAGGTTTGGACCACGTTTGGATTTTCAAAATAGCAAGTCACCATGATTGTGGCACGTCGCGGTGGCTATAGAAGTGTCACGATTGGTGCATTGTGGTAAGGCATAAAATTGGGTTTCAGTTCCGAATTTAAATTATAGAAGGGCAGCCTGGTCTTTTACCACCAACCTAAATCGTGAAAACACGAAATTAAACACCTAAAAGGGCATATTTTGCTCACATTCCTCTATTTCATTCAAAAAAACCCCTAAAATCTATTATTGTTTATCAAGATAAACTTTCTTTCCATCTAAGAAAGATGAAGAATTGGTGTCTTTCAAGCCAATAACATTGAAGCTTGTGATATTCTTCAAGATTTAATCCTTAGAGGTATGTTAGATGTCCATCTATGGGCCCTTTTCACCCATGGAGTCCAAGAATCGAATTTCAAGTTTAAAAGTATAATCTTTACATATTTTTTGAATTATGTCCATGCACTTTCATAAAATTCAATTTTTATATCATGTTTACACAAAATTATTATTGTTATTAAATCCTACATCTTTGAATGGTGATGTTTGTTGATTTAAGCCTTAATTTGTGATTTTAGTATTGAAATCATGCTATTACTACATATTTAAAACTTCTCCCATGCTTAAGCCATGCTTTGCTAGTGTTTGATAAAATTACCCATAGAATTAGTTTTGGATAATAACTACATGTCATGTCCTCAAAGTTTTAGTATAATTTTGTTGATTTTTGCTATCGAGTCCTGAGGGTTTGAATACCTAAAATTTAGCTGTTTACATGGTTTCAGTAGTTTCAGAGAGGTTTTCAGATAAATCATGAGTGACATCATTTTCAGTTATCATATTCAGTTAAACTTAGATCAGTCCAGAATTCAGTGTCTTTTAGTTGGGGATAAACCTTAGCACCAAGTGAACTTAGGGATGACGTCTCCCCCGTTAGTAGGTATGAGGCACTTGTCTCCCCAACTAGTAAGAATGAGACGTTAGAAGCAATCCTTAAGTTTATACCTATGGCACCACCGTAGATTTGAGGGCCTCCCCATCAGATAGGCATGACACCCTCATCCTTTGGGACATTACATTAGTGGATCCACACAACCATTGTTAGTATCCGGGCAAAGTACTAACACCCTTCTAGCTGGGGTTACAGGTTGGATCCTAATAGTATATTAGGGCACGTCGGTTATAGCTAGCTCCTACAGTCTCAGTATAGTATTTTGTACAATTCAATTCAGATTTGCATTGACCCTAGCATACAATTATCAGTTATTCAGTTATATTTTAGTATTTTAGTTTACAAGCTATTTCAGAATCATGTTATAGGCTTGGTCATGCATTCTCAGTATTTACAGTTTCGTGCATTCTTACTTAGTATCTCATGTTATACATTCAGTCAGTTATCGCTTCATACATATGAATCCATGTATTTCATCCTAAACTTATCTAATGTACAAGTACATTCAAAGTACTGCTCACATACTCATTTCTTGCGCTATGATGTATTATATCATAGGTTCGGACGTATAGTTTTCAACCATACTTAGACTTTCCAGTCTATCAGTAGCAGCAACAGTGGCGAGTCCTCATCCTTCGAGGACAAGTTATCTTATATTCAGTTATGTCAGTATTTTAGTTATTTAGTCAGTGGGAGTTAGTTGGGGGCTTGACCCATCAACTCCACTTTCATCCAGTTTAAAGGCTTTTAGATTAGTACAGACAATTAGTCAGTTTTCAGTTGATATTATCAACCACTTTTTTTATTAGTACTGACAGTATGTTTTCAGACATTTTAAAACTATGATTCAATATTGATTTCGGTTGCTAAAACCTTATGGAATTTCCAGTAAATTTCCATACATGTTCTTTGTTATTTTATTCAGTATTTACCGCAGGTACCAATATGGGTTAACTTGTAGTCCTTCGGGGCTGTAAGCATCGTATGGCATCCAGGGTGTACTCTCGGGGAATTACAATCTTCGTATTAGAGCCTAATATTTTACAGTATTCCCTGGAATCTGAAATCCGCGTTGAGTAGAGTCGTGTGCATGGGTGGAAAACGCGCAACACTTATGGACAAGAGGTTACAAGTAATTTTAGGAAAAGTTCCCTTCTTTCAGTATTCATGTCGTGTGAATGAGCATGATCTCAAGTTAAAATATCTATATAATTCAATCTTCCTTCTGTTTACAGAACATGTCTCCAAGAAAGACTAACGGAAGAAGAAACAGAAACCAGCCAACACTTCTGCCAGTTCAGGCAGATCCCCTGAATGAGAATATTTTGCATGCCGAGCTTAGAGACGCATTCACTACTATGGCTCACTCTGTAGCACCTCAAAAAACTCAAACAACTATTGTCCCGACCAACCCAGTGGCCAATACTGCCATAGCTAGGATTGGGGACTTTGCTCGAATGAATCCTTCTCAATTTTTAGGATCCAAGTCTGAAGAAGATCCACAAAAATTCCTCGACATAGTGCAGAAGGTAACAAATATTATGGGTGTCACTTCTAATAAGAGTGCTGAATTGGCTGCTTATCGATTGTAGGATGTAGGTCATACCTGGTTTAACTGGTAGAAAAGGGATAGGGGTGCCGATGCAGGGCCTATAAAATGGGAGGAGTTTGCTACAACTTTCTTAGATAGATTCTTCACATTAGAGTTGAGAGAAGCGAAGGTGGTAGAGTTTATTAATTTAAATTAGGGCAACATGAGGGTGAAAGAGTATTCTCTTAAGTTTACGCAGCTAGCAAGGTATGCTCCTTATGTGGTGGCTGATAGCAGGTCTAGGATGAGCAAGTTTATTTCTGGGGCATCTGATAATATGTTCAAGGAGTTTAGGACTGCAATATTGATTAAATATATGGACTTGTCTAGGTTGTTGGTCCATGCTTAGCAGACTGAAGAGGAGAAGGCTAAGGAGAGAGAGAGAGAGGGAGAAAAAGAGTACTAGAACATGTAGCTTTAATTTTACTCAGCCAAGGTTAGAGGGTGGAAACCATTCTTAATTTAATCAGAAATATTCAGTCCCAGCTCCACCTTCGGCTAGTGCACCAGTTCTCATGTTCAAAAATGATAATTGGGATAGGGCACTAAGATCTAAGTCCCAGGAAAGTGTAAGAAGTACCCGCAGTAATCCTCTTTGTCAAAAGTATGGAAGACATTATCAAGGAGTGTGCAGGTCTAGTAGCGATGTGTGTTTTGTATGTGGCAAGCCAGGCCACAGGTTGAGGGAATGTCCAAAAGGTATGTGGAAAGGTAGAAATGATCACCAACAGGGCCAGGCCATCCAACTCAACAGGGCGCCACTTCAAGTGCAACTAGTGGGTAGCGCCTAAATAGTATTTATGCACATCAGTCCCGACTAGATTAGAAAAGTTCTCCTGATGTGGTTACTGGTACTTTACAGGTCTTTTATTTACATGTTTATGCTTTACTATACCTAGAGCTTCTCTTTCTTTTGTAACCCCTTATATAGCAGATAACTTCGAAGTTAGTCCCGAAACCTTAACAGATACCTTTTCAGTATATACCCTAGTGGGTTAATCTATCATAGCCCGATGGGTATACAGGAATTGCCCGATTACGGTGTCTCAGAAAGTTACTTCAGCAGACCTTGTAGAGTTAGACATGATGGATTTTGGTGTCATTCTCAGCATGGATTGGATTCATTCATGCTATACTTCAGTTGATTGTAGAAATAGAATCATTTATTTTTAGTTTCCAAATAAACCAGTCCTTGAATTGAGGGGTAGTACTACAATGCTTAGGGGTCAGCTTATTTCATACCTTAGAGCGAGGAAAATACTATCCAATGGGTGTGTTTACCATCTTGTGCAAGTTAAAGACTCTAGTTCTAAAACTCCCAATCTTGAGTCGGTGTTAGTAGTAAGGGAATTTTTGGATGTGTTCCCTGAAGACCTTCTCGGAGTTTCTCCTAAAAGGGAAATTAACTTCGAAATAGACCTTTTTCCAGATACCCAGTCCATCTCTATTCCGTCATACCAAATTGCTCTAGCTGAACTCAAATAGTTGAAAGAATAGTTGAAAAACCTCCTATATAAGGGATTCATTAGGCCTAGTGTTTCCTCCTGGGGTGCTCCAGTCCTTTTTGTGCGAAATAAAGATGGTTCTCTTAGAATGTGCATCAATTACCGTCAGTTGAACCAAGTCACAATCAAGAATAAATATCCACTTCTTAGAATCGATGACTTTTTCGACCAACTTCAGGGTGCCAGTTACTTCTCTAAGATAGATCTCAGATCCAGCTATCATCAGCTCAGAGTTAATGTGACATTCCAAAAATAGCTTTCAGAACTCAGTATGGTTACTTCAAATTTCTAGTCATGTCTTTTGGTCTTATGAATGCCCCAACAAATTTCATGGACTTGATGAGCAAAGTGTTCAAATTGTACTTGTACATGTTCATCATAGTCTTCATTGATGACATCCTTATCTATTTCTGTAGTGAAAATGATCATGCAAACCACCTCAGAATTGTATTGCAGACTTTTAGAGCCCATTAATTATTTGTCAAATTTAGTAAGTGCAAATTTTGGCTAAGAGCAGTAGCCATCCTTGGTCATATTATTTCCAGTAATGGCATTAGAGTTGATCCTTAAAAGACTAAAGCTGTAAAAAACTAGCCAAGACCTATCTCTCTGTCAGATAACAGGAGTTTCTTAGTTTGGATGGTTATTACCGCTAGTTTGTTGAAGGGTTTTCATCTATTGAGTCCCCCATGTCCAGATTGACTTAGAAGAAAGTTAAATTTTAGTGGTCAGATTCCTGTGAAATTTTTTTCAGGAGTTGAAGACTCGACTCACCTCAACCCTAGTTTTGACGTTGCTCGATGGTTTAGATGGGTTTGTTGTTTACTGTGATGCTTCTAGATTTTGTTTGGGTTGTGTGTTAATGTAGAGAGGTAAGTTCATAGCTACACCTCTAGACAGCTTAAGCCCCATGAAAAGAATTATTCTACCCCTGATCTTGAGTTAGCACCTGTTGTTTTTGCCTTGAAAATTTGAAGGCATTATCTGTATGGGGTGCATGTTGATTTGTTCACGGATCACATAAGGTTGCAGTATATATTTTTTGTAAAAATATTTGAATCTTTGTCAGTATAGATAGTTAGAATTATTGAAAGATTATGATATGAGTGTTTTGTACTATCCGGGCAAGGACAATGTAGTGGAGAATGCCTTTAGTAGATTATCCATGGGTAGTGTTGCCCATGTTGAGAATGATAAGAAAAAGTTAGTTCAGGAGGTTTATCAGCTTGCAAGATTAGGTGTTCGGTTAGTTGATTCAGATAAGGGTAGTGTATGGGTTCAAAGTAGTTGAGGATCTTCATTGGTTGCCAAAGTGAAAGAAAAGCAAGATAAATATCCTTGCTTAGTCAAGTTGAAAGAGTCAGTCAAAGATAAAAATGTAAAGGTTTTCTCCCAAGGGGGAGATAGTGTGTTGCATTGTCAGGGTAGACCGTGTGTGCCGTGTATAGATGATTTGAGATAGTGAATTCTCGCAGAAGTGCATGGTACACGTTACTCTATTCATCTAGGGGCCACTAAGATGTACCACGATTTACAGGAAATCTATTGGTGAAGTGGCATGAAGGGAGATGTTGAAGAGTTTGTAGCTAAGTGCTTTATTTGTCAGCAGGTTAAGGTTGAGCACCAAAAGCCTAGTGAAACTATGCAGGAGTTCAGTATTCCCACTTGGAAGTGGGAAGAGATGAACATGGACTTTGTGATGGGTTTGACCCGTACTCATTGTTAGCATGATTCAATTTGGGTCATTGTGGATAGGATGACTAAATTAGCCCATTTATTTCCAGTCCATGCTTCTTATTCAGCTGAGGACTATACCAACCTCTATATTTGAGAGTTGGTTAGGTTGTACAGACTTCCATTGTCTATAATTTCTGATAGAGGCACTCAATTTACCTCTCACTCTTAGAAAGCCTTCCAGAAGTGTCTTGGTACCCAAGTTCACCTCAGTACAACCTTTCACCCTCAGATAGATGGTCAAGCAGAGAGGACCATTCAAACCCTAGAGGACATATTGAGAGCATGTGTAATCTATTTTAAGGGTAGTTGGGATAATCACTTGCCATTGATTGAGTTCGCCAAAAACAACAACTATCATTCCAGTATCCAGATGGCTCCATTTGAGGATCTATATGAGAGGAGATATAAATCTCATATTGGTTGGTTTGAGATAGGTGAGACTACTCTAATAGGGCATGAGTTAGTATATGATACTTTGGAGAAAGTTCAATTGATTAAAGAGAGGCTTAAGACAGCCCAAAGCCAACAGAAATCTTATACAGATGTGAGGAGAAAAGATCTTGAATTTGATATTGGTGATTTTGTATATCTGAAAATCTCTCTCATGAAGGGAGTAAAGAGGTTCAGCCAAAAGGGGAAGCTCAGTCCCCGGTATGTTGTCCCTTACAGGATCTTGATCCGCTTTGGAAGAGTAGCTTATGATCTTGATTTGCCTGCAAATTTGGCTTCTGTACACGTAGTGTTCCATGTTTCATTACTGAAGAAGTGTATTAGGGACCCAGCTGTTTTAGTTCCCTTAGAAAGAGTAGATGTTCAGGACAGTATCTCTTATGAGGAGTTCCCAGTAGAAATCCTCGATCGTTAAACTCATAGACTAAGGAACAAAGAAGTTCCCCTAGTCAAAGTTCTATGGCAGAACCAGTTTGTTGAGGGAGCCACTTGGATAGCAGAAGTAGATATGCGAACCAAGTAGCCTCATCTTTTCTCCACTAATTCAGACTTAGCTTAAGGTAACAATTTTTCTTTAATGATCTCTAGTCAATTCTCACTTCCAACTATGTAATCAGTCTCATGTCATTTTATGCATTCATGGATTAGTTCAGTCATGTAATCATATTTCAGTTATGCATGTTTAGTATGTAATCTCAGTCCCTCAGTATTCTTAGCTTAATAAGTCTCATTCGAGGATGAATGTTCTCAAGGGGGAGATATTGTAATACCCCATACTTTTCTAAGTTTATTCCAACTCATAGTGCATGTATAAGAGGCTCATAACCTGAAAATTTGGCTAAGTGTTGGGGACTTAGTCTTATTTTTGGCCTCTCAACTTTGATGATTCTTAAAGTGACCTTCCTAACCCCGAGACATAGCTTTTTAAGTTAATTTATGTTCAGGGGTGTAAGTAGCATGTCTCGAGTAAGTTTTGGATTTTTTGGATGAGGTTTGGACAACAATTGGATTTTCAAAACAGTATGTCACTGTAATTGTGGTGCGTCGTGGTGACATGATTGGTGCATCACAGTAAGGCATAAAATTGGGTTTCATTTATGAATTTAAATTACAGAAGGGCAGCCTGGTCTTTTTCCACCATCCTAAATTATGAAAACACGAGATTAAACAATTGAAAGGGTATATTTTGCTCACATCCCTCAATTTCATTCAAAGAAAACCCTAAACTCTTTTATTGTTCATCAAGTTGAACCTTCTTTCCATCCAAGAAAGATCAAGAGTTGGTATCATCCAAGCCAAGAACATTCAAGCTTGTGATATTCGGATTTAATCCTTAGAGTATCTTAGATGTCCATCCATGGGTCCTTTTCACCCATGGAGTCCAAGAATCCAATTTCAAGTTTAAAAGTATGATCTTTACATATTTTATGAATTATGTCCATGCACTTTCATGAAATTTGATTTTAATATCATTTTTACGTGAAATTATTGTTTTTATTAAACCCTACACGTTTGAATGGTGATGTTTGCTAATTTAAGTCTTAATTGGTGATTTTAGTATTGAAATCATGCTATTACTACAGGTTTAAAACTATTCCCACACTTAAGCCATACTTTACAAGTGTTTGATAAAATGCCTCAAAGGATGAGTTTTGGATAATAACTATATGTCATGTCCTCAATGTTTTAGTATAATTTTGTTGATTATTGCTATAGAGTGCTGGGGGTTTGAATACCTGAAATTTAGTTGTTTACATGGTTTTAGTAGTTTCAAAAAGGTTTTCAGATAAATCATGAGTGACATCAGTTCAATTAGTTATCATATTCAGTTAAACTTTGATCAGTCTAGAATTCAGTGTCTTTCAATTGTGGTAAACCTTAGCACCGAGTGAATATAAGGATGGAGTCTCCCCCGTAAGTAGGCATGACACACTTGTCTCCCCTATCAGTAGGCATGAGACGTTAGAAGCAGTCCCTAAGTTTAGACCTACGACGCTATCGTACATTTGAGGGGTCCCCCATCAGATAAGCATGACACCCTCATCCTTTGGGACATTAGATTAGTGGATCAACAAAACCATTGTTAGTACCCATGGCCCGATACTAACACCCTTCCTGATTGGGTTATAGGTTGGACCCTGATAATACATTAGGGCATATCAGTTATAGCTAGCTCCCAAATCTCAGTACAGTATTCAGTATAATTCTGTTCAAATTTGTATTAACCCTAGAATATAGTTATCAGTATTTCAGTATTTCAGTTTACAGGTTATTTCAGAATTATGTTATATGCTTAGTCATGCATTCTTAGTCTTTATAGTTTCATGCAATCTTACTCTGTATCTTATGCTATCCATTCAGTGAGTTATCACTTCATACATATAAACCCGTGTATTTTAGCCTAACCTCATCTAATGTACTAGTACATTCAAAGTACTGATCACATACTCATTTCTTACTCTATGATGTCTTATATCATAGGTTCGGTCACTCATGTTCTCGACTGTACTTAGACTTTTCAGTCCATCATCATCAGCAATAGTGGTGAGTCCTCATCCTTTGAGGACGTGCTATCTTATATTCAGTTATGTCAGTATTTTAATTATTTAGTTAGTGGGAGTTATTTAGGGGTTTGTACCATCAACTCTACATTCTATCAGTTTAGAGGCTTTTAGACTAGTACAGACAGTTAGTCAGTTTTCAGTTGATATTATCAGCCGTTTTTTTTATTAGTACTGAAAGTATGTTTTCAGATATTTTAAAACCATGTTTCAATATTGATTCTAGTTGCTAAAACCTTATGGCATTTCCAGTTAAATTCTGCATATATTCTTTGTTATTTTATTTAGTGTTCACAGTAGGTACCAGCCTGGGTTAGCTTGTTGTTCTTCAAGGATGTAAGCATCGTATGGTGTTCAGGGTGTACTCTTGTTGTGTTACAGTTTGGTGATGAATTAGTGCATTGAGCTTGTTCACATGTGTTTTTATTATACTTTTCAAGATCTTACCTCTCATGCGCACCACATGTTTGTTAATATATAGATAAGAGAGGAACGCCTCATATACTTGTAAAGGTTAATGTGAACTTTATTGAGGGTGTTATGTGATAATTTTTGGAGCATAGTTTTGAGTCCAATTGGTTTTTAATGTTGGATAACCAATGTTTTTTTTTAAAATGTTGATTAATGTTGCGTCCATGGTTTGATCGATTAATGTGCATATCACATCATCCCTGGGTAAAATCTAAGTAACCCGGGAGACTTGAATGCTTGCCTTGCTCTCTGATAGATTGGGTGACACCATTCTTAAGGGTATAGGGTCTTTTGTGTTTCTATTGGTGCTATGAGTGTTTTATGAACTCAATTGATGATATGGAAGTTGTGAGGAAAGAATCCCATGAAGTGTAATGATAATGTTGCCTTGCATTCACCTAAGTTTTTCTTTAATTGTTTAGGAAGAGGCAAAAGTTCAAAAATACTTTCAAAATGTCACTGGCAAGAAATAAAATGATTTTGAGAAAAATCAAAAACATAGTTTTCTTTTTGAAAAAGATTAAGGATGTTTTGAGCTTTCTTTTAAGTGAGACCATTAAATTCAATTTTTGGCTCTCTCTTTAGAAGGATGATTCCTTGACTCGGAGTAACTTATTAAGTTCAAATTTCTTAAATTAGTTGGTACACTAAATTTTTTGCTCTATGAGTACAATGCCATGTCTAGTGAAATTTTTGAATAATTCTTGTACATATGTGTAGTCTAGAACTTGCCCTAAGTGTGTTCAAAGCAAAATCCTAGATAAGCGTGGTTTGGAGGATGACCTGAGATCATTTTTGGCCCGTCACATAGCTAAATTTCCACCTTAACATTTTTCCCTAGTTAATCCCTTTGAGCCTTTTGACCCATTTCTCTTTCTTTTTGTAAAGATAACCTTGATAAAACAACTAATCCCCTTTTTAAATATCTCTTTTTGCACTTAACCTCTTTTGATGCATTGTATGATTTGAAGAAATGAAATATAGGCAGAAGCCTGAGTTTGGGGGGTTTGTATAGTTGGGAGACTAATGTAAGGGTGGTTCACAATCCTAGTTTGGGGGGATAAATGTGATGTGATAAGATGATCCAATAAAGGTGTATGTAAGGTGGTAGATTCATGTGCTTAAGAGACAAGAGACGTACTTGATGGCAAAGTTTCATAGCCTAGCCCATATAATGTGAAGTGAAATGAGATGGGGGGGGGGGGGAGGGGCGATAAGAAAAACTTAAAGTCTTAAAGTCTCTTGAAAAACTTAAATCAATGAATAAAGAAAATGATGGCTTTGAATTGTTTGGTAAATGCTAATAAAAAAGGTTGGGAAATATGAGAAATGATTTGAAGGAGAATAAGGAGGATAGTTTGGAAACTTTAGGGTAGAATGGGTTGAGTGTTTGCATTGAAGGAGGTTTTTTAGTAACTTGATCCATATATATTACTTCCCGTACCTTAAACCTTCATCTTTACCCATAAGACCTTGGTGATTTCAAACTAGGTAAGTCTACATTAGTGGCAAAAAACACAAAAGGCAAGCCTATGGTTCTACTCAATGTACTTGAATTTCTTTGAGCTCCTTTAGAAATTTAAATGTCTTGTGTATGTGGAGCTAACTCTTGCGTGTGAGTGACATCGATACTTTTTGGGTAGAGGGTGAAATCTTACTATCGGTTTAGATAAATGAGTGAGGTAAGTTGCATTATGAAAATTGAGACAATCTTTGAAGATTGTGTTTCCTCTTAAGATGCTTTGTTGATTTGGAAGGTTTATCTGGTACAAACTTGTATCCTTGCTTCATAAATATGTTCTTATTGGAAAATTTTGATTTACTTGTTGCCATGACATGTTTGGAAAGTCTTTGTAGAGCTTTGTTAGCTTATTCCTTTAGTATAGTTTTCTTTTGGGTGGATTTGAGCTAAATACCCTATCTCACTAAATTATTCTTGGCTGCTTGAGGACAATCAATAATTTATGTTTGGGGGTGTTGATGAGTGGAAAATTTACCACTCATTAACATCCAAATTCTTGCACTATTTTGGCTAAAATCATGCAAATAAGACTAATTCTGCATTTGAATGCAATAATTTACAGTTTTTGTGATCTTGTAGGACCTTTATTCAAAATGAAGGAAAAACAAGCTGTAGGGGAAGGAAAAGAGGCAAAAATGAGCAAAAGCTGGAGTTCAGAAGGCCCTCAGTTACCATGATTGCGATCCTCAGATTCGCAATTGCAGTCAAGCAATCAGAGATCACATGACCCTTAGTTATTGCAATCATGGCACAAGATTCGCGATTGCAATCCAAAGAACGCGATCACAATAGGGCGGAAAAAGTTTAGGGGGAAAATTGTAAAATTTGGAAAATGTTGAGTTGGGGCTTAAATATGGGTTTTTAGCTTATATTTTATCCATCTTTTTACCCATGATAAATTTTTCATCTTGGGGAGACTATTTACTAATCTTGAGCTAAGAAGACATTAGAGTAGATCCTAAGTGAAGGATTAGCAAATTTCCATTGAAGATTTGTTGAAATTTCAAGTTTGGGTTTGCATTCTCTTTATCTTTCATGAATGAATTTGGTGAAAATTTTGGTATATCTTTATTTACTATCTTTATGAGTAGCTAATTCTTCGTCTTGGGGTTATGCTTGAATAGGTTGTTAGTAGTTATTGGGTGTTATTTATTCATCTGTGTAATTAGCTATTTGTTGTGGTTTTACTTTTACCCTAAACTTGAACTACAAATTGTGGGTGAAAACCCCAATTATTTAGGATCTCAGACCATCCTTAAAAGAGTGGAATTGGGTGAAGGGTATTTGTATACAATAACTTGAGTTAGCTTGTGGGATGACATGATCTTAGAAATAAAGGTTTTGTTTGAGTTAACTAAATTGATAGTATTATCTTAGAAATAAGGGTGCTAATTGAGGTATTGGATTGGTTGTTTGCCCACATTCGCGAGGCGTTCGAAAGAACCCATGAATGAAATTTAGTGTTTTATTGAAAGATTGACGCTAATACCTCTAAATCTAGCCTACCCATTATTATAGCTAAATTTGGTTAAATTTTCAATTACCCATGCATGAGTTTGCACCTAGAATGGCATGACCCGAAGATCCATTCCTAATTGATTACTCTCTAATTATTTTTAGCCTCAAGTTAGTCTTCTAAAAGTCCTAAAATTGTTATACTTTTGAAAACATTCAAAACCCCGAAAAATGTCTGTATCCCATATTTGAATTTAGTAAGTAACTTATATTTCAAACTTACTCGATCACCATTCACATTGTTCCTCGTGGATTCGACCCCAACTCAAAATTGAGTAATTATATTTGACAGCGATCGTCCCACACCAAAACAACGGTATAGGTGAGTATGATCACTTAATTAGCCTCACAACTAGCTTACTATTAATCAAGTTACTAACCCACAATCGTTCAGGAGCAGTAACAACTAGGTATTACCATGAACAATGAGAGACATGAATATTCAAGAACACATATAATAACACCATTCCCTTATTCGACCCTACAACTAAGGATCATCAATCATAATCAAGCTATCTCACTGCAAGGACCCTAGCAATTTAATCACCATTCCCAAGAAATACTATTAATCAATAATTATTGCTATATAATAAGCATATAAGCAATGTCAAATAATAAACAATCAATGATAATTCATTTTATCAATCAATATGGTGACTATTTACACCAATAGACATTTATAATTTCACAAATATCCGAGAACTTAGTTCCACCATAATCTCATGATTTTCTCATCATCTACACATTATCATCGAAATGAAAGTAGTAACTCAATCAACAGTAAAAACCATCGAGTCAGATGAAGTCTAATGTTCAAATATAAATGTTATCACATCAAATGATTAACTTTCATGCCAAGGATTACCATATTCACCCTTTCACTTACTCAATCAACAATTCAATTATCAATTAAAATTTTAAGTTATCACATAATTTAAAGCCAAATCAATTTTTTCTTAAGTCACAGTCATGAATTACCAAAAAGTTTTCTTATTGCAATTTCTGCTATCAAGCAATAATAACCCCTTTTCCATGGTACTTTCGTACCAAATATTTGAAACAAGAGTTTCCACAATTTTGTACTATTTTCTCCTCACCATTTTATCAATGATAAAGACCATACCCAACAATTATCATACCATTTTCCACTTAAATTACATAACAGGAATTTCTTAAACCATAACCATATGACCAAATTATGACCTTTCACAATTCACAAAATTTAAAATAATTCACCCAACTGCAATTCACATAAGTACCATGGCATTAACCTTATGCACAAATTTAAATCTTTAGGTTACTACCAACAAGACAAGCAAAAATCATAGTCAAACTTTATCAAACACTACACAACACATGGAAATTTGCCATATTCACCTATCACAGATTCAAAGTTAATTAAACATCTATAAATCACAAACACATCTTATATTATACTAAAATAGTTACAACCAATCAATTTTATCATAAATCATATGAAAATCATAAGTTTCAGCCCTTACCAATTGAAATAATAAGGTTCCAATACCGAGCTCCTCAAAATACAGATTATCAGCTAGATTCCAATTATGTTTGTGGAGATGCCAATTGGAATCAAGAGATACCAATTGGATTAAACCTATACAAGCAACTCTATAACCCTTATGATAGGAAGGAAAGAAGTGTAATAATTTTTTAGAATACCTCATAGCTTCCCAAAGATTAGACGTGGATGTCAACACCCACTTCCAAAGGACTCGACATTAGCACTTGTTGTAGGAGACCAGTAACCTAGGATCCGATACCAAATTATCATGATCTAAATTATTGGATCGTGAAGACACATACTCTAATCTACCTAGATAGAAAAACCCCCTACCACCATTTCAATATAGTATATGAAAGTCTTGAATAAATAATAATAACCCAACTTTGTTACAAATGATTTTACAAATATAAATGTGAAAAAAACTACCCCTAGGATGTAGTCTAAAAAAGTGCAAGATCTTCTAAATAAGAAGGTGAGACTGGATACAACTTCCACTATGAATGAGAGGATTAGAAGCCATTGAAGATCACTATCCACCTCACCTGTGAAACATCAACTGATTCTGCAATCAGACTATACCTCAAAAAGGATATAACATAAGTAATATCAATACAAATAACACATACTGATAGGTATCAACAGTTGATGAAGGTTAGATTACATAAACATAATATATAAATCATAAAAAGAGAACATGAAAACATATATAATGATTTAATTCACATAACTTTTATATAATCATAAAAAGAGAACATGAAAACATATATAACACTTAGCCTTTCCAAGTAACTTTACAACTTCAGTCAAGTACTGGTCAAGAGACAATAAGTCAATTCAAACCATAATCGAGTCAACAACCCTGAATCTAACAACATCCAAGTCAACAAGCCATGACTCTAAGAATATCCAAGTCAACAAACCATGATTCTAATAATAAGAATACCAAAATATATGATAAGTAACCAGATCACATAAAATTTCATATATATCAAGCAATCTCATAATACGGTCCATTCAAGAAACCCACTACAACAACCATAATATAAATTGGTCCACTCATGGAATCAATATAAATAACAACAATAACATTAACCATATACCCGGTCCACTCAAGGAATGTCAAAATCACCTGAACCTTGTACATATACGCTAAGGGTATTATAACCACCCTCTAGTCATGACCTATAGGAGACGAGCTCTTTTCATATAGCAAAACCCACAAATCAAGTGTATTGCAACCTTATTCCACCAAATCCTGTGAAGATATTAAAATATCGGTACATCCCACAATAATAAGTAAAAATCCCATTAAGATGTCCAAATACCAACACATCCCACAATAAGCAATAAATATCACAACAATTATAACCATGATAAGAATAAAATACTAAATTTGTATAATCAAAACTCTTAATATAATATTATTATATGTGATTAACACTTAGGATATCATTCAACAACATACTTTATTAAACATGTACTGTAACAAGGAGAGAAACAGTCCAAAAACTTGGTCAAACTCAAGAAAATAATTTCATGTAAAAAATACTTATCCTTTAATACATGAAATCATAATATGCCTGAAAAGCTAGTCACAGCTCATAACTCAAGCCTTATCAAATCATATTCATTAACTATAGCATGCCCAAAGACCAATCCATGACTTATTCAAGCAAGTATTATCAAGCCATATTTATTAAATTTAAGTACTTACTTCAGGAGCGCACATTCAACCCCAAGGAGTTTAAACTCTAGTTCAATGTTCCTAAGTTTATTCACTAATCCCATCCTTCTTTATTTATACCAAAATTGGGGATTCTGCTAATATCCAACAACCCCTATATTCACGTTATTCTAGGTTCAAGACTTACACTATTAACTAATTATTCAACCTACAATCTAGCCTTCGCCATACACCTTTTTACCTTTTACTTACTAAACCTTAGCCTTACTTGACCTCAGGCTCTTAAGTTAAGTCACTGCCTTTTTATACCATAATCAGTCCTCATTACTAACCTTAAGTAATATTATTCCATATTCCAACCATATATAATACTAGTTCACACTTTTTATGGTAATTATATAAAATAATTAGATTATGAGCTCACATAATACCTCAACAAAGAATTTCCACCCATACTAAGAAAATTACCCCTCTAGGGCTTAGGAATTAAAATTTGAAGTTTAGGGGATGAAACCTGTTAGAAATATGGTATAAAATACTGTTTGTGATGCTATAGTGGCCTGACCGCTATAGCGACACCACTATAGCTCCCCGACCTACTATGGTGCCTTCAACCTTTTTAGCTCGGACAATCTTTAGTAAAATAATCATAACTTTTTACTCTGAAATTGGTTTAAGAAATGGTTAATTGTACTTTGAATAGGATTCAAAGACATTTTTTATGGTGGGTATTATTACCACTAACTCCTTATATTCTTCTAGGAGTGATGGTCATTTGAAGTTGGTCCTATTTTAAACTTAGACAAAAACTAAATCGATAAGGATACTTTCAACTTAACTTTGTTCTAGGAGTATTCTATGACCTTAGTACATATAAAATGCAATGCCGTGATAAGGAATTGATCCTGGTATATGTGACAAGTGAGATTTGTATGACTTTGCCATAGATAATTTCAATAACAATAAAATCGATCATTACATTCAACCTCTACTGCTCTCGATGTTTGAGGATATTGACATGGATATATAGATGATTGACTTCTATTCTAGGCCTCAAATAATTGTGGAAAAATTAAGAAAGTCTATGAGTCAATACATGAGACATGCAATAATACACAACCTCATATAAAAGAAAGAAGAAGGATAAAAAAACAAAGAGGAGTGATAAAGAGAGAGAGGACCTTTAAGGTGCCTATTTTCGGGATAAGTATGATCCCTCATAATGTAGTTATTCCAATGCTGATGATATTATTGAGGTGAGTGGAGGGGTATAAAGACTACCCTCATAACATCATCTTTTAGTACATTGGCCACCACCGGTGCCAACCTGAGTGAGAGTGCCCCAACTACTACTAAGGCTACTGGAGAGCATAGAGGGGGTACATCTATGACCCTATTTACCAGTCAATGACAGGTGTCTGGTTCTTCACAGATATGTCTCTGCCCTAGTTCTTTCTTTATATTAATGCATTGGTACATTGTACTATTTATAAGCGGGGGTGGGGGTATACAACATTTGAGGGTTTTTGTTGCCATGATTCCTTTTACTTAAATGTGCTATCTAGTTAGAACCAGAATATTTAGGTATTTAATTGATATTTTTGTGTTATTTTTGTGTCATTTGTGTAACCAAGAGTGAAATAAGATAACTTGGCAAAGTCGAGATAAATAAAAACATGCAAATCTTATTTTTGAGTTTAAATAATACCCCTTCGAAACTTTTGATGTGTTTGTTATGTTGTGTGCCTGGTGTAAACTGCAACAAATGTTGATATCATTATGGAATTAGGATTATGAGTGGGATAGCATAGTATAAATATGCATGGACCCACTGTTGGTGTATTTAATAGGGAGTGTCCTATTAGACAAATGAATACTCAAGCACAGTAGCAGACCTGGGCTATAGTTCCAGTAGGTAAAGAGGGATGGAGTAATGATAGAGGTTGTCGACATAGTGGATGTGATAATTAGGCAGGTAGTTATGGTGGCTGGGAAAATAGAGGTGCAGAGGGAGGAGAGTAGTTGGGGAAGGAGTTAACTTAGATTAATAACCAGGCTCACTATTATAAATTTTTGGGAAAGACTGACGTCGAGGCTTCTAGTGTAATGATCACAGATACTATTTCTATTTGTAATTGAATGGCTTTGTATTATTTGATCTGCGGTCTACTTATTCTCATATATCAATTTAATTTATGGTGGGTCTGAATCTAGTTTGTGATTACTTGATTACCCTAGTTATGTGTCTACTTTGTTTGGTGAGTCTACGGTACTAACCTATGTTTACCATTCTTGACTTGTATTATTTATGGGTTTTTAGACTTGGGTAGACCTGATTGTATTGGATATGTTAGACTTTGATATAATTCTATGTATGACCTAATTATCTTCATTTCATCCTGTTTTAAACGTTAATGTTAAGATAGTGACTCTAACTATGTCAGGAATGGATAAACTAGAGTGAGAGGAAGTGTATAAGTCCAAGCCAGTGAGAATCATATCATTTATTTGGTCCAGAAGGTTAGCAAGGAAGTGGTGTCTAGCATTTTGAGCCCATATCTGGGATGTGAGTATGGGGTCCCCTTCTATAAAGTTAGTTTTTGTAGTTTTTCAATTCTAGGATGAATTTCTTTTAGACCTACCAGAGATTACTCTAGATAGAGCTATATATTTTTGTATTGACTTAGAGTCGAGCATCACCCTATATTAATTTCTCCTTATTGAATGGCTTCAACAGAGTTGAGGGGCTCAACAACTGTAGGTTCTACTTGACAAGGGTTTTATTTATCTAAGTTCTTTATATTAGGGTGCTCTAATCCTTTTTGTTAAGAAGAAAGACGGTAGTTTGAGGATGTGCATTGATTATAGATAACTGAATAAGGTTACTATAAAAAATAAATATCCCCTCCCTCACATAGATGATTTATTTGACCATTTATAGAGTGCATCAATGTTTTCAAAGATTGATATGTGGTCGGGTTATAATTATTTGAAAATAATACCACAGGACATACCAAAGAATTCTTTTAGAACTCGGTATGGCCATTATAAGTTTTTGATGACTTTCAAGTTGACTTATGCACCTGCAGCCTTTATGAGCTTGATGAATGTTATCTTTTAATTATTCTTGGATTTTTTTGTTATTGTAATCACTTGATTTTTGGTGATTTGTGTAAAATATTTATTTCTAAGTGATTTAGCCATTTTACCCCCAGTTGCATTGTGGTATTTTTGGGGTGAGGAGATAATTAGAATGGTTCCTAATGTATTTAGGTGTGGTTTATGTAAGAATGGTCTAGAAGGCTTATTAATTGACTTTGGTTAACATCTTTCGATGTATGCATCAGATGGTAAAATAGACTGTGTCAGTTGATCCAAAACATTGATTTAGATTGGTAACATAGTTGGTGTGCTTTTATGGCTTTTATATTTCATTTCGATCTTACGTTTCAAAAGTTTTTAAATAAGTCACGAGAGTCAATTTTGTGAAAATAACATTTTTTTTGAAATTTAGTTATCACCATAGAGTCTGGAGAATCGAATTTGATTTGGTAGAATAGTTTGTTTGCATTCTTAGAATTTTGGATGAATCCCGATGGGTCTGTGTCGACTTGAAATTTTACAAGTCTCCACAGCTGGTGCAGCTGCAAAAGTGACACTTTGACCGCTTTAGTGGAAATCTCTAAAGTCCCAGTGGCCACTTTAGAGGCCCTATACCACCTAGGCAAAGACGCTTAAGAGGCCCTCGTTCGCTTTAACAAAGGGTGCTAAATGGCCCTTGTTTGCTTTAGCAGACTGTTACGCTAAGCGGGTACCACTAGAGTGCTACTTGACTGCTATAGTGGTGAATTCTAAAGTGGACACTTGATCGCTTTAGCAACATCTTGCACCTGGTTTTGAATAATTGTTTTCTCAATTTTCTTCACCATTTTCGAGACATGAAGCTTCGGGCGAGTTTTTGGGAATTTTCTTTCATTTCTAAGATTGAGTAAGCTCCTAACTCCTATTTCAACTAATTTTCTTTGATCCTATCATTCTTCAGAATGGGTAGGGTTGTTAATAATAATGTCAAAGCATGCTATGGGTACGAGGTTATATCATGAAAATGTGTTTAAGTTATTTATGTACCCATGTGGGGGCCAATGTGGATAATATTGGTGGTTTTAGGACATTATCTATTATGTGTAACTGTGTTGGGCCTTAAATGATGTTGTTGGCCTGGTATTGAAATGTGTATGTTTGGTTACATTTTTTTTGGTGGGAAAAGCCTAGAATTTAGGATTTATATGGTATCGGTGCTTTTTATTTCTTGCATGTTTCACTTGATTGTTTGTCTGGATTATTTGTGATCATGGTTGGTTGGTTAGTTTGAGTGGATTTTTGGCTCACATGGTTGGTATGTTGGTAGGATATTGGATATTCTTATTTTGGTTGGTTGTAAACATTACATCCTCATATCATATTAATTCATGAAACATTGTTACCACTGTGGAAATACTTGAAACACTAATTTTTTCTGAAAGAAAATGTGACATGTTTAAAACCCTCTACTGATGTATATTCCAGAGATGAGGTATGGATATTGGTATTGGATATTGGTTGTATACGGGTCAACGAACCGCCATGGGTCCTACCTTGAGAAGCTTTAGCTTGGTAGGTGTACAAGGAGGTTGTGTGATGACCTCTTGTATCACATTATCATCATCATTGCATTCCATATATTATGCTATTTTCTGATTGTATTTCTGTTCTTGATTTGATATTTGTCCATTTGTTCTATCTTCTTTAACTTGTATTTAGTGTACGTGTATGTTTGTTCTCTCTTCCCTCTACTGTATTTGTGAAGTTGATGACGTCCAAATAACACCTCCTATTAGATAATGATACGGTCCCTATCAAAATAGTAACCCAATAGAGGTTGGGGTTGAATCCCAAGGGAACACGTGGCTTTGCAGATCTCAGTAGTTGTAGTCAATGGGCAGAACAAGAAAAGTAAATTAGGGGTTTTAATATAGTAATCTCAAGTAAATAACTGTACTAACTTCAGCTGTTAACAGTGTAGGTGAACATTAGGATTGTGTTCCCTCTGGATTCTCAACTTTGTAGGCTTATCACGCTTCATTGAACCAACTCGATACTTTGCACGTAGAATGGATAAGTTATGTAGCTTCTGCAGTCTTTTGGACGACCAGAAGGATTTCACTCTATAACTTTTGAGCCTCAAGATGTCGCATTACTAACCCTTATTTTGATCCCAGTTAACAATTACCTTATGAGTCTCTAGTTATTAGATGAAACCTAACCATCTTACTAAGACAGAACCCATAAGTGTGGATCAACTGTTCAACTCCAAATTACAGTTTTCTTTATCTTTTCCTAGTCATTGCTCCTCTTTTGGAGTAATCAGCAATATCTAGGCGGGATCCTAATGTGTGTACCTATTAAGAAACCAATCATAATGAATACAATGCAATACATGCATGGGTATTAGTTCAAAACAATGAAAACACTTCCCCTACTTTGTCAATCCGTCATGGTTTCCACAACCCTAGCTATGGGTTTTAGCCGCTCATGCTTGTGAAGAAATCAATAACATTCATATTTGAAAGCATAGATGAAGGCACAATGATAAGAAGAATTAAAACCCACAATTGTAATTGAATTAATGGAGCAAAGTCAATACAAGAAAATCCCAAGATCAAAATAGGATATTGGAATCAAAATGTTTGTAAATATCGAAAGTGTATAACTTTGACTAAAAAGTACATAAAGGGTATTTAAAGTACATGAGGAAACCCTAAAACTAACGCCCGGACAAAATAGGAGAAAAACAAGTCTGTGGCCACCTGCTATCTGTACCTACAGTCTGGTGCTGGGAGCAGATTGTACCTACGGTCTGACAGTGGGCACAGGTACAAACCGCAGGGATCGAGAGAGAAACTCCCGCAAGTTCAGCTCTCGGGATTTTGAACTCTTGGTAGTTGCTTTGCTTACATGTGGTTCTTATGTCCTATTTACGACCACATATTGACCTGGTAAGTGTCGGGAGTCATATTTTCAGCACTACTTCAATTCCTGAACATGCTTTGATCACGAACAAGATGGAAAATATCTTGAATATCAATAATTGCTTAAAAATTGGCCAAAACACTCTTTTTGTACCCTTTTCATGAGATTATCATCCAAAACATGTTTTCCTGCAAAACATACGCAAAACAAACTGTACCTAAAAAATTAGCCTCAGAAACTTGCATATTTTCCTTGTTTTATGCATCAAAAGTGCTATATTTCTATAGCACATCAACACCATCAACTTAGAATGTTTTTATGTCCTCCAGCAACAAAACAACAACAGACCCAGTGTTTTCCCAAAGTGGGGTCTGGGGAGAGTAAATGTACGTAGTCCATACCGCTACCTCCGAGGAAATAGAAAGGCTATTTCTGATAGACCCCCAGCTCAAGATATAGAACAATATACCAAGGTAGCATAACAAAACTCAAAGGTAAGAAATAGTAACACTAGATATCCGAGAAAAGGAAATAAGAGAAAAACGAACAAACAAAATAAGAAATAAGGGAAACGAATACCCATGTAGTAGTAACACACACTCACCGACCTAAGATACCTACCACACCCAACTCTCTTAACACCTAAATGACCGACCCACTCACACTAGCCTTCTACCCTATTTTGTGACCTCCACACCTCCTGTCTAGGGTCATGTCCTCAGTAAGCTGAAATAGCTCTATGTCATGCCTAATCACCTCCCTCCAATATTTCCTTGGCCTACCTCTACTCCTCCTAAATCCATCCAAAGCTAGCCTTTCACACCTATGAACTGGGGCATCCGTGCCCCTCCTCATCACATGCCCAAACTATCTCAACCTTCCTTGTCGCATCTTATCCTCCACTAAAGCCACTCCCACCTTCTCCCAGATAGTCTCATTCTAAACTTTATCCCCTCTAGTCAGGCTACACATTCAACGCAACATTCTCATTTCTGCCACCTTCAATTTTTGAATATGTGAGTTCTTGATTGTCCAACACTCTGCTCCATACAACATGGCCGGACGGACTGCCACTCTGTAGAATTTTCCTTTAGGCTTAAGGGGCACTTTCTTATCACACAATACTCCCGAGTCGAGTCTCCATTTCATCCAACCTGCTCCAATACGTTTAGATACATCCTCATCAATCTTGCCATTCCCCTGAATCACAGACCCAAGATAATTAAAACTATCCTTCTTACAAACATCTTGGGAATCTAACCTCACCACCACACCGTCCTCCATACTCGAGTCACTAAACTTGCATTCTAAATACTCTGACTTAACCCTACTCAACCTGAACCCCTTAGATTCAAGGGTTTGCCTCTACACCTCTAATTTCTCATTCATACCCCTCTGCATCTCGTCAATCAGTACTACATTATCTGTAAATAACATACACCACATCACCTTACCTTGAATCCTCTGTGTCATCATGTCCAACACCAACGCAAAAAGGAAAGGGCTAAGAGTTGACCCTGATGCAAACCAGTCTCGGCTGGAAAATGCCCAGAGTTTCCTCCCACCGTTCGCACCCGAGTCTTACTTCCCTTGTACATATCCTTAATAGCTCTGATATATGTCACCAAAACTTCTCTTGCCTCTAACAAATCCAAAGTACCTCCCTAGGTACTCTGTCATATGCCTTCTCCAGATCGATGAACACTATGTGCAAATCCCTCTTTCTCTCCCTATAATGCTCCACCAATCTTCTCACCAGGTGGATTGCCTCTATCATCGAGCGACCAGGCATAAAACCAAACTGATTCTCCAAAATGGACACGACCTTTCTCAATCTTCGTTCAACCACCCTCTCCTAAATCTTCATAATGTGACTCAATAGCTTAATACCCCTATAATTATTACAACTCTGAATGTCACCTTTGTTTTTGTATAACAGAATCATCATACTCCATCTCCAAGCCTCAGGCATCCTCATAGTCTTGAAAATAACGTTGAACAAATCCATCAACCTTCTCAAGCCTGCCCTAACAGCATACTTCTAAAAATCCACTAGAATCTCGTCAAGCCCCGTCGCCCTACCTTTCCGCATCCTATAATAGCCTCTCTAACCTCCTCCACCCTAAAATATCTACAATAAAAGAAAACTCAGCTCTCTTCCAAGCGCTCCAACTCCCCTAACACAATGGCTCTGTCCCTCTCCTCATTTAAAAGTCGATGAAAGTACTCCTACCATTTCTTCTTAATGTGAACATCCTCCACCAAAATCTACCATCTCCACCCCTTAATGCACTTCACTAGATCGAGGTCACGACCCTTCCTTTTACTAGCCTTAGCAAGACTATACAACTTTTCCACCTTTCTCCTCTAACCCTACATAAAAGCTTTCAAATGCTATTGTCTTAGCAACCGTAACTGCTAACTTAGCCTCTTTCTTAGCAAATTTGTAGACCTCCCTATTTACTGACTTCTCCTCTTCCTCATTACTTTCAATCAACTTAACTACGCCCCCTTCTTAAACTCCACTTTCTTTTTAATTTTATCATTCCACCACCAATCACCCTTATGCCGACCTACCCGACCCTTCGAAACCCCCCAACACCTCTTTAGCCATCTCCCTAATGCAGCTGGTTGCCTTGTCCCACATAATATCCATGTCCCCTCTACACTCCCATACCCCCATTCCCGCTACCTTCTTTTTTATCTCCAGTGTACTAACTATCGTCAAGCCACCCACTTAATTTTGGGTCGACCTTCTTCTGCCCTATTTTTCTTGATCTTCTTGATAAACTCCTCAGGCAACAAAACGCACAAAGAAAAACACCACTTAAATAGGAGAAACTAAGTTATTTTAGGCAGTCAGTCAATATGTAAAGTTCAGAACACAACATCCCCTTCTAATTTTATTTTTCCAAACCAACTTTGTATGAATATGAAACACAACAATGTGACATAATGGATCAAGGTATGACAATTACATTAGCAAAAGACAACCACTCGTATATATAAGTTATACTACTTGAAATAAGAAATAGATAGCAATAGGACTCAAGTGCCTTCACAAAAATATTGTCTCACTCATTTATATGAAATTATGCATGTCAATGCAGGGACGGTCAAGTTACACTCGCACTTCAAAGATAAGTTCAAATCAATGCATGTCAAATACCATAGGCTTACCCTTATTTTCTTTAAGCTTAGCATCCAGATAGTCAAGTTAGGATCACTATAGGACTTTATTTGGCTTGTAACGAAGGCTTGGGGGCTGGTATGGTACATATCGATATATCAAGAGACTAAGCCTCTTTAGCACTATAATAACCTTGAGGTATCACTTATTAACCATTTTTCAATTTATTTCCACCCTAATTTCTCCATTTTATTCTTTTATGCACATTCAAGTTGGGTGTGGTCTTTTATTCTTTCTATTTTTTTCATAATTTTTCTTTTTTTATTCTTATCTTTTTCTACCACACCCAACCCTACTAACTTTTTCTCTTATTTTACCCTTCTTCCCACCTATTTTACACTACGCATCCCAATGATAGACACCCTCAAATTAAGAATTTTGCCAGAGTTAAGGTGCACAATGTCCAAGGAGGACCAGGGCTAAAATAGTTTCATTATACTATAAATGGGAAGGTGAATGGCAAAACAAAAAAAATAGGCTACAAGCCTCAAAATAGGGATCAAGGGATATAATTCACATATGGAATGTCATTTAGGCTAAAAGTGGACTAAAATAAAAAATAACCTATGATCCTTTCCCAACCGACTATCCTTCAACCTAGGCCAGACTTACCAGACAAGTTCTGAATTTGACATACAAAAGGAACTAGGTAGTATCTCACATGCACATAGCACAATCAATATTACCAACTATTACCTATCTAATTCATGAAATTGTGAGAAAGTGATTATCATGTCCCTAATCCTAATGCCATAACAAGATCCACAATGTTCACACATATATACATTCACACAGTTCTAAAATAACACCTTTTGTAGGGGTATAAAAAATTATTCAAAACATGAATGCTGCCCTAAATACATAAAATCTCCTAATTATACAAAATAATACACAATACAAAGAAAAAGACAATAATACACAAAATTATCCTAGACATGCAGATTCTACAATCATATCGGCGTCGACAGGAAAAAAGCACAGCTACAAAAACCTCGGTGGAATGGTATGCCTACCCCCAATGAAAACACTATACATTGTCCTCAATGTTCTAAAACAATGTAAAGTAGAGGGAAGTAGGAACATACCTGGGACACGCTAGGCGTTCGAATTAGGAGCATCCCCAGATGGGGGCATATCAGCTGGCGGAGACGGTGGTGGTGGTGCAATACTGGATGATGCACCCACTACTATATATGCACGCCTCTGCCTATTGACGAATGTAAAATCCATGAAATCATGCCTGAACTTTTTAATGTCCTGATCATATGGTAAATTAGGGTCCTGCAAGTCGCCTATGAGACCTCTCTTGGCCCCAACTACTGAGACCTCCCCATCACTCTCCATGAGAAAATAAAGTTGTCTTGGTATACATGGAGATGATATCTAGACAACCTGGGGTATAAATAAAGGTGTAATACCTTGGGAAATTTTTCATTAAAATTTTGTGTGTAAACGTGTTGGGTTCTATCTTCTAGAATGAATTATAAATTTTTTATGTGGAATGTCTTAGATCATGACCAACCATTGCGTACATTATCAAATAATATTTCCAATGATATATGGATCATCCAAAACAAACACCCGAGCGACGAGTTATGAACATTCCGATCGAACCGTGAATAGTAGTGAACTAAACGTGTAGGAAAAAGTACTGAGGCCTGGCGTATTTTTGCTCCAACTTTAAATGATCATAAATCCTTGTACATAATGATCTGGGTGATTTACTATATATCAACGGAAAGCTCTGCGAGTCCTCTTTCCAATGAAATTTGTTTTATCCAATTTGTCTATCAGAGTAAAATGTTCTGGTCGATCTACTTCAGTCTACCGAAAGTGAATTTTAGGGTCAACTTCAAATGATCATAATTCCTCGTACACAATGATCTGGGTGAGATACTATATATCAATGAAAATATATGAGAGTTCTCTTTCTAATAAAATTAGTTTCATCCAATTTGGATATCGGAGTAAAACGTTATGGTTGATCTACTTCAGACTGTGAAAACAGTCCACCAAAGGACAAATTCGAGAATTATTTAAGTTTTAGGGGCATTTTGGTCATTTCCCATCACCCAAAATCCATCCAAACCCTATATTAAAGCCTATTAGAAGCATTATATGTTATATTTCATCAAATCCCCTAAAAAAGAAGACCCTAAGCTCCTACATCCAACTTTAAGAACCTCCAAAGTTCACCATTAATTCTATAAATTTATTCAAGATTCCAAGTTCCTAGTTCAAGAACTCCAAGAACCATCATTCAAAGGCACGATTAACATCTCAAAAATGAGTATCGATCTAAAGTTCATCATTCAAGGTATGTGGGGGTTTTCAACAAGAACTCTCTTTCGTTCTTGTGCCCAAAAGTAATTTTCTTTACTAAGGCATGGTTTTTATTTGATTTTTATGAATTTGAAGCATGAACCCATATCTTATGATGATTATTATGAAATATTGATGATTACAATTTTGAAAGATGAATTTACATGTGTGGAGATATAAAGTATGAATCTTGAACGATATTTATCATGATTTTGATATTTGGGTCGTGAATTCCCATTGGAAATTGTATTTTTTTGAGAAAGTGTGTGTTATAAGCACGTTGATGTTGAATATTTGAGATATTTTGAATGATTTGACCTTTTGGTCTTAATGGAGTTGTTTTGAACTCGAGTGTGAAAGAAATCCACAACGTGGTTGATTTTGATAGATGGGAAGCATGATGGCTCCCGATGTATATTTATATATTACTAAAATTGTTTTGTTATGGATTGTCTTTGAAATGATCTGAGCTAAGTCCAGGAGAAATCTTTAGCACCGAGTGGGAGGTATAAAGTGACCTTACTTCCCTAGAACTACGTGCCCCCGTAGGAGTAAACCTGAGGCTGATTTATATAGTGATCACTAGTTTGTGTGGATTTGATATCGATAGTCCTACTCCGATGGCAAGGATAGGACGGCTCTCCCCAACGTGGGTTGTACGTTGGACTCCATGTAGCTCACATGGTTTATGTCGGTTATAGGATCTCCCAGTGTGTGTGTGTTTCCTTATGTCTATGGTGAATGGTGAAGTGATTTGAAAGTGGAATTGTGAAGGTTATTCTTTTGAAAGATTTAAATGATATTTACATTATGAGAATTGATATTCTTGACGAACTAAAAGTGATTGACAAATTATATGATGACTCACATGTGTTATTGTACTTATTTTATCCTCTAATGATTATGATGATTTTCTTTGGGCTATGTGAGTATTTCTTACATCCTGCATATTTCTTATAAATATTTATGATGATGATGTTTATAAACCTGTATACACCCCCTTATACTCGATTCCTTTCTGTGGTACTGACCCACATCTTCGAATGTGGGCTGTATTTTCTCAGAATGTAGGTTCAGGTGCTCAGTTCCAGGTTCGACAGTGATTCTTTAAGCACGCTATTCTACATCTTCTGTTGTGGTGAGTCCTCATGTTCTGAGGACGTGATGTCTGATGTTGGTTTCACGAAATTGTTTACATTTGATAACTGAGTATGAGTCAGTTGGGGCATGTCTCAATGGCTCGCTGGTTTTATTGATTTTCTTAGAGGCTTGTCAGACTAGTATTGATATTGGGAGTTGACTAATAAGTCGTATTTTTGTATCTTTCTGAAATTCTTTTATTCTTGGATGATGATTACTCTGTTGATATTTGAGGGTTATTTATGGAAACCCCATTGATTTGTGTTGAACTGAATGAAAATGGCTCAAAGGGTTAGCTTAGGGCTACCCGTAGCCTCAAGCATCGTGTGATGCTCTGGGACATATTTTCCAGGGCATTACAAAAGGAGTGCCTATAACACGACTCTCCATGAGAGAGTGTACCTCTGCTCGTAATACATCAAACTCCTTTTTCATTTGGACTAGATCTGGTGAAATTGTGTTTGTGTATCTGACTATAACCCATCTCTCAAACTCATCAAGCTGTGTCTGGAAGTTAGCACATAGTTTAGATAGTGTATTACTCATTGCATCCTCCCATCGGGCCTGTGCCTGCTTAAATCTATTCCCAACCCCTTATATCATATGCTCGGAGAGTGTAGTCATCTCAATCTCAACAACACTCACTCTAGCATCGGTGGCCTTCTGGTTGTCCACTAAGCTCTGTAAAAACTCACTGGATATAGTAATCATACCTGTCATAATAGCTAAAGTATATGGGTGAGTAGGCACTGTAGATGCACCCACCGGCTCTGAGGTCGAAGCCAAGGCTGAAGAAAAAGTAGCCTATGTCCTCTCACTCTATGTACTGGAATCTGAAGCCTCTCTATGCTCTCCTATATCCATGTCAATGCTAACCCCTTCATCATTTAACTGTGCCTCAGTAGGATCTATGGAAATTGTCGAGCCCTTAGACTGGGCCTGTGGTACTGCTGCCTGCTGTATCGATCTCCTAGAAGTACCTGGATATGCCTAATCATCCATGTTCCTCATTTGTGCAGTCGCTGTTGTAGCTTCCCTCTCATCTACACCTCGTATCTCAGGCACACTGACCTTATCCCACAACCTATGAATCATGCAAGGGAAGAGCAGATTAGTCAACTCCCTAAATGCTTTGTCATGAAACTTATGGCAAAGAATAGTGACAAAGTCAACATCATATCCAACCATTAGATAGGAAACTGGTGCCTTTCCCTCCATGTTAATGTATTATCTGAAGAAGTGGGTATCAGTTTGTAATGCCCCGAGAGTACACCTTGAATGCCACACAGTGCTTACGACCCTAAAGGACTACAAGCTAACCCATGACTGATATCTGCTATGAGCACTAAATAGTAATACTGAAATAAATATGGGAAATAGGCTGAAATTCCATAAGGTTCAAAATCTAAAATACTGATAAATGTAACATCTATTAAAAACATCTAAAAACTAAAATATTATCTGAACAAGTTGTAACGCTCGAAAAAATGGGTCCCGGAGCATCACACGGTGATTGAGACTATGAGTAACCCCAAGCTAACCCTTTGAGCCATTTTCATTCAATTCAACAATCAACGGGGTTTCCATAAATAACCCTCAAATATCAATAAAGTAATCGTCATCCAAGAATAAAAGAATTTCAGAAATATAACAAAATACAACATATTAGTCAACTACCAACATCTATACTAGTCTGAAAAGCCTCTAAGAAATTCAATAAAACCAACGAGCCATTGAGACATGCCCCAACTAACTCATACTCAGTTATCAAATGTAAATAATTCCATGAAACCAACATCATACATCACGTCCTTGGAACATGAGGACTCACCACAACAGAGGATGTACAACAGCGTGCCCGAAGAATCACTGTCAAACCTGGAACTGAGCACCTGAAACTACATTTTGAGAAAATGCAGCCCACATCTGAAGATGTGGGTCAGTACAATAAAAAGAAACCGAGTATATGGGGATGTATGTAGTTGTATAAACATCATCATCATAAATATTTATAAGAAATATGCAGGATGTATGAAAGACTGATATAGCCCAAAGAAAATCATCATAATCATGAGAGGATAAAATAAGTACAATAACACATGTGAGTCATCATATAATTTGTCAATCACTTTCAGTTCATCAAGAATATCAATTCTCATAATGTAAATATCATTTAAATCTTCAAAAGAATAAGTTTCACAATTCCACTTTCAAATCACTTCACCATTCACCATAGACATAAGGAAACACACACACACTGGGAGATCCTATAACCGACATAAACCATGTGAGCTATATGGAGTCCAACGTACAACCCACGTTGGGGAGAGCCGTCCTATCCTTGCCATCGGAGTAGGACTATCGATATCAAATCCACACAAACTAGTGATCACTACATAAATTAGCCTCAGGCTCACTCCTACGGGGGTACTTAGTTCTAGGGAAGTAAGGTCACTTTATACCTCCCACTCGGTGCTAAAGATTTATCTCAGACTTAGCTCAGATCATTTCAAAGACAATCCACAACAAAACAATTTCAGTAATATATAAATATACATCGGGAGCCATCATGCTTCCCATCTATCAAAATCAACCACGTTGTGGATTTATTTCACACTCGAGTTCAAAACAACTCCATTAAGACCAAAAGGTCAAATCATTCAAAATATCTTAAATATTCAACATCAATGCGCTTATAACACATACTTTCTGAAAAAAACACAATTTTCAATGGGGATTCACGACCCAAATATCAATATTATGATAAATATCGTTCAAGATTCATACTTTATATCTCCACATATGTAAATTCATCTTTCAAAATCATAAACATCAAGATTTCCTAATAATCATCATAAGTTATGGGTTCATGCTTCAAATTCGTAAAAAATCAAATAAAAATCATGCCTTTGTAAAGAAAATTATTTTTGGGCACAAGAACGAAAGAGAGTTCTTGTTGAAAAACCCCACATACCTTGAATGATGAACTTTAGATCGATACTTATTTTTGAGATGTTAATCATGCCTTTGAATGATGGTTCTTGGAGTTCTTGAACTAGGAACTTGGAATCTTGAATAAATTTGCAGAATTAATGAACTTTGGAGGTTCTTGAAGTTGGATGTAGGAGCTTAGGATTTTCTTTTTGAGGGAATTTGATGAAATATAACATATAATGCTTCTAATAGGCTTTAATATAGGGTTTGGACAGATTTTTGGTGAGGGGGAATGACCAAAATGCCCCTAAAAATCAAATAATTCTTGAATCTATCCTTTGGTGGACTGTTTTGATAGTCTGAAGTAGATCAACCATAACGTTTTACTCCGATATCTAAATTGGATGAAACCAATTTCATTAGAAAGAGGACTCTCATATATTTTCGTTGATATATAGTATATCACCAAGATCATTGTGTACGAGGAGTTATGATCATTTGAAGTTGGCCCAAAAATTCGCTAGGCCTCAGTACGAGGAGTTAAGATCATTTGAAGTTGGCCCAAAAATTCACGGTTCGATCGGAATGTTCATAACTCGTCGCTCGGGTGACCGTTTTGGATGATCCACATATCGTTGGAAAGCTTATTCAATACTCTACACAATGGTGGGTCATAATCTAAGACATTCCGCATGGAAAATTTATAAATCATTCTAAAAGATAGAACCCAACACGTTTACGCACAAAATTTCAATAAAAAATTTCCTGGGGTATTACATCATCCCCCCTTGGAAACATTCATCCTCGAATGATGCCAGACATGCCAAGATTAGATAGGGAATAGAGTATACAACTGAAACCATTTGTTAGACTCATCACCACATTGTTTCTCACTCCGAATGCAATATAGAATGCATAAATTCAAGAAACTACAGCTGAACACACAATAAATGACAGCTGAACTGCTGCAACTTTTATCAAAAGTGCATGATTTAGGAAAGAGCGGTACCTTCGTCTTGATCGGAGTTCGCGGAAAATAGGTGCGAGTACTTGGATCGCATATCCTCCTCAGCTTCCCAAGTTGCACCCTCAACAGATTGGTTTTGCCACAACACCTTGACCAAGGGAACTTCTTTGTTCCTTAGTCTCCGGACACTGAAATCAAGAATCTCAACAGAAATCTCTTCAAAAGAAAGATTTTCTTGAATGTCAGTACTCACAGAGGAATCCACTACCACAGCATCGCTAATATGCTTTCTAAGCATGGAGACATGGAATATTGGATGAACAGAGGAAAACTCAGAAAGCAACTTGACTTCCTAAGCTACCTTACCAACACGGCTAAGAATTTTGTAAGGACCAACATAATGGGGACTAAGATTCTCTTTCTTTCCGAATCTTTTCACCCCCCTCTTGGGTGAAATTTTTAGATACACTAGGTCACCAACTTCAAACTCAAGGTCTCTCCTTCTAACATCCGCATATGACTTCTGACGACTCTGTGTAGTTTTTAACCTTTCCCTAATCAACTTAAATTTTTCCATAGCCTCAAATACCGAATCAGGACCACTCACAGCCACTTCACCCACCTCGAACCAACCTATGGGTGATCTACACTTCCTCTCATATAAGGCTTCAAACGGAGCCATGCCAATACTATAGTGGAAATTGTTATTGTAAGCAAACTCTATCAACGGTAAGTGATCATCCCAACTTCCCTTAAAGTCAAGTGCACAAGCACTCAACATATCCTCTAAGGTCTAGATGGTCCACTCAACCTGACCATCGGTCTGCGGATGAAAAGCATAACTCAAAAGTACTTGGGTACCAAGACCCTTCTGAAAAGCTTTCCAAAATTGTGAAGTGAAATGAGTACCCATATCTGAAATGATAGACAAGGGAACTCCATACAGTCTGACTAGTTCTGGGATATACAATCTAGCATAATCCTCAGCAGTACATGAAGTATGAACAGGAAAGAAATGAGCAGACTTAGTCAACCTATCAACCACAACCCAAATGGAATCATGATGGCATCGGGAAGGAGGTAAACCAATCACGAAGTCCATATTTATCTCTTCCCACTTCCAGGTGGTAATACTAAACTCTTGCATCATACCACCAGGTCTTTGGTGTTCAACCTTAACCTGTTGGCATGTTGCATACTTAGCTACAAATGCTTCTATATCTTTCTTCATGCCACTCCACCAATGTATTTCCCGTAAGTCTCGGTACATCTTGGTGGCAACAGGATGAATAGAATATCGCACCCCGTGCGCTTCATCCATAATCCTCTGTCTCAGATAATCAATATTCGGGACACACAATCTACCCTGCAATCTCAACACACCATCTCCTCCTTAGGAGAAAACCTCTACTTTTTGGTCCTTGACTGACTTCTTCAGTCTGACCAAACTAGCATCTAAGTATTGCTTTTCCTTCACTTCCGAAACCAAGGAGGATTCGGAACTACTCTGAACCCCTATACTACCTTCAGCATAATCAAACAACCTAACCCCGAATCTAGCCAAATGATGTACATCACGAGCCAACTCTTTCTTACCTTCTACCACATGCGAAACACTACCCATGGACACTCTACTTAGGGCATCTACCACAACATTGGCCTTTCCCGGATGGTACATCACACTCATATCATAGTCCTTTAACAATTCTAACCATCGTCTCTGCCTAAGATTCAATTCTCTCTGGGTAAACACATACTGCAGACTCTTATAATCAGTGAAAACATCAACATAGACACCATACAAATAGTGTCTCCAGATTTTTAAAGCAAACACAACAGCAACCAACTCAAGGTCATGGGTGGGGTAATGTTTCTCATGGGGTTTCAACTGTCCAGAAGCATAACCTATCACCTTACCCTTTTGCATCAATACGCAACCCAACCCAACTTTGAAGCATCACAGTACACCACAAAACCATCAACACCATTAGGCAAAGTCAAAATAGGGGCTGAAGTGAGTCGAGTCTTCAAATCCTGAAAACTCTTCTCACAAGATTCGGACCACAAGAACTTCACTTTCTTTTGGGTCAACCGAGTCATAGGAGACACTATAGAGGAGAAACCCTCAACAAAACGGCAGTAATAGCTAGCTAAACCTAAGAAACTTTGGATATTAGTCGGAGAAATAGGTCTAGGCTAATTTCTAATAGCTTCGATCTTTTGGGGATCAACTCTAATACCCTCGGAAGAAATGATATGACCCAGAAAAGCAACTGACCTTAGCCAAAACTCACACTTACTGAACTTGGCAAATAATTTGTGATCTCTAAGGGTTTCCAAGACAGTTCGGAGATGATCAGAATGTTCATCCTCACTACGGGAGTAAACCAGTATATTATCGATGAACACTATGTCAAACATATCTAGATATGGTCTGAACACTCAATTCATGAGGTCCATGAAAGCTGCTGGGGAATTAGTTAACCCAAAAGACATAACAAGAAACTCAAAATGGCCATAACAAGTTCAAAAAGCGGTTTTCGGGATGTCACACTCCCTAACTTTGAGTTGATGATAGCCGAAACAAAGGTCTATCTTTGAGAAATATCTTGCACCTTGCAATTGGTCAAACAAACCATCTATTCTTGGAAGAGGGTACTTATTCTTTACGGAGACTTTATTCAGTTGGTGGTAATCAATGAACATACGCAAAGAGCCATCTTTCTTTCTCACAAACAACACAGGAGCACCCTAAAGAGAAACACTGGGCCTTATGAAACCCTTATCTAGTAGATATTTGAGTTGCTCTTTCAACTCCTTAAGTTCTATACTGGCCATACGGTAAGGAGGAATAGAAATGGGCTGAGTATAAAGAAGAAGATCAATCTAGAACTCTATCTCTCTATCAAGAGGTATCCCTGGGAGATCCTCTGAAAAGACATCAGAAAAATCATTGACGACATTAGCAGAGTGGAGACTTGGAGTCTCAGACTTAGTGTCTTTGACTCTAACCAAATGGTAAATACACCCCTTAGAAATAAGCTTTCTAGCTTTGAGGTAAGAGATAAAATGACTCTTGGGTGACACAGAATTCCCAAACCACTCAAACACGGATGTACCCAGAAACTGAAACATGACCACTTGGGTCCGACAATCAATAGAGGCATAAGAAGAATACAACCAGTCCATACCCAGAATTACATCAAAATCTACCATGTCTAACTCAATCATATCAGCCAATAAGACTCTATGAAGAACGACAACAGGACATTTTTTATACACTTTCTGGGTAATAATCGAATCACCCACTGGGGTAGAAACTAGGATAGGCACAGGAATAATCTCAGGACTCATTTCAAAATTCACAGCAATCAAAGGTATAACATATGAGAAAATGGATCCAGGATCCAACAAAGCATACACATCAAACTGAAATATACGAAGCATACCAGTAACGACATCAGGAGAGTCCTCCTGTTCCTAGAGGGACAGTAAAGCATAGAATCTATTCTGGCGCTACTCGCCAGAATTGCTAGTCTGACCCTGTTCGTGCTGCTTGAACCTAGCTCTCTTATTCCCTCATATTCTATCTCTCTCCTTAATTTTATCTACCTCAATCTATTGGGTATGAGTCATCATCCTAGGAAGATTCATCTCACTATTCAGTATAGCAGACCTACACTCCTTAACCACATAACTAGACACTCCAGTCACAAACTTACTCATACAAGCTCGATTATCAGCCACTAAGTCAGGAGCATACTTGGCCAACTGATTAAACTTTAGACAGTACTCCCTAACAGTCATAGAGCCCTGTCGCAGGTTTATAAATTCTTTCACCTTTTCCTTCCTTATCTCCAAAGGGAAAAACTTATCCAAGAATGCATCCTAGAACTCTTGCCAAGTTGTAGGGACAACTCTCTCACCTCTACATTTTCTCCAAGCAACAACCCAGTCATAAGTAAGGTCTTTTAACCTATACACAGCCAACACCACACTATGTTTCTCAGATACACGTATCACCTAAGTAATATTCTGCACCTCCTCTAAAAATATCCGTGGATCCTCATCAGACTTGGAGCCATAGAATTCCGGTGGATTCATCCGCATGAAGTCACGAATCCTGGCAAAAGCTGAATAACCTCTCTGCTGCTGTGGAGATGAAGCTGGGTTGGCCTGAACATTTGCAGTAACAGCTTGGGCCAGTGCCTGAAAGGCTGCCCAAAATTTAACATGAGACACGTTTTCATTCAATGGGTTAGCGGGTTGAGGTTGCTGACCATTATTATTTCTTCTCGCTCGATGTGGAGGCATATTTCTGAAAAAGGAGAGCACGAATCAATAGCAGAGAGAGACATATTAAGCACGATAGATTTCTGAAAGAAAGAATCACACTTTTTCCTAAAACATCTTTTAGCCTCTTGCTCATCGATATGGCGCGCTACACACCGATGATCAAGACTATACTTAACGCGGCTTGTCAGACTCCCTAGGACACCTTAAAACCTGGCTCTGATACCAAGTTTATAATGCCCTGGAAAATGAGTCTCGGAGTATCACTCGGTGCTTGAGGATACAAGTATCCCTAAGCTAACTCTTTGAGCCATTTTCATTCAGTTCAACACAAATCAACGGGGTTTTCATAAATAAACCTCAAATATCAACAGAGTAATCATCATCCAAGAATAAAAGAATTTCAAAAAGACAACAAAATACGACTTATTAGTCAACTCCCAACATCTATACTAGTCTTACAAGCCTCTAAGAAAATCAATAAAACCAGCGAGCCATTGAGTAATGCCTCAACTTACTCATACTCAGTTATCAAATGTAAATAATTTTGTGAAACCAACATCAGACATCACGTCCTCGGAACATGAGGACTCACCACAACAGAGGATGTAGAATAGCATGCCAGAAGAATCACTGTCAAACCTGAAACTGAGCACCTGAACCTACATTCCAAAAAAATGCAGCCGACATCCAAAGATGTGGGTCAGTACCATGGAAAGGAATCGAGTATATGGGGGTGTATGAAGTTGTATAAATAGCATCATCATAAATATTTATAAGAAATATGTAGGATGTATGAAAGACTCATATAGCCCAAAGAAAATCATCATAATCATGAGAGGATAAAATAAGTACAATAACACATGTGAGTCATCACATAATTTGTCAATCACTTTCAGTTCATCAAGAATATCAATTCTCATAATGTAAATATCATTTAAATCTTTTGAAAGAATAACTTTCACAATTCCACTTTCAAATCACTTCACCATTCACCATAGACACAAGGAAACATACACACACTGGGAGATCCTATAACCGACATAAACCATGTGAGCTACATGGAGTCAAACGTACAACCCATGTTGCGGAGAGCCATCCTATCCTTTCCATCGGAGTAGGACTATCGATATCAAATCCACATAAACTAGTGATCACTATATAAATCAGCCTCAGGCTCACTCCTATGGGGGCACGTAGTTCTAGGGAAGTAAGGTCGCTTTATACCTCCCACTCAGTGCTAAAGATTTCTCCCGGACTTAGCTCAGATTATTTCAAAGATAATCCACAACAAAACAATTTCAGTAATATATAAATATACATCGGGAGCCATCATGCTTCCCATCTATCAAAATCAACCACGTTGTGGATTTCTTTCACACTCGAGTTCAAAAAAACTCCATTAAGACCAAAAGGTCAAATCATTCAAAATATCTAAAATATTCAACATCAACGTGCTTATAACACACACTTTCTCAAAAAAACACAATTTCCAATGGAGATTCACGACCCAAATTGCAAAATCATGATAAATATCATTCAAGATTTATGTTTTATATCTCCACACATGTAAATTCATCTTTCAAAATCATAAACATGAAGATTTCATAATAATCATCATAAGATATGGGTTCATGCTTCAAATTCATAAAAAAATTAAATAAAAATCACGCCTTTGTAAAGAATATTACTTTTGGGCACAAGAACGAAAGAGAGTTCTTGTTGAAAAACCCCGCATACCTTGAATGATGAACTTTAGATCGATACTCATTTTTGAGATATTAATCGTGCCTTTGAATGATGGTTCTTGAAGTTCTTGAACTAGGAACTTGGAATCTTGAATAAATTTGCAGAATTAATAGTGAACTTTGGAGGTTCTTGAAGTTGGATGTAGGAGCTTAGGGTTTTCTTTTTTAGGGAATTTGATGAAATATAACATATAATGCTTCTAATAGGCTTTAATATAGGGTTTGGATGAATTTTGGGTGAGGGGGGATGACCAAAACGCCCCTAAAAATCAAATAATTCTCGAATCTGTTATTTGGGTGACTGTTTTAATAGTCTGAAGTAGATCAACCATAACGTTTTACTCCGATATCCAAATTGGATGAAACCAATTTCATTAGAAGGAGGACTCTCATATCTTTCCATTGATATATAGTATCTCACCCAGATCATTGTGTACGAGGAGTTATGATCATTTGAAGTTGACCCAAAAATTCGCTAGGCCTCAGTACTTTTTCCTGCACGTTTTGCTGCTCACTACTATTCTCAGTTCGATCGGAATGTTCATAGCTCATCGCTCGGGTGTCTATTTTGGATGGTCCACATATCGTTGGAAAGCTTATTCGATACTCTACGCAATGGTGGGTTATAATCTAAGACATTCCACAGGGAAAATTTATAATTCATTCAAGAAGATAGAACCCAACATGTTTACGTATAAAATTTCAATGAAAAATTTCCCGGAGTATTGCACTAGTCTAGTATGAAAGCCTCTAACTGAAATATCTGAATTTCGAGTTAATTGGATAAGCCCCCAACTAACTTCAACTACTGATCTACTGATAAACTTAAATACTGAAATAAAGTATGCCCTCTATAGATGTGGACTCACTACTAAATCTGTGACTGCTGATTTGATCTATCTAAGCGCGATCAGGAACCTGAGCGTCTAAACCTATGATATGAGACATCATAGTGTAAAGAAAGAGTATGCGTTAGTACATAGAATGTACTAATATGCTAGATAAGGTAAGGCTGAAGGCAAGGATTCAAATACATGAACAATAATTGACTGAAATAATATAGAGTAACTGAACATGAGAGTACATGGATAATTGAAAATACTGTAAATACTGAGTATGAAATACTGTGCATATACATATACTATCACTAAGCTATTCTGAATCTAAGTACTAAGTTCTGATAACTAAATAACCGATATCTAAAGTTATTGATAACTGATGTACTGATACTAATTAACTGTGTCTAATTATCTAGATTCTGTAAAACTCAACTGAGTTCTAAACTGAAGACTGAAACTGTGGGAGGTAATCACCTAACTGACATACCCAAAATAAGATAAGATAACTGAGTTGGGGTCCAATCTGTAACCCTAATTGGAAGGGTGTTAGCACTATGCCACGGGTACTAACAACTGTTGCGGAGTCAGTCTTAACTAACGTGTGACCCTTGAGATCAGTCCTAAACTAGCGGGTAATCCCTGAGTATGTCAGTCCTATCTAACGGGTGACATCTCATAACCTACGCTGGCTACGTAGTTCTAGAACTTAGGGATTGTTTCTAAGGACCCAGTCCTAACTAATGGGTAAGCCCCCATCCCTAAGCTTGCTCGATGCTGAATCCTACTTCCAATTGAAAGATACTGAACTTATTCTACTGAACTAGACTATAGAAATACTGAGTTTGCTGATATTTTCTTAAGTTATGTAACTGATTGAGTTCTACTGAGTTCTGTAGCTGATTAAATTCTACTGATCATGACATAACTGATACTATTCTATAACTGACATTGGCTCTAGGTAAACAGCTAGATTATTTGGTATTAAATACCCCCAGGACTCGATAGCATGAAAGTAAGACATAACATGATCTTGAAAAGCATAACAATGTTCCCTTGTCATAATTCTTTCATAGAGACATTTCATCAAACACTTGTAGGGCATAAGCTTGTACATATACTAGCATGTCATGATTGCATCATTTAATTAACATGGACATTCTATCAAACAGTTAGGGAGCACAACTTAATGCACATAATCATGGATAACATATAAACATGACAACTACAATGCCCAAACTTGCAATTTCATGGGTTCAACATACAATTCATAAATCCCCCTAAATACTATTCTATTTTTATGAATCTTATCATAATCATGGATTGAAAACCAAATTAACATCATAGATGCATTAATTACTTTGTAACTCAAAGGTTTATCAAGATAATAACATATTCATACACATGCTATTAAATTTCGTTAAACTTGCACTTAAATCATGAAGTGAAACCCAACTAATATCATGAACATGAATTTAATCTAATTCAAACATGGGATTTATAAATGTGAGATATTTTTTATTTAAAAAAGGGATTCTTGGACTCTATGGGTGAAAGTAAACCATATATGAACACCTAACATACTTAAGAAGAAGAGTTCTTGAAGGTTCTTGGAGGATTTCTTGAGATTGCTCTTGGTTTCTTTAACTAGGGTTTTTGCCTCTTTAAGAGAGAATGTTTTATTCTTGAGAGAAAGTGAGGAAATAATGAGGTATTAGGTGTGTTTATGATGATTAGGGGTTTTGAGAATTGACCAAACAGCCTCTAAAATGAAATAACGAAATCTTGGAATCTTGATTTTTCACCCTGGCACAATTCGGTATAATCGCACTGGCTCACTGGAAAGTGGACAACTGGGAACTTGGCTGATCGCGCGATGCGGTGCCATCGCGGTGCCTCACTTCATGGGAAACTAAGCCTTAGTGCAACATGCCATTATCGCAGAACAACACTAGAAAATTAACAATTGAGAAATTAGTTGGTGGCGCGATGCGGTGGTATTACGTTGGCTCACTGAAAAATGACAATTGCCATTTAGACATACTCCACGATGCGCTACTGACCTGAATGATGGTGTTTAACGACTAAAACTTAAAATTGTCATAACTTCTTAGCCGGTTATCAAATTTAAGCAAATTTTATATTATTGGAAATCTAATTCAATTTCCTATGCAATAGCAGGCTCTAAACTAAAAAATACTATGTATTTCAAAAAATTTATATGAGATTACTTATGTACTAAAACTTAAATTAAGATAGGGAAATATAGGGTATTATAATATCTCTCCCTTGGGAACATTCATTCTCAAATGAGAGTAATCAAGATGAGAAATGCTTATAGATTGAGGTTACACATTGAATATGCATGAGTGGAGCATGGCTTCTTGGCTGAAACTACTAATACGCTGAGTTTACATACTGACCATGCATAGCTGATGTATAAAGTACATAACTGAACTGATTCATGAATGCATGACTGAATATGCAATGGTAATGGATACTAAGTTTATAACTGTAATAGAATCATGAAATTAAGTAAACCTAAGGAAAACTGTCACCTTAAGCTGAGAAATCTAATGAACCTGAGATCATTTACTGAACATGCATGAATGGAAATAGGAGAACATGACTGAGTTTGAAACACAATACATGAACTGAATATAATAAAATGAATTTATTCCTTGAATATATATGCCATGCCATGGAAATGGTCATACGGATGAGATTAGAATGAGAGAGTCAACTCATGAGTACCCATTACTTCCAACTAAATTCATTACGTGAAGAGAAACTGGAAGGTTTAGGACATGCAAGTTCGGGGGTTAGTGTGGATCTCCCCCTTATCTCCCTCTTAGGACATTATATTGCTCGAAGAATGCTGACTTGGCTGAGATACTAAGGAAAAGTTGAGATAATGCACAGGACACCTACGAAATAAATCATGACTGAATATTTGTGATCTAAAACTGAGACATAATACATAAACTTGGCTGGACTCGTAACCACTAGGATGATCTATCTTGGAATAGCCATATTCATGAATTTTAGGATAGTACAATTGGGTGGAAAGATGGGAAAGATGTACAAATTGTCTGCCTGACTGCTAAACTGAATTACTGGCTTTAAGGACTAACTCATTCTAAACACTCATATCCAATGGGAGCATCTGTCGACACTCTTTCTATAAAGTTCTACTGACTTTAGGGAGCAAGAAAATCTTGGCATGGTCTGAATACAACATCTGGATAACAAATCATGTCATGGCTATAATTCTGTAATATGGGCGAGGCCTACAAAACATCATCTAAGACAGATTTACCAAGCTTTGTGCACTAAAACTACTAGCTTGCCATCCTAGCCATATTTCTCAACTATTCCATTAACTGGAATTTCTACTTCAACACCGTATTTCATTTGAGGCTACTGAAAATATTCGCATGGGCACAGAGCATGAATGTGTAAACTTACTAACTTATTTGATTTACTGGATGAATACTAGATGGATACTGGTCATATAAGATTGAACTGTACTTAACCTAAATAATCAAACTGAAACTATAGAGTACTATGCATCTGAGGTAAGGGCTGATTGAGGAACATGAGGTAACTGAGCATAAATTTATGGAAATCTTATTATCTAGGAATGTAAGACTAAACTCATGGTATGGTTCTAAAATACTGAGATACTGACAACTGAATAACTGATAATTGTATGCATTGGTCAAGCAAACCTGAAACTGGACTGAGTTTGGAACTGAATGGTGAACTGAGTACACTGTAAAATATGAGTACATAAGTCATGAGCTGCATGACCTGAGTTTGGAGTTTCTGTATTCATGGAATATGATTCGTAACACTAAGGAAACTGGAACTCCTTATATTAGAAACTGTAAGCATACATGATTTTTGATAATGTGCACGAATAGGAGCTATGATCATATAGCTGACATGTATTGCGTGAGTAGACATCATGATAGTTGAAGTGCAAAACTTTGCACTGAGGTAAGGATGGGTTTGGCATCAACCTCTCCCACTGCTTCTCTACACATACTGACATTACTACTAAAATCAAAAAGTCTGTCTTGGTTACTTGTTCTACCATCTCCCTCTTAGCTTAAGCCATTATTCTAAGTTTGTGAACCCCTTAATAAACTCTAAATCAAGCTGAGACCACTTTACTCTAGCGTCTTAGATATGACAATGCTCATAAACACTAAACTCATTCTGAAGGACTACTTCTGATAATGTAAGGTCCACTACTAGTACTTTCTTCTGATACATGATTCTTAACTTTCTATTGCCCGAACAATCATCATATAGCGACCTCAACACCAGCTAACTTAGAATTCTTAACTTCTATTTTTACTAGTTTAATCTAGAGATTCAAACTTAAATCAAATGAAACTAAGGTGTTATCCCTTCATTCAATGATTGGCCCATTGGGAAACTAAAATGGGATGACTCCATTACTGAAATTAACTGAAGAAATTTTCTGAAATACTGTAACCAAGCAATTTTTATATACTCGTCTGGCTAGAATAGATTAACATAATAAGGTAAGCACTAAAAAAGGTTCTGTTAATATTTCTAGTCTAAATTGAAGTTGACTACTATGCATGGAGTTACAAAAGACAGATAAGCTCCTGGATCTAATAAAGCATGAATCTGTAAATAGAAGATCTATAATGTACTAGTGACCACATCAGGAGAATTTTCCTGATCTTGCTTGGACTAAAGTTTATAAATTCTATTTGGGTGTTGCCCACTGGCGGCACTGGAAGTGGCAACCTACTGGTTCAGGCGATCGGACTGAGATGAAGAATGGTGGTAATGACCCTGTGAACCTGACTAACAACAATCTCTGACTCTATGGCATGGCTTGCCACACCCGAAATAAATATCACTGCCATCTCTACACACTCTCTTATGGTTCTTACCACATTCTCCACAAAGTGGATTAGTACGAACACCCTTCCTACTACCGTGTGACTTAGGGCCTGGTGCTCCATAACGATTTTCATTCCTAGACTTAGGCATTGGCGCTTTGACTGAAGGTGGAACTGGGGCTGAGAATTTCTGATGGAACTGGAAACTATTACCACCCTCTGACCTTGGCCTAAAACCACTTGTTCTGACTTTCTTATTCTTTCTATGTTTCTTCCCACGCTCTCCCTTGCTCTGCTGAGTATGAACCCTAAGACTAGATAGGATAATAGCCTGTAGGTTGTTCTGAGCCACTATTGAATTGGCTAAAGTGGTGAATGCAGCTCTGAATTCTGTATGGGAGACTTTCTCATTTAGGGGATCTTCCTGAATGGGTGGAGGGGCTGACAAATTTCTAGTTCTTCTTCCGTTAATCTTTTTGGGAGGCATGTTCTATAATCGAAAGGAAGAAAAGGATTAGACTGAGAATTTATCTTGAGCTCATACTCACTAGCACGACATGAATATTAAAAAAAGGAAAAATTTTCCTAAAATATCTCATAGACTCCTGTCCATAAGTGTGGCACGTTACACACCCATGCACAAGAATCTACTAGATGCGAATTTCAGACTCTCTAGGACTCTGTTGAATCTTAGGATTTGATACTAAGTTTCTAACACCCCAAGAGTACACCCTATACACCACACAGTGATTACGACCCTAAAGGACCATAAGCTAACCCATGAATGATATCTGCTATGAGCAATGAGTAGTAATACTGAACTAAATATAGAAAATAGGCTGAAATGCCATAAGGTTTAAAATCTAAAATAATGTAACATCTGTTAAAAACATTTGAAAACTAAAATACTATCTGAACTAGTGTAGTTTGAAAGCCTCTAACTGAACTGTCTAAATATGGATTTGATGGGACAAGCCCCCAGCTAACTCCGACTACTGATCTACTAATAAATTGAAATACTGAAATAAAGTATGCCCTCAATAGATAAGGACTCACTACTAAATCTGTGACTAGTGACTGGATCTATCTAAGCATGGTCAGAATAGTATGTGTACTGGTATGAGACATCATAGCGCAAAGAAAAAGTGTGTGTCAGTACGTGGAATGTACTGGTATGCTAGTTGAGGTAAGGTTGAATACCAGGGTTCAAATACATGAACAATAACTGACTGAAATGATATAGAGTAACTGAATATTAGAGTATATAGATAACTGAAACTATTGTAAATACTGAGTATACAATACTATGCATATACATATACTGTAACTGAGCTTTTCTGAAGCTAAGTATTGAGTTCTGATAACTGAGAAACTGATATCTGAAGTTACTGATAACTAATGTACTGATACTAATTGACTGTGTCGTACAGTCCTAATTCTTTAAAACTGAAATGAGTTCTAAACTGGTGACTAAAACTGAAACTGTGGGAGGTAATCATCTAATCGACATACCCCAAATAAGATAAAATAACTTAGTTGGGGTATAATTTATAAACCTAATTGGGAGGGTGTTAGCACCATGTCACTGGAACTAACAACTGCTGTGGATTCAGTTCTAACTAACGGGTGACCCCTGAGATCACTCCTAAACTAGTGGGTGATTCCTGAGTATGTTAGTCCTATCTAATAGGTGACATCTCATAACCTATGCTGGCTACATAGTTCTAGAACTTAGGAATTACTTCTAGGGACCCAGCCATAACTAATGGGTAGGCCCCTATCCCCTAGGCTCTCTCGATGCTGAATCCTACTCTAAATTGAAAGACACTAAATAGATTATACTGAATTAGACTAGACGGATACTGAGTTTACTGATGCTTTTCTATATTTTGTAACTGACTGAGTTCTACCGAGTTCTATAGCTGACTAAATTCTAATGATCGTGACATGACTGCTACTATTCTATAACTGACACTAGCTCTAGGTAAACAGCTAGATTGTTAGATATTAAATACCCCCAGGACTCGATAGCATGAATGTAAGACATAACATGATCTTGAAAAGCATAACAATGTTGACTTGTCATAATTCATTAATAGAGACATTTCATCAAACACTTGTAGGGCATAAACTTGTATGTATACTAACATGTTATGATTGCATCATTTAATTCACATGGACATTCTATCAAACACTTGGGGATCAAAACTTAATGCATACAATCATGGATAAAATATAAACATGGCAACTACAATGCCCAAACTTGCAATTTCATGGGTTCAACATGCAATTCATATAATTCCCCCTAAATACTATTCTATTTTCATGAATCTTATCATAATCATGGATTGAAAACCAAATTAACATCATAGATGCATTAATCACTTTGTAACTTAAAGGTTTCTCAAGATAATCACATATTCATCAGACATGATATTTAATTTCATGAAACTTGCACTTAAATCATGGATTAAAACCCAACTAATATCATGAACAAGAATTCAATCTAATTCAAACATGGGATTTATAAATCTGAGATCTTGTATTTTCAAAAAGGGATTCTTGGACTCTATGGGTGAAAGGAACCCATATATGAACACCTAACATACCTAAGAAGAAGAGTTCTTGAAGGTTCTTGGAGGATTTCTTGAGATTACTCTTGGTTTGTTGAACTAGGGTTTTTTCCTCTTTGAGAGAGAATATTTTATTCTTGAGAAAAAGTGAGAAAATAATGATGTATTAGGTTATTTAGGGTATAAATCCCGTGTTTAGGATGATTAGGGGTTTTGAGAATTGACCAAACAACCCTTGAAATTAAATAATAGAAGCTGGGAATCTTGATTTTTCACCCCGGTGTGATGCGGTACAATCATGCTATCTCACTGATGGAGCAATGCAGAGCCATTGCGGTGCCTCACTGAATGGAAAACTGGGCCTTGACATGATGTGCCATTATTGCAGAGCAATACTGGAAAAGTGACAATTGGGAAATTGGCTGGTGGCGAGATGCGGTGGTATCACGTTGGCTCACTGGAAAATGACAATTTCCATTAGGCATACTTCGTGATGCATTACTGGCCTAAATGACGGTGTTTAACTGCTGAAACTTAAAATAGCGATAACTTCTTACCCGGTAATCAGATTTATGCAAATTTTATATCATTGGAAAGCTAATTCAATTTATTACGCAATTTCAGGATCTAAACTTAAAAATACTGAGTATTTAAATTTTTTTATATAGGATTAATTATGTACTAAGAATTAAATTAATCTAGGGAAATACAGGGTATTACACAGTCGGGATCTAATTACTAACCATCAAAACTTGGACTTTAATGTTAAGAGTCCCTTTTTGATCACAGCTTGCCCCTCAATCCATGGTGTCGTATCACCCAACGATAAAATATAATTGTCTGTCCACCTAGCAATATCGATCCTTTCATATTGGTGCTCAGCCTTACACATGATATGTTGATCATGTGCGATCCTTAATATATTGTTGCACTCAATGGTAGATACAAGAGTCGTGTAATATAAGGCAAGGATAACTCTACAGATAGTCTCCTCTGTAATATAAACTCCAACCCCTCTAACCAGTGTGTGATCAAGCTGTGACTGCCTAGCAAATCAAGTTAGTCCTGGATAATGGCGCATGGAAAGGACTATGGTAGCTCTATAGGATGCATAAAATTACCGTACCATAGCTGGGATATAGGAACTGAGTGGTATCTTTTAAATTCTTCCCCCAGTCATGGGACTTGATCTAACCCCAATAAGTCACTTTACAACTCCTCATAAACATACCTCGTAGGCTTTCCCAGCTCCCAAACATAACTGTCCATCTCAAATATATTATGTATCCCTTCCCCACATCACTCAAAGATCCCTCCTTAGGAGGTGACTCTGGGGTGTGTGTAGCTACAGGGCTTTGCTGTACTAATGCATTATGGAAAGTCAGCTTGGTACCCTCATCAGACTGGGTTACCTTTTTTTGTTGTACATGATTGGCGGTACCCTCCTCAGATTGGGGCACTATGAATTACTGCTCCTGCTCAACCTCATCAAATGAATCTTGGGACCCCTCCTTAGACTGGGGGTCCTAAGTAACAACCTATAAAGTAGACTCAGACACTTTCTCCTCCTCCTCATTATCATCATCATATGGAGGAGTAAATGGTGGTGATATCTATGCAGACTTCATCCTCGGCCAAGATGTAGATCACTGAGCAGCCTGACGAGTCTGTCCTCTCATGACTCTACGTGTCACCACAATTGTAGTGTCTATACGGTGCTGCCTTGGGTACTCCTCCATTGAACCACTAGGCTTGGAAGACTCTGCTTGTATCCTTGAATTACTGGCCTTTGTATTTTTTACTGCCTTAGGTGCCATATGTACCAGAAAATCTAGTTGTTAGTTTCCAACAAAAGTGAGGGATGGCAAGATTCGAAGAAAAACTCAAAATTTGAAAATTTTAAATTTTTACTCAATTTCTCCCACCGAAGAGTTAGCATAGGTGTCACTCATAATGGATTGCATTGTGAGAAAACATAATCTAAAATTATAGAATCAAATGGCTATCAATAAACTATTATGGGCATTGATCAAATCAAAGCAAAAGCTGTGGACTACTTGGATATATACAAATTAAGAAAAACACATGAATTTTCTCATCGTGAAAACTCCTAAACATGTCTCATGGATGATAAAGAAAGTATTTTATATGATAAAGAATTGGCCTTCAATTGACAACACTTTCAACTATGTCACCATGGGTAGTTCAACATAAGAAAGGCCTGCAAATTGCTAAGAGAAGAAATTGTGCATATACCTTGGTGAAGATTAGTCTGCCATAATTTGGCTAGTCCAAAGTGTATGTTTATTCTACGGATAGCACTTCTTATTAGACTGAGAACACAGAAAGTCCTCTTAAAGTGGGGAGTAAATGTATTTGCAATATTCCCTCCATGGCAAATTGTAGTGAAAGATCAAGATCATTTATTATTTCACCGATGTTTTTCTAAAGTACTCTAGAAAGAGGTATTACATTGGCTTGGATAGAATAGGCCTAAACTAGAAAAATTGGAATGGAATGAATTATGCAAGTAACAAATAGCTAGAGGCTTCAAACTCTCAAGGCTAGTTTTGCCCATACTTTCTATGATATTTGTACTTGTAGAATACCAAGATGCACCAGAATAAGGCTAGCTACGAGGGTAGAGTGTGCTCTACATGACATAAGCTACACATATATATTAGAGTAAGAGACAATGCTAGGATTTTTAATCATGTGTCGGCTTTGTTTTAGGTTTTAAGGTGACTTAGGCACAAAGGTAGTATAGTGGATTGTAGGCATCCAATATTAGAAGTAGTCAGGGCAATTTCGATAAAACCAACTGGTTATTTTTTAAAAAACATTAACATGGCTAGATTCCTCGTGGGTTGAGTCACATACCCCCAAGCCTTAATATAAATAAAACAAAAGAAAATACAAGGAGGGGGACATACACCTTATATCCATCCAAAGGTTGGTCATGAGCCAACTAGCCTACTAAGGCCGGTCGACTTACTCTCAATTTATTACTAAATGCAAATCTAGATCTAAGTACCTAGAAGAGAGGACTTCTCTAAACACAATGAATTTAGAAAAAATGTAGATATGGGAGACTTACATAACAAGAAGAGAACCTAATAAACTATACTTCTTTATGAAAGCTATACCTAAATAAAGAATAGCCTAAATGAAGATGATAAGAAAGAGAACACAAAAATGAAAAAGAGAAGACATGTTCCAGGCTTGGAGAAACTGCACGCAATTAAGGAGATTTCTTTATGCACTTCAAATTTTTTCTTCCACTACTAGAAACTATAAATTACATAGGGATTTTACCTAGGAAATAATGTCGCAGGAAATACATGAAGATTTAACTATGAAGATATTAAATTCCTCAATATTAAAATATATTGCCTGTGAACTATATATTTGCAACAATTTCCGCAGGTAAATTTGGCGCCAGATTGTGCAAATTTCATACTTGTAGCATTACCTAGAAAAATGTATTGGTGGGTATTTTATCTCTAGGTAGATCCACAGGATATTGATAAATATATATTTTTTTTAATTTATTGAAAAATCTTCAAGTAATTTATCCTACGAATTTACGTAGAAATATTTTGGTGAAAATTTATGTGACGGATTTTATTACCTGGGAAATTATTTGAAGATTATTTGCTGCAAATTTGGCTAGAAATTTATTCTTGGGGATTTACCTGTGAAATTATTACTTAACAAATTATTGGAGGATTGCTACAAATTTAGCTGAAAATTATTTTTTAGGGATTTACGTAGGTTTTTTGTGACTTGAAAATTTTAAATAAGAAAAGGATAAAAAAATAAAATAAAAAGAAATTAGACATTAAATTGGTAGAAATATATGATCAAGCAAAAGATACTCAAGAAATTAAAATTAGTGCAAGATCCCGTAAAATTCTAGTCATTTTAGTCCTTTATAGCATGCGAAAAGAGGTCCCAGACTTAGAAAATTTCAGCTAAATGTTGAAACTTGGTCTCATTTTTTACCTTGATATTTCAATGGCATCATTTAGAATCTTTCCGGCCTTAGATTATCAATTTTTAAATTGATTCATGATCAGGGTTATCTATAGATCATCTCGGATGAGTTTTGGAATTTTTGAACATCATTTGAGTTTTTTTTGGATGACCAAAATAACAAGCCAACGTGATCTCAATGCATCGCACTGGCTATCGTGTCGATAGCCTTGATGTAATGCATCAGTTATCACGTCAACACCATCGACATGGCGCGGTGCCTGTCGCGGCGCTGGGCACATTTTGCTCATTTAATTATGAATTTCCAAGGGCAATTAGGTCCTTTTCCCCTCATCCAATTCAGCCAAAGCACGAAATTAAGTTTTCAAAAAGGTAAAATACATCCATTCTTCACAAAACCTCTCAAGAACAAAATCCTAAGTTCATCAAATTCAAGTCCAAGTCTCAAGAATTCACCAATAATTTTCATGAATTCAACAATCAAGGTATGTTAGATGTTCATCCTTGGGTCTCTTTCCACCATTGCAGTTCAAGGATCCTTTTTAAAACTTGAATTATGATTCCCATGTTATGAATTGAATTATGCTTATGTTTGTGTTGTTGTATGGATTTCAAGTTAAGATCTTTTATGAGTTCCATGAAATTTAGTTAGCATGTACGTTGAATTATAAATCTCCCATATCAAAACCCTTAAATTTGCAAGTTACATGTTGTAGTTATTATGCCCTATGAGGTTAATTTTCATGTATAGCAATCATGCTCCCCAAATATTTGATAAAATGTTCATATGAGTAAATTATGCATGGTAACCTATTGTTGTGTTGCTAAAGTTGTGATATTAGTTTATCACTTATGCTATCGAGTCCCAGGGGTATTTATTATCTGAAATCTAGTTGTTTACTTAGTTGTAGCAGTTATAGAATCGTCCCAGTGAAGATCAAGAATAGTAGTACTCAGTCAGTTAATAGAACACAACGAATTCAGTTTAGTTCCGTCTGTAAACCCGATCAGGGTCAGCTCAGTCAAGCTTACTACAGTCTAGTGATCATTGTTTTTCAGTTGGGAGTAGGATTTAGCACCGAGCGAACCCAGGGATGGGGGCATTCCTTCTTGTTAAGGTTTGACCCATAGTAGCAATTTGAGTTACAAAACTACCTAGCCAGCGTAGGTTAAGTCATCCTCCTGTCAGACTAAGGTTGACGCAATCATATATATATTTCATGAGTCTTTCTGCCAGATTAGGGTTGACACAGCATTGTTAGTATCCCTTGGAAAGGTGCTAACACCCTTCCAACTTGGGTCACAGGTTGGACAATAAATTAGTCTATATCAGGGTATGTCGGTTAGATGAACACTCCCACAATTATAGTTTCGGTCTTAGTATTTAGTAAAGAACTCAGTCAGTTCTACAGAACCATGGCTATCAGTTATCAGTTACTCAAACATTAGAATTCGGTGATCAGTTTTAGTATAATTTCAAATACACGATGTATACCTATATGCACAGTAGTGCATGTTCAGTATGTTCAGTAGTTACAGTTTAGCATGTACTCTTATATAGATACTTCTTGATATTTATATAGTCAGTTATTATCTCATGCATATGAACCCATGTATATCAGCCTTACTTCACTTAGCATACTAGTATATTCCAAGAACTGATCACATACTTTCTTTTGTGTTATGATGTCTCATATAGGTTTGGACGCTCAGGGTCTTGACCGTACTTAGCAGTTCAGGCTATCAGTAGTATTTATAATAGTAAGTCCTCATATTTTGAGGATAGAGTTTATCTATTTTAGTATTCCAGTAGTTCAATAGTTAGTTCAGTTAGAGTTAGTTGGGGGTTTGTCCCTTCAACTTTATATTCAGACCGTTAGAGGCTTTCATACTAGCATAGTCAGTTATTTCATTTTCAGATGTTATTGTTAGTTATACTCAGTTATTATTTTAGTATTTTTAGAACCTTATGGAATTTTTTAGGTTTCTTCAACATATATATTCCAGTATTATATTCAGTGCTCACGGTAGGTACCAGTCATGGATTAGCTTATGGTCCTTCAAGGTCATAAGCACCGTATGACGCCCAGGGTGTACTCTTAGATCGTTAAAAACTTGATATCTGAGCTAGGTTCTAAGGAGTCCTAGGGAGTCTGAAAGTCACATTAAGTAGAGTCTCATGCATGGATGTGTAGCGCGCCACACTTATGGATAAGAAGATATAAGGCGTTTTTAGGAAAAGTTCCCTTCTTTCAGTGTTCATATCATGCGAGTGTGTAAAGCCCCAAATTCTGAACCTCGAACACTACACGGTGCTCATAATCCCAAAGGACCACAAGCTAACCCATGACTGATATCTATAACTAAATAATATACTGTAAAAATATGGAAAACTAGCGGAAACTTACCATATGTTTCAATACTAAAATAAAGCATGACAATACCGAAACTAAAATAATTTTCTGAAAATAATCTAGTCTAAAAAAGCCTCTAACTGTCTGAATAAGGAGATGATGGGACAGTCCCCCAACTAACTGCATCTACTGAAATACTAGATCTAATGTAATAAAGAAATAGAGAACATCCTCAAATGATGAGGACTCACTGCTAAGTCTACTGCTGCTGGCCAAATCTAAACTCCTATGGGTACTTGAGATCCTGTGCGTCTGAACCTATGTTATAAAACATCATAGCACAAGAAAGTATGGATCAGTACGAGGGAATGTACTAGTATGCTAGATGAGGTAAGGCTAAATGCAAGGGTTCATATGCATGAACATAAAACTGACTGAATAACATGAGACTACTGAATGAGGATACATGCAGGAATGCATAAACCATAACTAAAGTCAAAGTGACACTGAATACTAAGTTCTAAAACTGTCTAATTGTTATCTGAGTTTGCTGATATTGTAATACTAAGTTCTAATAACTGGATTACTGATAACTGGGTCTACTGATACTGTATTTCTGATGACTGTTGTGGGGTCGATCCTATCTAGCGGATGAGCCTTAGGATCAGACCTATCTAGTGGGTAATGCTAGAATCTACTAATAATGATATTGATCGACTAAATCTGAGATCAGGCCTATCTAGCAGGTGATCTTTGAATTTATTGATAATGAAATTGATTGACTGAATCTGAGATCAAGACTATCTAGCGGGTGATCTTTGAATCTATACTACTGAACTGAGTTATATTACTAAGACTGATTTCTGAAAGTGAAATTATGGGAGGTAATTATCTAACCTACATACCCCTTCTAGCTAATTTGGGTCCAACCTGTAACCCTAATTTAAAGGGTGTCAGTACCGTTCCACGGGTAAAGACACTACTATGGTCAAGCCTATCTAATGGGTGACCCTAATAGAGAGTTAAGCCTAATATAATGGGTGACCCCAGGGAGGTAGCCAAGCCTTAATCTAATGGGTGACTCCTCATCCTGCGCTGGCTATTCAATTTTGGAGTAAAGGGACTGCTACTGACAACTTTGCCTAACTAATAAGGAAGCTGTCATCTCTGCCCTCGCTTGGTGCTGAATTCTACTACCAACTAAATAGACACTGAACTAATTCTTAGACTATACTAGAATGGGCTGAATCTATTACTGATCATGTTACCTATCTGATCTGATTGAGTTCACTGGGTTTTGTTGACTGACGGAATACTACTGAGTTTACTGAACTTTCCTAAGTCATTAAGCTGACTGAGTTCTACTGAATCCTATAACTGACTAAGAATACTACTGATCGTGATATGATTGAGAGTACTATAACTAACACTGGCTCTAGACATGCAGCTAAATTGTCTGGTATAAAATACCCCCAGGACTCGATAGCATAAAAGTAAAGCATAACAATTCTTGAACAACATGGCAATCGTCTATCATTCACAATACAATCAATGAAGTATATCTTAAAGTATTTGAAAGTCATAAACTTGTAGATGTATAGGCATGCATACTAATGTCTCATAATTTATTCACCAAAGCCTTTCAACAAACACTTAGCATACATTAGCTTGTACACAAATGGGTATTTCATATTAGCATGCTATAATGGCACTACTTCATTCACATAGGCATTTAATCAAACGTATGGGGAGCATAATTTGGTTATACACCAAACAATACATCTAAATAACATGGCTACATCAATCAACATGTAATTTCAAGGGTTTATCATGAATATCTTGCAAATCATCACATACTAGGATCAAAGCTTTCAACTTGTAATCTAAAACATGAATTATAACCCAACAATAACATAGACATAAACTTTAATTCGATTATAATCATGGAAATCATAAATACACAATCTTTATAATTTAAAAAGTATTCTTCAACTTTATGGGTAGAAGGAACCCATAAATAAACCTCTAACATACCTTAATGGTTATGAAATTGTTAAAAGATTGAACCTTTAAGCTTGATTGAAAGAATTCTTGTAGATAACTTTGAATTTGGAGCTTAACTTCTTGATTCTTGAGAGATGACACTTTTTATTTTTTTTATTAAGAATAGAGGAGATATTTTGGGTTACTTAATGATTACTTAGGGTTAAGAGAGAGGATTTTGTATGTTTAATATCTCATAAAAATATTTTGAAGTGATTAGGAATGGTTTAGGGGTGTGAAATGACTTCAACACCCTTGATCAAGGTCAAAAAAGAAGTGTTTTTGGCACTTGTCCATGAATTAGGTGGTGCCCAGTCAATTGCACAAACCAGGTTGGGAGACACCTTGTCAATCACCTAAGTTTGGTTGGCGCCTAACCAATCGCATACCCTTACTGCCTCTCATGAAAATGGGCATAACCTTTTGCTTGGGTATTGAATTAAGGAAAAATTAGTATCGTTGGAAAGCTAATTCAATTCTCTACAATTTGGTGGGTCTAAATATGCAAAAATACCACAGATACCCAAAGTTATGCTCTTTCAAAGATGACCCTCGAGAAATGAAACATTAAAACTTGATGGATTCAAAAGCTCTTAGCTTGCATTACTTTAAGTGACTCTTATGAACATGTTTAATGGATCTATTTCTAGCTAAAAAAATACGGGGTATTACAGAGTGAGCATGTGCTCAAATTAAAATCTCTATCTAATACAACTTTACCTTCCATTTATAGAATATACCTCCCAAAAAGACCAATAGAAGAAGAACTAAAAACCAGCCAGCACCTCCGCTCGTTCAGGAAGATCCCCTGAATGAGCACGTTTCTCAATCTAAATTCAGAGCAACTTTCACCACTCTATCCCATTAGGTGGCAGCTCAAAATGTTTGACCAGCTACTATTCAGGAAAACCCTGTGGCCAATACTACTACATCTAGAATTTAGGACTTCACCCGAATCAACCCTCCTTTATTTTTAGGGTCTAATTCTGAAGAGGACCCACAGGAATTCCTTGACATAGTACAAAAGGTAAAAGATATTATGGGGGTAACTTCTAGTGAGAGTGTTGAGTTAGCTGCCTATCAGTTGTAGGATGTGGGACAAATATGGTTTAAGCAGTGCCGCAGTGGAAGGTAGATAGGGGCACAGATGCAGGGCCTATAGAATGAGAGGGGTTTGCTACTACCTTTTTATATAGGTTCTTCCCATTGGAGTTAAGGAAAGTTAAGGTTTTAGATTTCATCAATCTAAAGCCGGGCAACATGAGTGTAAAAGAGTATTCCCTCAAGTTTACTCAGTTGGCCAGGTATGCTCCTCATGTGGTAGATGATAGCAGGTCTAAGATGAACAAGTTTGTGTCTAGTTTATCTGATAGTATGGTCAAGGATTATAGGACCATAATGTTGATTAAGGATATAGACTTGGCTAGGTTGATGGTTTGTGCTTAGTAGATTAAGGAACCAAAGACTAAGGAGAAAGAGAGGGAAAGCAAAAAGGCTAGAACAGGTAACTTTAGTTTTACTCAGCATAAGTCATAGGGTGGCAATCGTCCTCAGTTCTACCCAAAATCTTCAGTCCCAACTCTGTCCTCATCCAGTACTCCAATGCCTAAATTCAGAAATAATAATAAGGATAGGGCGCCAGGATCTAAATCTCAGGGTAGTGTGAACAGTTCCTGAACAAATCCTTTTTGTCAGAAGTGTGGTAGAAATCATCAGGGTGTCTGCAGGGGGTGGCAGCCATGTATATTTCGAGTGTGGTAAGTAAGGTCATAGAATTACATAATATCCTAAGGTGGGTTTGCAGAGTCAGCATAATCGTCCCCCATTTCAGTTTGGTCGCTCATCTCAACAGGGTACCGTTTCCAATGCCACTAGTAGGCAGCGCCTAAACAGGCTCTATGCACTCCAGTCTTGATAGGATCAAGAAAGTTCTCCTGATATGGTCACTGGTACATTACAAGTTTACCATTTACATGTTTATGCTTTATTAGATCCTGGAGTCTTATTTAGTTTATGAGGTAAAGGAAAAGAAGGACAAAGATCCCAGTTTAGTTAAGCTGAAAGAGTCAGTCAGAGACTACAAAGTAGAGGCTTTCTCTCAAGGAAGAGATAGGGTATTGCGTTGCCAGGGTAGGCTATGTGTGCCATGTGTAGATGATGTGAGTCAGCGAATTCTTGCTGAAGCACATGGTGCCCACTACTCTATTCATCTAGGGGCAACTAAGATGTATCGCAACTTACGGAAAGTCTATTGGTGGAGTTAGATATAGAGAGATATTGTAGAGTTTATAGCTAAGTGATCAAGATTGAACATCAAAAGCCTAGTGGGTCTATGCAGGAGTTCAGTATTCCCACTTAGAAGTGGGAGGAAGTGAACATGGATTTCGTGATAGGTTTGCCTCGTACACGTCGTCAGCATGATTTGATTTTCTATCATTATGGATAGGATGAACAAATCAGCCTATTTTTTCCCGGTTCATACTTTGTATTTAGCTGAGGACTATGCCAAGATCTATATCAAAGAGTTGGTTAGGATATATGATGTCCTATTGTCCATTATTTCAAATAGAGATATACAGTTCACCTCTCACTTTTGAAAAGCCTTCCAAAAGGGTCTTGGTACCCAAGTCTACCTCAGTACAACCTTTCATCTTCAGACTGGTGGTCAAGCAGAAAGGACCATTCAGAATTTCGAAGATATGTTGAGAGCATATGTCATTGACTTTAAGGGTAGTTGGGATGACCACTTACATTTGATTTCAGCTCACCTTTTTTCATGTCAACCATTGCTCTTCCTGTGGCCATAAATAGTTTTCTCAATATATTGGTCATCTCAGTATCAACCTCACAGTTCAGGATGACAAAGTCAGCTGGAAATATGATATTTTTCACCCTCACAATAACATCAAAAGATATTTTCACTGGCTTTTTCACTGTACGATCAACCATCAATAGCCTCATTGAAGTCGGTTCCGGAGGGTTCAAATCCAACTACTTGAATAGGGCTAGTGGAATTAAATTAATGTTGGCACCTAAATCACACAAGGCTCTGGCAAATCGGGATGACCCACTTATGTATGGTATAGTGAATGCACCAAGATCACCCTTTTTCTATGCCAAAGACCTAGTCGTGACTGTACTGTAGTGGTGTATACCATTAACATCCTCAAATGTCTCTTCTTTCTTCCTTATTACCAGTTGCTTTATGAACCTAGCGTATCCATACATATGCTCCAATACCTCTAGGAGAGGTATGTTCAATGTTAATTTTTTTAGCATATTGATGAATTGTTTGAACTTACCTTCCTAATTTTTTTGCTTTAATCTCTGATGAAAGGTTTGGTTGGCTTTGGAATCAATCTAATTTCAGGATCAATGACTGGACCCTTACCTTTGTCTTTAGTAGCTTTAATTTGATCACCTGTTACTTTCTCAAATTCAACAACAGATGCCTCATCATCAGTAGCTTTTGCAGCAAGTCTTTGGGGATCCATAGTAGTGACACCACTCCTCATGGTAATAGCAAGTATGTGACCATCGTTCTTAGGATTTTGCATCGTGTTTCTCAAAAGGGTACCTGGTTGCTTCTGGTTGAGAGTTGCTGACATCTACCCAAACTGATTCTCCAACTATTTGATAGCAATGGCATGTGACTCGACCTTCTAGGTCAATCCTAAAATATTATCCTTAATCTCCTTAAGGCTGATGTCTTAAATTTCCTAACCCTTTACCAGCTTAGTCAATATTATTTCCATTCTAGATTCTGTATTTTTTCTACCAGGTGGAATGTATCTATCTCCCTTCTCTTTGTAGTCATCTTTTTTCCTCCAGTCACTATCTCTCTCTATGCTATGGTCTTTGTATTTGTCATAATAGTTCTGACCTTGATATTCTTGCCTTTGGGCTCAAAAACCCACCAACTGATGTTCTAGATAATTTGCTTCCTCTTTCAATTCTGACTCGTATGCTTTGGAAGCTGCCCCCTGTGCTGCTACTGTATTTAACTGCTTTAAAGTCACTGCTGCAAGCTACTTTGTAAGTAACCCAAGATTAGGCCTTCGTAACATAATCTCTTATGCTACTATATCATCAACTATTTTTTGGTCACAGAAGGTACCAATAGCATAAGTGCCAGATCCCCTCTCTGTCTTTCGAGTTTTCCACCCTCGGTTAGTGAGCGAGATCTGATCTATCATCTCTGAAGCTGCCTCCCAGCGTAGTCTCATAAAAGCTCCTCTAGATATGGTATCTTCCATAGCTAGTCGACCTATGATACCTACTGAGTACAAGTGGACTTCACTCATCCCTACTTCACCTTTTAGGTACAAATCCTAGTACGAGTGCGCTGCATGAATAGCCAATTCAGGTGACATTTGGAGTATCTGAGATAGTGGACGTCCTATGCTTTAGGAGTTGTACTACTACCTCTTTCTATCTATTTTCATATCTTATTTAGTATTCTGAGACAGATTTTACCCATTTTAGTCAATTATTATATCTTTGACATTCGAGATATTTTTAGTAGTTTTTACACTACGATACCAGGTTTAGAGATTTGGTTTCATATCTTGACTATATTTCTGCTGTTATCATATTTGTGTTGTTTGGCTTCATTCTAGAGGCCTTGCCTTGGGTCAAGATTGCAAATCCACTTCGCAAACTCTTAGAGAATGAGGCTAAGTTTGTCTATGATGATGGTTGCATGAAGGCATTCAAATGCCTTAAAAAGAAGCTAGTTGAGGCCCCTATTATTATCGCACCAGATTGGTCAAAACCGTTTGAGATCATGTGTAATGCAAGTGGTGTTGCCCTTGGAGAAGTGTTGGGACAGAAGAAGGACAAATTATTTCACCCGATTTATTATGCCAGCAAAGCACTAAATGGGGATCAAAAGAACTACACCGTCACTGAACAGGAACTCCTTGTTGTAGTCTATGCTTTTGAGAAATTTCGAGTTTATCTGCTATGGACCAAGGTGGTGGTCCATACTAAACACGCAGCCTTGAGGTATTTGATGGCTAAGAAGGATGCAAAACCAAGGTTAATTAGATGGGTGTTGCTGCTCCAAGAATTTGACTTTGAAGTCAAAGATAGGAAGACTTGCGAAAACCACGTTCCAGATCATATGTCTAGGATGGAAGATGATCAAGTAGCTGGTAAGGAAGTTGAGATAAATGATGCATTTACGGATGAGGAGATCTTAGCTTCTGCTATGGAGAAAGTGCCTTGGTATACTGATTTTGCAAACTATGTGGTGAGCGAGGTCATTCCAAAAAATCTTTCTTTCCATCAAAGAAAGAAATTCCTTTATGATATGACACACTACATCTGGGATGAGCTATATCTTTTTCGACGATGTGCTGATAATATTATAAGGAGATGTGTGCCAAAAGTGGATGTATTATGCATATTGGAAGTATGTCATGCTTCCCCAGTTGGAGGTCACCATGCAGGTGACCCAACGGCTAGAAAAGTATTGCAGAGTGGATACTATTGGCCAACGTTATTCAAGGATGCTCATGAGTTTGTGATAAAGTGTGACCAATGTCAGAGACAGGTATCAATCTCTAAGAGGCATAAGATGCCTTTGACTAAGATACTTGAAGTAAAATTGTTTGACATCTGGGACATCGATTTCATGGGCCCTTTTGTAAGCTCGTATGGAATGAAGTACATTTTAGTTGTTGTGGATTATGTGTCGAAATAGGTCGAACCCATTGCCTTGTCTGATAATGATGGGAGGAAAGTTGTGGCATTTCTCAAGAAGAACATCTTCTCTCGCTTTGGAGTACCACGTACTATTATAACCAACGGAGGATCTCATTTCTACAACAAAGTGTTCCAGGATGCTTTGGTGAAATATGGGGTGAAACAGCATAGAGTAGCAACTCCATACCACCCATAAACTAGTGGGCAAGTTGAGGTGTCAAATCAGGATATTAAAGCCATCCAAGCCAAAACAGTGAACGCTAATAGGCAAGATTAGTTTTGAAAGCTAGATAATGCCTTGTGGGCATATCGGACTGCTTTTAAGACACCAATTGGTATGTCACCGTATCAGTTAGTCTACGTAAAAGCATGTCATTCACCGATCAAGCTGGAACACAAGGCTTTGTGGGCTCTCAAAAGGTTAAATCTGAATTAGAAGGAGGCAGTAGAGCTAAGATTGGGGCAACTGAATGAGATGGATGAATTCCATCTCAGGGCTTATGAAAGGGTAGATCTTTACAAAGAGAAGATGAAGAAGTACCATGATCGAAGGATTGAAAGTAGAAATTTCTGGAAAGTAGATTTGGTGTTTCTATTCAACTCTAGACTCAAATTGTTTCCAGGTAAACTCAAGTCAAAGTGGTCAGGACCGTTTAAAGTCAGTCAAGTCTACTCATCTAGAGTAGTTGAACTTAAAAATGAAGACGGAAGCATCTTCAAAGTCAATGGGAAACAAATTAAACTTTATATTGGTCCAAAAGACTCGATAAAAAGTATTGATACCTTTTATCTCGATGAAGTTTGAGTAATCAAGATATCTGAGTTATGCCGCGATGATAAATCAGGTGCTAGTGGGAGGCAACCATAAATTGTTGTTGTAACCATAGTTAGAGTTCATGTTATATGTTTGTGCATTTTTTATATATTTCTGGAGTGTGCAGGACCAAAAATGCAGTAAAAAGGGGGAAGGAAGGATACAGTTGAAGATAGGACACAAATCTGAGCTACTGGAACAAAATTGACGGCTGATTTGGTGGACCACCAGTCATTTGACAGACCACCATTTATACCATCGAAAAAAGGCAAGAAAGCCCATTCACTGAATTGAGTTGACAGTAAAAGTGGTGGGACGTTACAATCTTGGTGGGTCATCAAATCAATCATTAAACTCAAGATAGGTGACCTACTTCTAGTAACGTATGACGGTCAAACTGGTGAACCGTCAAAATCTTGATGGTCCATCCCACTGACCATCACAATAAGGAAAAATCACCAAAATATTGGTATGGAGCGACGGTCGGGGTGGTGGTCCATCGTACATATGACGGACCATCAGTATCGTCGCCATTTTAACCCTAATTCAAAATTGGGTCGGGTTAAATCTGTACTTTTCTTAAGTGATCCGTATTTAACCCAATCAAGTGTTAAGGATAAAATTAAGCGGTTCCATTCACTATAACCATTTTGCGTCCTTTGACTGCTCCACCACCTTAGGATTCAAAGAATCTGAAGGGAGTTCTTCCATCTAAGACTCCTTATATCCTTCAACTTCCCTTATTTAATCAATCTCAATCTCTCCCTCTCTTCATCACAAACAAAGAGTGAAAGAAGTGCTAAATTTCTAAGACAATTTTTGCCCCTGAAGTTCCAAGAAAGTAGATTACTGCAAAACCAAGGTATGAGCATAAACTTCTCTTTTTGTTCTCTATGAGAAAGGTAAAAGCATGATTTGTTCTCCTAGAGTGCTTGTTTTATGTTGAGTATGGATGTTTTGAGTTGAAACTTTAATGTATCCTGTTGGGTGAAGTCTAAATAAATTAAATTGCTTAAAATGAGAAGAATGGTGCTTCAAATGTGAATTTCATGTCGTTTCTATAGCTAAAAATTGATCTAGCATATGAGTTGCTCGACATAAGGTTGAATGAAAAGCTGTAGCTAAAGACGGAGATGCGACGGCCAAACTGGTAGACTCTTAACTTTGTGATGGACCACCAAATGGACCGTCGAAGGACTCATTGAAATGGAACTCACTGGATAAGCTGCGACGGACAAGCTGGTGGACCATCAACTTTGTGATGGACCACCAAATTGACCGTCGTAGGGATCTGAAATTTTATGCACACTAGTTAAGGCTTGATGGCCAAACTGGTGGACCATCCCATCACTGATGAACCACCACTTTGACCGTTAAGACACAAAATGCAATGATTTGACTATTTTTGAGCTTTAAACTAATTTCTTACTTTTTTTCAGGCGTTATGGCTCCAAAACTTCTACAAATCAGAGGCGGAAGGTATCAAAGGGTTAGAAATGCATCCATACCTGCCTACAATATTAGACAACATGGAATAGAAGATCCTGTACTCTCCCAGTCTGAGGGAGAGAGTGAGAGTAGCACTAGCAACACCAGTTCAAGCCCTAATGAAGCAACGTTTGTTGAAACTCAACCATTGCCTGTAGAGGGTGAAACTGAAGCTGCTAACTTGGGAGAACAAACGGAAGTTCCAGATATGGAAGTTGAACCATAGGATACTAATGTTATCTGGTGACAAAGGACTGCCCGAAGGGGACACCAATCCCAAACAGACCAAATAGAGAGTATGTACCGGTTCGAGAGGTCACTGCTGATATCTCAGGCCAAAAAATCAACAGAATGTTGATTGGGCCAGGATACGAGGCTCCACCCGCTGTCCCTAATTTTGAGTATAGAATTATAAGTGCATCCACTCAGAGACCTTGGGTGGCTTCATTGTTGACTGATGATAGTAACCCTTCCTGGTTGACGAACTCACTTGAGTGAATTGCAAAATCAACCCTTTTATTCAAGGCTAAGTTTTGGTAGGCTGTTGTTCGTTTGAGGTTAATGCTGATAAAAGGGGATAGAAACTTAGATCATCACAGAGCTGTGTTGGTAGCTAGCTTGGTTTCGGGATGTCGATTGATTCTGGATAGTTAATTGTAGATGAGTTGTTCGTGAGGTCACATAAAATAACAAGTTCAGTGCATTTCCCATGTTTAATCACTGAGTTATGCAAGCAAGTCGGTGTGCCACTGATTCATGGAGTTGACAATGAAATACAAGCTAAACATAGACAGGACATTGAGAAGTAAAAAGATAAATCGAAGTTCGATATGCGTGTCACCAAGCCTTTAGCTTATCAAACTCAGTCTGCACCAGCTTTCGATGCTACAGAAATACCTAAAGGTATGCCTTTACCAATCACAGCGTATGTACCACCTGATTATGTGCCCCAAGGTACGTCTACAAGGTCAAGTTCTGCACAATCTATGGGTGGAGAAGATTTTGCTGAGTACAGGTTCAATCCAGAAAACTTTGCTAAAGTGGTGAAGACTCAAAAGAGATTTCAGAGACAGCTAGAAAAGTGGGATGGAGACTTCAACCTATTTGTTGATAAAACTATAGCTGAATCAGTCAGTCCATTACAAACTATCCAAGTTAAGAGGGATAACATGGAAGCCCGCATCAATAAAAGGCTAAATTTATTATCTCTCCCTAATCTTGCCAAGCTCATGGCAGAATTCGAGCAAGCAAAGGTAGACATAGCAGAGTTAAAGGGAAAGCAGTCACAACAGCCTATGTTTGATCCAGTTTTAGCGGTAAGCGATGATGATGAAGGAATTATGGATCTGATTGGAAGACCCATGAAATGCAAAGAAAAGCAGCAAATGGATGAAAAAGTTGTAAGGAAAGAAGAAAGTAGGAGGAAGAGAGAAGCAATCTCACCGGAGTAACAAGAACAACATGCTATTAAGAAGGCTAAAAAGAAGTCATTGAAAGATGAAGCAAAAAGGCAAAAGAGAGCAGAAGAAGAAGCAGCAGGAGTATCTACTAGCGTCGCCCCAGCAAGGGGGCAAAGTACAGGTTTAGTTAGGGAGATGACCCTTCTGATTGTGGAGGGTGAGGTTGTGAGTGAACTTACCACCATAGGGACCAAAATTGCACCAGGAGAGGATACAAATATCTCACCACACTTGAAAGATGCCTCAGACTGAATAAGAGGAAAACAAGTATACTCAATTCTTTGTACCTTACTTTGAATGCTTTGAGGACAATGCATATGATTTCGTGTGGGGGTGGGTGTCTTATTTCATGGTTGGGTTGGGTTGCTGATATTTTGAACCCTATCATGCATTATATAGTAGAAGCAGCATGTCTAGGGTGTTTTAGTTCTTTTAGTTCTGCATGTCAAATTTCTTAAGCTTGTGATGTAAATATCTATGTTTAATGTTATTTATAAAATGCTCAGTTTCAGTACCTTTGTAGATATGAATAATGAATGATGTTGGCATAAGACTATGAGCATGTGTGTAATTATTTACTTTATTCATGCAAGTATGTGTACATAACCTTCAATAAATCTACATTTGGCATTAATTTGTAAGAGGTGCATAAATTATGTGATGAAGATTCTAAGGGTAGCAGAAGAAGTTTAACTCAGTTGCCTGTGGGTTTGAGGATTTATCTTCAGTTCTTGCATAGTCTAATGCTTAGAACTTACCTGAGTCATTGATACTATCTTCTAGTTGATTCACTAGGATAGGATGGCAGGCCTCCTTGTTCCTTCAGTCCACTGAGCCTAAATAATTAATCCCACCAAAACGATTGCTCCCTCACTTGAACCCATTTAGAGCTTTTAGTAGTTTTATTCTTGACCAATAATTTTAATTAACTCTCCATAATACTTTAGCATTCAAGTTCAACTCTGGCCCTGACCAAATATTGGGTATTATGCACCTTAATCTAGGCAAAACACCTAAATTGAGGGTGCCTATCGTCAAAATAAAAGTTCCTAGTGTAAAGTTGGTTTAGAACTTAGTTAAAGATATTTGGCTCTGATCTGTTAAAGTTATTATGCGCCTTAGTTGGATACATCAGCATAAGTTGAGGGTGGATGATCCCTTTCAAAAAAAATGAATAATGGAGAGTGAGAACAAGTTGTTTAAAATAGCATATTGGGGTTTCAAAGATGCTAGAGCAAGGAGATTTGAGTCTTAATGAGTCACTTTACCCAAAAGTGTATCCTCGCCTAGCCTGAAGCCTCATTGCAAGCCTAGAAAAGACCTGTTTGATCTTAGCGAATCAACTATGAGGGTGAGTCATATGGAAAGGGCAAGCCTATGGGCACTTGGACTATGCTTGTAACTTCTTTGTGAGTGAGAGAGCATAGATTGTGTTCACATAATATAATAAGTGGTGGACTTATTTGTTGTGAGGGCAACTAGAGTTTTACTTCGGTTTTCTTTTCTCTGTGGGACATAACATCCATGCGTGCTGAATTATAATCAATGCTAGGTGTAGAGCCTGATGTGTTAAATTCATGTGAGTGAAATGATGAGTGAATGATTGCGACAAAATGATTCATTAGTTGGTTGCTTGTCATGATATTGTTCATGTTCACAATTAGGTGCTGAGTTGCTTGAAGACAAGCAATGATCTTAAGTTAAGGGTGCTGATGTTTCGACTTTTGACGGAATATTTTGCATTTTTTCTTGGGAAAATTGGATGTTTTCAAGCAACCAAGGTTGCATTTGATGCGGGTTTTTACTTTTTCAGTGCAAGGAGTTAGCTGAAGGAAAAGACTCTGGAAAGTGGCAGAAAAGTGTTTCTGACAGTTGAAATGGTGGACCGTCACACCTTCGACGGACCACCAACCTTACCGTCAAGTCTTAGGTAGAACCCAAGGTTTCAAAACTCTTAGCGACGGACCAAATGGTAGACCGTCAGATCTGTAACGGACCACCAGCTTGGCCGTCAGTCTTATCCAGAACATTGCATCCTGAAGGACTCAGGGACAGACAAAATGGTGGACACTCAGATCTGCGATGGACCACCAGCTTGGCCGTCAGTCTTATCCAGAAAATTACCTCCTAAAAGACTCAGCAACGGACCAAATGGTGGACCGTCAGTCTTCCGACGGACCACCAGATTAGCTGTCAGCCTTATACAGAATGTGAATTTCCAAATTTAGCAGCGACGGATCAAATGGAAGACCGTCAAACCCTCGACGGAACACCAATTTGGCCATCAGTTTGGATGCGGTTTTCTGAATTCAAATTTTAGATTCTTTTTACCTGGGAACGTATAAGTACCAGTTTTAGATTTTATTATGGCTATCTTTTCTTTTCATTTTTTTATCATAGTCTCCATACTTGAAACTCTCAAACGTAGTATTTTTGGGAATTAAGCAAATCTTGTGGATCTAATCATTCCTTCTCTATTGAAGATTCAAGAACAAATTCTTGTAACTTGTGTAAGTAAATCTTGAATTAATTTATGAATAACACAATGATTTCTTTTCTTTTTATTATGGAGATGTGTGGCTAAGCTCCCATAACTAGGGTTATGGAAGCCTTGATGTGAAAAGTTGAATTGGGTTGTGAATCTAGTAGATTCCCATGATTAATTGATATTGTATAAACCCTTCTTCACTTTAATGACTTTTCTTGGTTGTAAACTTGAAAAGTGAGCCCAAGAACATCACTTTTTTCGAATAGAAAAGTGTTTGTCTGGAAAAGAAAGGGTTTACACAAATCTAAAGGCTTTAACCTTTGGATAAAGGGTAGATGCCTTAACCGGATCAACCCATGTGAGAGTATAATTGAATAAATAATATGTTCCTTATGTTTGAAAGAATTAAGGGATAAAATTAATTATTTAGGTTGAGAAACTAATGGGTAAACCATAGAATTCAATTACTCTTGCAATTAGATTGTTCATAGGGAATTCGAAACAATTCACAACCTTAGGTACTTAACTATCTTGGTAACCATAACTCTAGTTTGACTACTCTTACTGAATTACTATTTTTAATACATTCAACAAATGGATTACTTTCTGCGACAAGCATTTGCATACAATTGATAAATCATAAACCCTTTTTTTGCTCCAGAACCTTCGATCAACGGTCGCATAACAACCATAATACTTGGTGAATACAGTATTCCTTGTGGGATTCAACACCCAACCCAATTGGGTTCTATGTTTGACAGCGACCGCTTACACTTTCATAAGAAGGTTGTAATTTGGGCGTATCAATAGAAAATAAAGCAAATAAACAACAACCATGGGCACATCACCTGCGATCAAAAAATGTCCCAAATGGTAACCAACACTGTCTCCACTAACATTTTTATAATTTACACATATAACAAATGCAGGTAGGGGAAAGAAGAATAAATAAACACATACAATAAATACAAGTATAAGAATATAGAACAAATGGACAGATATCAAGTAAAAACTAAAAATACAATCGCAGAATAAGCACAATATATGGAATGCAATGAAGATAATAATGATGATGATGATGTTGATGTGATGCACGAGGTCGTCGCACAATCTTCATATACACCTATCGAGTTGTGTTTCCAGGTAGGACCCATGGGGGGTTCTTCTACCCATATACAACCAATATCCAATACCAATATCCATAACAGCTTTCTAACACAAACATTGATAGAGGATTTTTAAAGATGTCACATTTGCTATTAGAAAAAACTAGTATTTTCAGTATTTTCACAGACGTACCAATGTTTCAGAAATGAATAGGATATGAGGATGTAATGCTCACAACTAATCAAAATGACAATTTTCAATATCCAACCAATATACCAACCATGTAAGGCAAAAATACACTCAAGTCAACTAACCATCCATGATCCAATATAATCTAGAAACTATTAAATCAAATATGCAAGGAAAAGTTCATTGATACCACATAAATAAAAAAATCTAGGCTTTTCCACAAAAAGAGTGCAACCAAATATACATGTATCAATACCAGGCTAACAACATCATATAAGACCCTATCCGGTCATATATAGCAAATAATATCTCTAAACCACCAAATATTATCCACATAGGCCCCCACACGGGCACATAAATCACCTAAACACATTTTCCTTGATTCAACCCCATATCCATAGCATGTTTTTGCATTATTATTAAATAGCCAACCCAGTCAGAAGAAAGTTTAGCAATAACCTAACTCGATAACCAATACCAGTACAATAAGCCTTCAACACCAAGAATTCACCTCATACAGAGAATCAGAATCAGCTAAAGCATAGAAATATAAAATCTATGCATCAAAAGAAAGTCAACGATAACTTATTTCCCAATTTTAAATCGGGATCAAAATGGACCCTCAAAACGAGTTCTCAAAAGAGAAGGGTAAAATCAAAACTTTTGTCCAAAAACATAATTCACAAGATTAAAGGAACTCATAGGAGAAAATCTAAGTAAAACAGGTTGAAATTGGGATTTTAGTTGAAGAAATAGTAATTTGGTACTTCCTGGCCAAAATCCCTAAATTTTGCCATTAAATCCGAGTTTAAATAAGATTTAAAAGATAAAAATTGAAGGAAAACAATTGAAATAGGGATTTAGAGCTTATCCAAGCTTACAATAGAAGAAAATACCCAAAAACTCAAACCCCAAGCTCCATGTCTCAAAAATAGTGAAAGAAATTGAGAAAAAACTATGTATATGGGTACAACGTGCTGCTAAAGCGGTCAAATAGCCATTTTAATAGTCATATGGCCGCTTTAGCAGTCATTGCTAAAGTGGTAAAGTACCGTTATAGTGATACCCGTTAATGTGTAGAAGTCTGCTAAAGCAGACAAGGGTCGCTTTAGCGTCTACTGGTAAAACAAATAGGGCACTTCTAACACGTCCTTGACTAACTGAAGAAGGCAGCTAAAGGAGCCATGTGGAACTTTAGAGCCTTCTTCTTAAGCAGACAAAGTGGTGCTTTAGTGGATGCACCAACTGTGGAAACTTGAAAAATTCTAAGTCTCCACAGACCCCTCAAGATTTATTCGGATCTCAAGAATACAAGCGAACTATGTTGCCCTATCAAATTTGATGCTCCAGACTCAACAGCGATGTCAGATTTTTGAAAAAACATCATTTTCACAGAATTGACCCCCGATACTACTTTCATAACTTTTCAAATGGAGGGTCAAAATGAGTTACAAAATCCATAATACCATACCAACCATGTTATCAACCTAAAATTGATGTTTTAGATCTACTGGTGCGGTGTATTTTACCATCAATGCACAGATCAAAAGATATTGACCTAAGTTAACTAATAAGCCTTTTAGACCATCAAAATCACAATCTTGCATAAAGCACACTGAAATGTATTAGGAACCATGCCAATCATCCCCATACCCCAAAAATACTATAATGCAATGTAGGGAGGGGTAAAATAGGCAAATTATATAGAAATAAATATTTTAAAAAAATCACCAAAAATTATATCATTACAAAATGACAAAATCTCACCTTGATACAAGAGAAAAATCATCCAACCAAGCTAGCCAATGAATAAGAACCGCTAGGAAGGAAAATTCTAACTAGATACTGCTAGTCTAGTCATCTACCAAGCAAGGATTGATAAACATCAAAAAATGACAATAATAATAGCAGTAATATAAATATTAGTGTGAAAGATAAGTGGTACCCAAAAATGAAAATCAATAACAAGTACCACTATCGGGCCACAAGAAGGCCAATATGCCAAGGTAAATGCAACTCAAACTCAAAAGCTACACCTATAGGGTAAATATAAAAACTAATCCACTCTATCCCCTACTAAAAGAAATAATCTATGGGGTTGGTCATATAATCATGAGCTTAATATCAAGGCACACAACAATAGATAAAAAGCTACCAAGGCATACAACCATTGACGGGTACGGGAATCCCGATACACATAAATAAAAAGTTAAAGGCAAAAAATAAAAATATGCTTATCACAGTGAAATATGAAGTCACATGCCTAACAGATCAAGGGAGAACAAATTCGAATGGGTCAAAACTCACTGACCATCTGAATCATAAATTGTGGCACAAGTGCACTGCCTCTGATCGAAGGTGCCACACACTACAAGACTGATCTTAATAAACTAAATGACTAATAATCCCATATCTGTACACTCTCTAGATCAATGGTCAATCTCTCTGCATTCGTAGCAAACCCCAAAATCCCTAACCTGGCAAGAAATACGAGTTCAGCCCAATTGGCTAACCAACTAACACTAAGGGCACTCCCTACAGAAATGATCATCCACCCCACAATCATAACACACTTTAGGAACTCTATGATGGTGAGAAACATATGCTAACTCTGCCTGAACAACCAACTCAAGTCTAGGGCACTCTCTAGACCAATGTCCTATCTCGCCATAACCAAAACAAAATCTTAGAATAATTCGAGGTACTTCTACTACTGACCTAGAACAGCTACCATGGCTTGAAGACCTATACCAAATACTCTACAAGGTTCAACGAGAACTCTACCTATTGTGATCACCACCACTAATCTGAGATCCACCTATAGTCTGAAATGCTACCTGCATAGAATCGATAGGCTACATGTGAAGCTGACCTCCATCAAGAAGATCCTCACTCCTAGATGGAAAATCAATAACACTATACTAATGACATGGACTATTATAGCCATCTCCAAAAGTTTCATCATATGTTCTCTCTTTCTCTCTCACATGATCAACAACCTTAGGAAAGAAAGACCCTATTGCTATGAAATGCTCCAATGCCAAATGAAGTGTCTTTGCTAATCCTCTAATAAATCTATGCACTATGCCATGCTCTGAAAGATATAGCATAGAAATATATCTAGATCACAGAAAAAAACAATCTCATACTCTAATACTGACAAAGAACCTTGATGAACACCAACAAACCCAACTTTAGCCTAAGAACTGCTTGATGAACTAAATTTCATCCTTGGTAGTGAGGTACCTACAAAAAGACTCAGGATTCCTAATGCTAAATCTCAAAAGATTAAACTAATTGTAAGCTCTACCAAAGGATGAGCTGGACCCAAATCCTCTGACTGACACTGAAGATCTTTGACATTCATCCCTTACTCTTTGGTCTGACGTTGCACTGGAGCTCTAGAAACATTTGCTGAAGTTTTGTTCGCATCCATAATAACCTCGCATCATACATCTGAGATAGAATAGAGTCAAGGAACATACGTAAGGCTCATAGAAATACGGGCACACGACAAGGAGCCAAGAATTAAATTTCCTAAAAATGCCCTGTAGCCCCCCAAAGATAGGTTATGGATGTCTCTGCAACAATTTGTAGGACTCTACTAGACACTTATCTCTTGTACCAACACACAGTAAAACCTAGGATCTGATACTAATTTTTCATAACCTATTTCTCAGGTCTTGATGGCATCTACTATAACCTACCAATAGGTAAGCCAACCGGTAGTATGAAACTACTAGTAAAAGACTACCCAGAGAAATGAATGAGAAAAGCAGAATAAATATAGTAAAAAGGCAAAAATACACAAGATGGTCCCAAAACCTGGTGGAATTGGTACAAGAGCTTCTAATATAGGGAGACTACAACATAAACTACTAAATGAATATACGGATACAACCCATCTCTAAATACAACACAGAAATTGCTCTAGTATATAAGAGGGAGAATAGTAATACTCCATACATCTTGAGCTTACCCTCTGTCTTTGAACCATAGTTGCTCCATACAATACATATAATAACAGAAAAAACCTGTACTATAATCTACAGGCTGTAGAAGTGTAGCATGAGTACCAAACATGTAGTACTCAATAGGCAACTACTGACTAAGCTCCGAAGATAATGAAAATATAATTAACATGCAATCATGTCATGACCCAAACCCTGGCCTGGCCATGATGGGTAATCTCAAGACCACCATGGGCAGGAGACAAGCCCCATAGCCTTGCCTCAAGAGCACTAAAAATATAAATAACGAAATTCAACAAAATAGCAATAAGAAGGACAAATAAACAAAGTGATAATTCTAAGAATCAAAATAAACAAAAAAAAACAATACTTATCCACGAAGCCTCTAAACCAAGAACACCAAACTAAGTCAAGACATGCCCCACTCTGTGATAAAAGAAAATTCACAATTTCCAAAATATGAAGAGAAATCTAATGAAATGGTAGAGCTTTTTACAAAATGGAGGCTCACCACTTCACAACAACTTAACTGACAAACCACACCACCTAACCTACACAGGAGTGATAGAAAAGTCCTATGAACCTATATCACAAAATTATGCAGTATTTGGGGACGGTCAGTGGGGTAAGCACTGCCATGTAACTCAAGGAAATAGAATGAAATAATGTCATTGCTAAAAACTAGTCAAACACCACATGACCAATATTTATATACATATATAGGATGTCGGGATAGGGACAAAGTTCATGAATATGAGAGTTTAAAACCATTAATCTAAATTATGTATCTCGCTCTATCCTAAATGCACCCACAGTCTATATGAGTCTGAATCTCCCTGACGGAAAGGCCCCGATGTGTGTTAGCCACATGTAACGAGAAAATTGAGGAAAGGCTAAAGAATCTAAGGTGATAGCTGATAATGTCCAAACAACACCTCCTTTCAGATGATGATACGGTTATTGTCAAAATATAGCAACCCAACATAGGTTGGGGTCAAATCCCAAGGAAACATGTGGAATTATGAATCTCAGCAATTGTACTCGCGGACAGAGTAGGAAAAGTAAATAGGGGTTTTTTGTAGTAATCTCGAGCAAGTAACTATACACTAGGATTGTATTTCCCCTGGCTTCTCAACTCCACAGGCTTATCGTTCTTTGTTGAACCAAACCAATACTTTGCATGAAGAATCAACAAAGTTGTGTACCTTCTACAGTATTTTGGATGAGTAGAAAGATTTTACCCTTTACCTTTTGAATCTCAGGATGCACAGTATTAACCCTTATCTTGATCGTAGTTAACTATTACCTTTTGGGACTCTAGTTATTAGATGCAATTTAACTATCTTACTTAGATATTACCTAGTAGCATGGATCGGCAGTCAAACTCCAAATTACTATTGTCTTTATCTTTTTCTAGTCACTACTCCTCTTTTGGAGTAACCAACAATATCTAGGTGGGATCCTAATGTGTGCACCCATTAATAAAACTGTTATAATGAAGATAAAGAAATGCATACATGGGTATCTGTTCAGAACAACAATAGCATTTCCCCTACTTTGTCAATCTACCAGGGTTTTCACTAGACTAGAAATGGGTTTTAGCCGCTTATGCTTGTGAAGAAATCAATAACATTCATAATCGAAAGCATAGATGAAATCACAATGATAACAACTAATAAACCCACAACCATAACTGAATTAATCAACTGAAGTCAATACAAGAGAATCCCAAGATCAAAATCGAATCTTGAAATAAAAATATGTTTATCAGTATAAAAAATGTGTAACTCTTACTAAAAACACATAAAGGGTATTATAGCCCAACAAAATAAAAGAAAACACATGTGGTCCGTACCTGTGCTCTGACCCTGGGCACAGGTAGTTCCTGCAGTCCTGACCCTAGGGGCTGGTACTAGGCACGGGTACCAGATGACAAAAATCCTACAAGTTCAGCTCTCAGGATTTTGGAATTTTGGCAATTGTTTTTCCTACTTTCGGTCCACATGTTGACTTAGTAAGTACCGAGAGTCATCTTTTCAGCTCTTCTTTGATTCTCGAACATGCTTTGATCATGATCAAGATAGAAAGTGTCCCAAACATCCACAATTGCTCCAAAAATAGCAAAACACCTCCTTTCTACTTTTTCATGAACTTATCATCCAAAACATGATTTTTGACAAAACATACCCAAAATTTATCATATATAACAAAAAAAACTTAGAAACCTGCATATTTTCCTTGTTTTGAGCATCGAAAGTGTTATATTTCTATAGCACATCAATAGCCATCCAAAATATAATATGTATCTAGATATGTGGTCATATAGACCCCTTATTCGGCAAACGTTATTTCCAGTGTTAGTCTTCCCTGGACTCTACCTTCACGGTAAGCTACACAATTCCCTTTAAGCCCAAATTAAAATACTTTGCACATAAACCAACCATTAACCCAGGAATCATTTAATAATGCATTTACAAACATGGTATTGTCATACCAATATGCTTGAAAGCTAATCCAATTATGCCAAATCAATTCATATAACCATTAGACTCCCAAGTTCCATTTAAAATCCAAAATCATGGCCACCAAGGGCATTTCAAAACCATTATTATCCATTTATCCTTTAATGCAATGTATTAAGTTTAAGTTAAATTATGTGAATAATCATATTTAAAACCAAGATTGTAAAATGGGTTAAGAGTAATACCAGTATCAAGCAAAAATTCATCCAGTTGGGAAACCTATATCCCTCATTCCAACCATTAGAGAATGCACCAATTCAATCCTAAAACCATTAATTTAAAACATAAATAATCCATTTAAAACATGAGATAAGTAATTCAAGTAATAATAACCAAAAGCCTCAACCCAATTTCAAACCTGTCAATTCAAATCACATGAATATTTAATAAATTAATGCCACAATGTAAAATTCAAGTCAAAAAAAGAAACATGCCTAAAATACAAAAGAATTTAAAGACAAATCAACGCTTGGAACTTGAATGATGAATTCTCCATAAAACCTTAATCTCTTGCCTTGGGAGTTAAAGAGGAAAAAGCAAAGTTTGATTTTCGATAACTGATAGCAAAAGGGTATTTTGGAGAAAGGAAAAATCCAAAGAGAACCTAACTAAAACATGCAGAAAAAAGTCTGGGAATAGCCGTCACAGCTTAGGTAACGACTCATGAGGTTTGACCACGAGTCGTGGCCTTGAGTCGTTACTTGAGGATCGATAAATCTGGCCCTTCACTATTATGACGAAGTGTCTCTCATAAAGACTCATCGTATCTCACATGAGTCGTACCCTGGACTCATTGTCAAGGGACCAAGTCTGGGAATTCTCATGGTCATGGCAATAAGTCCTCCTACTGACTCATTATGTTTGAAAATAAGTCATCGTCAGAGCTATTGTCACTGCCAGTTTGACATCACCACAGTAATTTGGCCATAACATTTTACCCTATCTTGGATTCAGGAGACTAGTGGTATTGGAAAGCTAATTCAACTATTTATCCCATGGAAGGTTTAGTTCTCAAGAACTTGGGGTACTAAGAAGCAAGAATATAAACTACCCACAACTATCCAAGACACTAAAAAAGTAAAGCTAAGGAGGTAAGAAGGATAAACTATCCTATTTTAGCCATACTTAGGAACCAAATGCTATACCTTATATCACTTGGCAATATATAAATAAAGAACATAAGAAGGATATATATATATATGTATACAAGTCCAAGGAATGGATATACAATAGGAATAAACAAAAGAAGAGAGGGATATACGATAATACCATAACTACTATAGATAGAAACATATCAATAAACAAGGCTAGCTCAAAGGTACAAACTAAGGTAGTCATACTAGAATCTCAAATCCTCCTAATCATAGTAGGAACTAGTGCTAACAAACTTAGGGTCTAAAATCATAATGCCTATGTAACGCCCCGAGTCTATACCCCAGACGCTACACGATGCTCATAATCTCGAGGGACCTCAAGCTAATCCATGACTGGTACCTGCTGCAATAACTAAATAATAATACTGTATTATGCAGAAATTAGGTAGAAATTTGACATAAGGTTCAAAACTATAAATAAATACTGAGTACTGATACATCTGTCTGAAATGCTCTACTCTGATAAGCCTCTACTGTCTGAATAAGGAATTGATGGGACAAACCCCCAACTAACCCTGACTACTGAAAACTGATAAACTGAGATACTAAAGTAATAATCATGTCCTTGAATGAGGACTCACTACTAGTCTACTACTGATGGATCGGGCTACTATGTATGATCGGGAGCCCGTGCGTCTAAACCTATGATATAAGACATCATAACGCAAAAAAAGGTATGAGTCAATACTTTGAATGTATTGGTATGCTAAGTGAAGTAGGCTGATGTAACACCCTGATTTTCTGAACTGAAACACTATATGGTACCCATGACCCCAAAGGACCACAAGCTAACTCATGACTTATATCTGTACCTAAGCACTGACTAACCATACTGTAAAATATGCGAAAACATAATACTGTAAGGCCATAAGGTTCAAATATGAATAAACATCTGATAAAATAATATCTAAATATGGTATAACAATACCAACATTAATCTGAAATAATTGTCTGACATGCTGTAGTCTGAAAACCTCTAAACTAAACTGAATAAGGAGTTGAGGAGATATGTTCCCAACAAACTCCATCTACTGAAATAAAATAAAAACTGAAATAGTGATATGAATAATAACATAATTTTCCTCGAATAAAGAGGAGCACTGACTGCTGAAATCTGTAATGCTACTGCTACTCTGAAACTCGTGCCTTTGTACCTATGGCGTCAAATAAAACACCATAGCGCGAATGCATTAGTACGACTGAATGTACTGAGTATACGAGTGAGGTAGGCTAAATGAAAAGGGTTTTATATGCATGAACAATGTTGACTGATACGAATGTGAAAATACATATATACATACGTAACTGCAACTAAACTCGTGGTGATACTGACTACTGAGTCTGAATACTGACAACATGAGTTTACTGATGTTGAGATACTGAATGACTGAGTTTACTAATATTAAGATACTGAATGATTGAGTTTACAGATATTGATATGTAATTCACTAATAAGTGAGGAACTGATACTGTATTACTGAATACTGGGAGACTGATACTATATTACTGATAAAGGAATAATTATTTCTGATAGTTCTGATTATGAAAAACTGATTTGCTTGACCATATATAACAGTCCTGAAACTGAGCTCGTGATAACATGACTACTGAGTATGAATACTGATGACATGTATTTACTGATAACATATCATGAATGATAACTGAATTCTAATAACTGATTTATCTGATAACATGAGTTTTGATAACTGATAGCATGAATGACTATATCTGACAGTCCTAAATCTGATGGAACTAGCTGAGTTTCGTACTGTATTTGAGTTGACTGTATCTGACAGTCCTGATATCCTGAAGAACTATCTGAGTTCTTTTACTGAGACTAATACTGAAACTGTGGGAAGTAGGTTTCTAATCGATATGCCCTAAATACACTATAATAGCTAAGCTGGGGTCCAATCTCTGCCCTAATTAGAAGGGTGTCAATACCGCGCCACTGGTAAGGATAGGCTGTGAGTGACCCTCATCTGGCAAGTACTCTAATGAGAATGGTGGGAACCCTCATCTGACAGGTTAAGCCACCTCATCTACCCTCAACTGATAGATATTGATGTCTCAACCTATGTTGGGTACATAGTTCTAGAATGCAAGGATTGCTTCTAAGAATTACACCCTCTACTGGCAGGTGAGTTCCCATCCTTGGGTTCGCTTGGTGCTGAATCCTACTTCCAATTGAATGAAACAGAACTGATTATACTGAACTGATTTTCTAGTTCATACTAGAATTAACTGAACTGTTACTGATTGTTCTGTTTAATTGAACTGAACATGGACTGAGTTTATTGAGTTCCGATGACTAGTGGAAAACTACTGAATTCAGTTAACTGACTAAATGCTACTGAGTTCTGTTAGCTGACTAAAGTCTACTGAACATGGCTTGACTGAAGTATCATGAAACATAACATGGCTCTAGGCACACAACTATATTTTTCGGTTACGAATACCCCCAGGACTCGATGGAAGAAAACTGACATGACATGACATACAAGAATACTTGACCAACATTAACAATCCATAATATAGCATCTATGGAGAATTCATAAATCATGTGGTTTTCATAACCTTTTGATATAGCTAACATCATGGTCAATTCTAATATCATGACAAGCCAACAACATATTCATAGCACATTAATAGCATAGAAATCATCTTGATCAAGTAGACATGGCATAACTTAAGAGACATGGCAAAATCTTGGAGCATGAAGACTAGGCACTTGATCATCACTTATTCATTGAGGCACATTATCAAACACATGGTAGGCATAGATTTGGCATGGGAGTCAACTTAAGTGCATGGATATGGCATGGAATCATCATTTAGATCACAAATAGGTCAAAGTGCTCAATTCTTCTTCACTTAGGCATTTTAACAAACACCTTGCATGCACTATTTAGGGCATAGGCCTAATAATCAATTTTATACACCATAACACCATCAATATGTACATGATCATATCTCAACAAGACAATCAAAATATAGTATTTAAAGCATGGTTCTTGGACTCCTATGGATGAAAGAAATTTGTGGATGAACACTACGCATACCTTAGTTCTTGATTTTTGGAAGATTGACGGAGAGATTTTTGGATTTGAGTCTTGAATTTGGATTCCCTATTGAAACCCTAGCCTTGTTCTTGAGAAGTTTCTGAGAGAGGAGAGTATATTTTGCTGTAATTGAGCAAAATTCCTGTATTTATGGCATATATAGGGGTGGAAGATGACCAAAATACCCCTAGGGAAACAAATAAGGTCAAATATGTCCCTAATTGACTGTCTGATTGGCTGAAGTAAATCGATAATAACTTTTTACTCAGATATCTAAATTGGATGAAACTAATTGCATTAGAAAGAAGACTCAAAGATCTTTGCATTAATATATAGAAACTCTTATAGTTCATTATATATTGGGAGTTATGATCATTTGAAGTTGACCCTGAAATGCTGAAAAAATTAGGCAAGCACTGGAGTTAGCAGGTTGTGCGGGCTAATCGCCCGAGGCTTCTATTTTGGGCACCCAAACATGCCTTTACGCTACTCCAAAAATTCCAAAACTCACCCGAGATATAATACGAGCTTTCCTGATCATAACTCAACTTGAAAATTGAAAAACGGACATTGGGAAGGTCTCCAAATAAATCCCCAAAGTTTGGAGGTCTAAAATAAGACTAAGTGTTGAATCTTGAACACTTAGCAAAATTTTCTAAGTCTAGGGATCTTTCATGGAGCTTTACGAGTTGAATTTGACACGTAATTTTATGGGGTATTACAGCTGAGATGCATGGGTTCATAAGCATGAACAATACTAACTGAATAACATGAGTATAACTGAATAAAAGTACATGCAAGAATACGTAAATTGTAACTGAGGTCGTGATGACACTGGATACTGAGTTCTAAATTTCTGATTTACTGATATTTGAGTTTATTGATACTATATTACTGTTTACTAGGTGACTATGTGTGATAGTCTTGATTCTATGGAACTATTTTGAGTTTCATACTGAACTGAGTGGCTATGTCTGACAGTCCTGATTTCTGTAGAACTGAACTGATTTGAAGACTGAAACTGAAACTGTGAGAGGTAATCATCTAACCGACTGCCCCTTTATAAATAGATTGAGGTCCAACTTATAACCTCAGTTGGAAGGGTGTCAGTACCGTGGCATGGATAAAGACAATTATGAGTTAACCCTCTCTGACAGGAAGCTCTTTTGTCAACCCTTACTGGCAAGAAAACTCATATGAGATGTATAAACCCTAGTTTGGTAGGAAGATATCTCAACCTACGATGGCTACGTAGTTCTGTAATGCAGGGACTGCTACTAAGGGTCAAACCCTCAACTGGCAGAATTGCCTCTATCCCTGGGTTCGCTCAGTACTGAATCTTACTCCCAACAGAGTAGACACTAAACTGATTCCTAGTTCATACTAGGCTTGATTGAACTGTTACTAATTATATTACCTAACTAAACTAAACTGAGTTCACTGAGTTCCATTGACTGATGGAATACTACTGAATTCTTTTAACTAACTGAATTTACTAAGGTCTAAACTAAATACAAAACTGGACTGGATTGATACTGAGTCTACTGAGTTTTTTCTGAGTTCTGCAACTGACTGAGAGTACTACTGATCGTGACATGACTGAGATTATTCTATAACTGACATTGGCTCTAGGTAAACAGCTAAATTGTCGGGTATTATATACCCTCAGGACTCGATAGCATGAAAAATATCATAGCATAAACTTGAAAGGCATAACCACATGCACCTGATCATAACTCATTTACAGAGACATTCCATTAAACACTTGCATGATATAACTTGCACATAAGCTAACATGACATGATTGTTTTCCTTTTTTCTTTATTCAAATGAGCAATTTATCAAACACTTGGAGAACATAATCTATGCATATGACACTAAATAACACATAGGCATCATAATTCAAATCCCCATTTACAATTTGAAAGGTTTAGCATGAATTCACATGATTCTATACATATATCAAATAACTTCAAATAAAACTTGTAACAAACATGGATTAGAAACCCAATTAATTATTTTAATCATGAATATAATCAAACCTGACATGAAATTTATGAAATCAATACACTTGAGGTTTTAAAAGTAGTTTCTTGAACTCCAAGGGTGGAAGGGACCCTTGGATGAACACTTGACATACCTTAAAGCTTGAATTCTGAAAGATTGATGGATTTTCTTGGAACTTGGATTCTTGAATATAATGAACTAGAGTTTGTTCTTGAAAAATTCTAGGAAGAATGAGTAAATTTTGCCTTTTGAACGACCTAATTACATGTTTTGGGGCTGATATAAGATGGGAAAAGACCCATTTACCCCTCTGGATGTGGGTTTTTAATTACTAAAAATTAAACTAGCGACACGTCATGTCATTGGCATCAATGTGATATCCAATGCGCCACGTCGAGTCTGCATTGGTTCACTAGAATTTGCACTGTAAGCTGGGAAAAAATTATCATCGATACGATGGGAGACGCTGTGCGTCGAGATTGCGTCGATCCATTGGTTTGAGCTTTCAAATATGTTTCAAACGAAGTTCAAAAGATCCAAAACTTGGCCAAGAACACCTATTGACATTCCTAATCATGATTCAACCTAAAAATTATTGCCTTAAGGTCATGAGAGTCGTGTAAAAGGATCGCCAACTTATGAAGGCTAAATTAACTCTAAGTATGAACACTTAGCTGAATTTTTCTAAGTTTGGGACCCCTTACTAGCTTTTACAAAACAGAAACAAGCTTAGGATTTTGTGGGGTATTACAATATCTCCCCCTTGGTAATATTCATCCTCGAATAAGACTAACTAACCTGGGAATATAGATAGAATGAATTTAGACAATGGATATGCACAACTGCAAAATGATTTCATAACTGACACTACTAATATGCTGAAATTTCATACTGAACATGCATATCTTATGCATGAGTACATGGTTGGGTTTGCTGATAAGTTGAGTCTCTTATACTGAACATGCATATTTGATGCATGAATATCTGACTGAATGGACTCATGAATGTATGATTGGATATGCAATGGTAATTGATACCAAGTTTATAAAGAAATTCTGAACATAGAACTGAGTAAGTTCAAGGAAAAACTGTTACCTTGGGCTGAGTCTGAGTTTGTGGAGAAGAGGTGAGGATACTTGGTCTGCATATCTTCTTCTACTTCACAAGTAGCTCCCTCAACGGAATGATTTTGCCAAAGAACTTTGACTAGAGGGTCCTCTTTGTTCCTTAGTCTACGAACCTGATAATCAAGGATTTCGACTGGGATCTCCCTATAAGAGAGATTATTCTGAACGTCTATACTCCCTACAGGGACTACAACTGTTGGGTCACCTATGCATTCCTTTAGCAAGGAGACATAGAACACTAGATGGACTGAAGCTAAGTTTGAAGGCAAATCAAACTCATAAGCTACCTTTTCAAAACGGCTGAGAATTCGGTAAGGACCAATATATCAGGGACTGAGCTTCCTCTTCTTGCCAAACCTCTTCACTCCTTTCATAAGAGAGATTTTCAAATACACATAATCACCAATCTCAAACTCGAGATCCTTTATGTGTATGATTTCAGTCGGCTTTGAGCTGTCTTAAGACTTTCCCTGGTTAACTGAACTTTTTCTAAGGTATCAAATACCAAGTTAGGCCCTACCGTTGTGGCCTCACCCACTTCAAATGAACCAATGGGAGATCTACATCACCTCCCATAAAGCACCTCAAATTCAGCCATCTAAATGTTAGAATGATAGCTATTATTATATGCGAACTCAGTCAAAGGTAAGTGGTCATCCCAACTACATTTAAAGCCTATCGCACACGCACACAGCATATCATCTAAAGTCTGAATGGTCTTTTCTGCTTGACCATCTGTCTGAGGGTGAAAAGTTGTACTAAGGTGGAGTTAGGTACCAAGACCCTTTTGGAATGCCTTCTAGAAATGAGAGGTAAACTGCGTACCTCTATCTGAGATTATAACCTCGTGCAATCTGACCAACTCTCTGATGTAGAGTTTGGCATAATCCTTGGCTGAATAAAACGTATGGACTGGTAGAAAATGAGCTGATTTGGTCATCCTGTCTACAATAACCCAAATTGAATCGTGCTGACGATGAGTACAAGGCAAACCCATCACAAAGTCCATGTTTACCTCTTCCCACTTTCAAGTGGGAATACTGAACTCCTGCATAGACCCACTAGGTTTTTGGTGCTTAATCTTAACCTGCTGTCATGTCGAGCACTTAACTACAAACTCTGGAATGTCTTTCTTCATCCCACTCCACCAATAGATCTCCCGTAAATCATGGTACATCTTAGTGGCCCCTGGATGAATAGAGTAACGCACACCATGTGTTTCTGTAAGAATCTACTGTCTCAAGTCGTCTACACCTGGCACACATAGCCGACCCTGACAACGCAATACACCATCTCCCCCTTGGGAGAAAACCTCTATCTTCCGATCTCTGACTGATTCGTTCAACTTAACTAGGTTGGGATCCTTATCCTTCTTTTCCTTCACTTCGAAAACCAGGGATAATTTTGAACTACTCTACACCCACCCATTACGTTTTGCTGAATCGACTAAGCGAACACCTAGTCAGGCAAGATAATGAACTTCCTAAGCTAACTTCTTCTTACTATCATTCACGTGAGAAACATTACCCATAGACATCCTATTTAGAGCATCAGCCACTACATTGGTTTTACCCAGATGATACGGGACGCTCATGTCATCGTCCTTCAACAACTCCAACCACCTTGTTTGACAGAGGTTTAGGTATTTCTGAGAGAACACATACTGTAGGCTCTTATGGTTAGTGAATATATCAACGTGCACTCCATACAAATAGTGCCTCCGAATCTTAAAGTCAAAAACTATTGTTGCTAACTCAAGATCATAAGTTGGATAGTTCTTTTTATGGGGTTTGAGTTGTCTAGGGGCATAGGCTATCACCTTACCTCTCTGCATGAGGACATAACCCAAACCTACTCTGGATATATCACAATACACAACAAAGTCATCTGAACCATCTGGTAGATTCAAAACTGGGGTTGTAGTGAGTTGAGTCTTCAACTCCTAAAAACTCTTCTCACAAGAATCTGACCACTGAAACTTGACTTTCTTTTGAGTCAATCTGGACATTGCAATAGACAAAAATCCCTCAACAAACCATCGGTAGTAGCTGGCCAAGCCCAATAAATCCTAATATCTAATGGAGATATGGGTCTTGGTCAGTTTCTTACTACTCTAGTCTTTTGGGGATCAACTCTAATGCAATCACCGGAAATGATATGGCCAAGGAAAGCTACTGACCTTAGCCAAAATTTGCACTTATTGAATTTGGCAAATAGCTGATGGTGTTTGAAAGTCTGTAATACTATTCTGAGATGGTATGCATGATCATGTTCACTGCAGAAATAGACAAGGATGTCATATATGAAGACTATGACGAATATGTCCAAGTACTGCTTGAACATATGGTTCATCAAGTCTATGAAAGCTGCTGGGGAATTGGTTAGACCAAAGAACATGACTAAGAATTCGAAGTTACCACACCGAGTTCTGAAAGTTATTTTCAAAATGTCATATCCTCTGACTCTGAGCTGATGATAGCCTAATCTGAGGTCTATCTTAGAGAAGTAACTGACACCCTAAAGTTGGTCAAACAAGTCATCAACAGTAACTTTATTTAACTGGTGGTAGTCAATATATATTCTGAGAAAACTATTTACTTATGCACGAATAGAACTAGTGCACCCTATAGGGACACACTGGGTCTAATGAATCCCTTATCTAAGAGATCTTTCAACTGTTCTTTTAATTCATTGAGTTCTGCTGGAGCTATTCTGTATGGCGGAATATATATGGGCTGAGTATCTGGAAAAAGGTCTATTCCAAAGTCGATTTCCCTTTCGAGAGAAACTCTGGGAAGATCTTCGGGAAACACGTCTGAGAATTCACATGCTACTGATACTGACTCAAGAGTAGGGGCTTCTAAACTAGAGTCTTGGACTCGAACGATATGGTAGACACATCCCTTAGATATCATTTTCTTTTCCCTAAGCTAGGAAATAAGTTGACCCCTAAGTGTTGAAGTACTACCCCTCCACTCTAGGATGGGATCATTTAGAAACTAAAACTGGAAAATTTTGTCTCTGTAGTCAACTGAGGCATAGCAAGAATAAAGTCAATCCATGCCGAGAATGACATCAAAATCGGTCATCTCTAATTCGACTAAGTCTGTGGAAGTAACTTTCTGAGATACCATAACCTGACAATTCCTTTATACCCATCGGGCTATGGTAGATTTACCCATTGGGTTATAGACTGAGAAAGGCGCTGCTAGAATTTCGGGACTGACTCCAAAGTAACAGCTATATAAGGGGTTACAAAAGATAAAGAATCTACTGGATCTAGCAAAGCATAAACATGAAAATGATAAACTTATAACATACTGATAACGCTCAACTTACAATTCAATTTAGTGCAAGGCGGTCGTCGTTAATATATTTCCCAACTTTGGAGTCGGGGTCGAATCTACAGGGAACAATGTGAGTGGCAATTAAACTAGTTTGAAACTAAAGCTAAAAGTTAAATTCAAACAAATGATACGAAAAGATAAAATGAGGGGTTTAGGTTTAACAAGTTGTTGTTTTTCACTCTACTTTCTGTGTTTGTAAATCAAGAGTTTATGAAATAATCAGAATTATGTTCGCTAGGGCTTCCAGTACATGACAGATGCTAAAAGTGGTTCAAGATTCTCACATTGGGTAGGATGACAAACTATCTTTATCGATGTTATGCTTAAATGTCTCTCGACCGACTTAAGTATTTAACCTAATCCTCTCGGACTTGGGGAATTTCTATTAACTGCCCAGATTTTACCTCAGGTTAACTAACCTTGTTATAGAGCTGATTATTAAATGAAGTATTTCTGAGTCCCTATTGATAATTCACTTCCTACTATATTTTATTTCTTTCTCAAGCAAATCAAAGTAGGTGTGTCTACTATTTGCAACCAACAGACGTTAATTAAAACTTCAGAATTATCAAGAAATCCTACCACCTTTTGAATCTTGCATACTTAGCACCTTATCAAGACCTAACCCTAGATCCCATAATTCAGGTTAAAGTAATTTAACCACTCATGACGTAAAAATTGAAGCAACTAGATGAATTCATGCTTTGAAAGATAAACTTACCACAAGATGAATAGAAACTAGTGAATCGCAGATTAGATCACAAAGAAAAATCCCAAAATAATGATAATAATCTCTTCAAAGTATTTGCTTTTTCAAGCCAAGAAATTTAGAGAGAAAATATCAAAAGTATTGTCAAAACTCAATGTGCGGAACAATAATAATAATGTCTAAAAAACCCTAAAATAATGCTTTAAATACCAAGAGCTAATTATGGAAACAAAATCACGATCACAGCTGTTTCTCGGAATAGATGACGACGAGTTGTGACGCTTTATCAGGATCCTGACAACTTATCAGGAATATCGTCATGTCCTCTTCAAATTTGTAAAAGTTCTGTCTTAGTCTGATGGCTACTGCTGGCGGCTTATCAAGTTTGTGATGACTTATCAGTAATGTCGTCACACTTCTACTCAAATTCTCATATTCTGCCTAATCCTGATGATGAACTTGATATCTTATTACACTCCTGATGGCTTATCACAAAATGTCATCACATATCTCATCTGACTCTCAGTTTCTGTCTAGCCAGACAGCAACTCTGATAGCTTATCACATGACTGACGACTTATCAAAAATATCGTCAGCCACATTATTTTTCAGGTTCAACTCTTTTTATTCCCATTTTTCTTAGGTTCCTTGCATCATCATTTTCTCTGCAATATCAAAGTAAAACAATCAAAAATGACAAAATTTGCTCAAGACTTGATAATTATTTCTTGTTAAAAGCCTCAAATATGTTAGCATCAGCTCACACATCACATACCAGTAACCGCATTAGGAGAACTTTCTTAATACTGTTGGGACTTAAGTGCATAGAGTATGTTTGGGCGTTGACCACTGGTGGCACTGAAAGCGACACCTTGCTAATTCGGGAGACCAAACTGAGCTGAAAGACGGTTATGCTGACTCTGCAAACCCACCTGACAATACTGTCTAACTCTGTGTCCTGGCTTGCCATATCCAAAACATACGTCACTGCCAGCTCTGCAGATACCCTGATGGTTTCTGCCATACTTCTGGCAGAGAGGATATGTTCGGGCACTGCTAACACTACCCTGGGGTTTAGGGCCTGACGCCCTATCTCTATTTTCATCTCTAAATTTTGGCACGGAAGACCTAGCTGAGGATGGAGCTGGAACTGAGGATTTTAGGCAGAACTGAGAATGATTCCCACCCTCTGACTTAGGCTAGGCAAAGTTAAAACTGCCTGTTCTAGCTCTCTTATTCTCCCTCTCCTTCTCCATATTCTTAGACTCATCTATCTGCTGAACATGTACCATGAGCTTGGATATGTCCATCTATTAAATCAACATTGTGGTCCTACACTCTTTGACCACACTATTAGATACGCCAGACACAAACTTACTCATCTTAGATCTGTTATCTGCTACTAAATGAGGAGCGTATCTTGAGAGAATACTATTATACTTCATGTTTCCCTACTTCAAATTTATAAATTCAAAAATCCTCGCTTTCTTCAACTCTAGCGGGAAGAACCTATCCAGAAAAGCAATAGCAAACTCCTCTCATTCTATGGGACCTGCATCTACGGCCCTCTCTGCTTTCTACTGTTTGAACCATGAGTGAGCCACATCCTGCAACTGATATGTAGCTAATTCGGCACTCTTACTAGCAGTCAACCCCATAATATCTTTAACCTTCTGCACCTGATCAAGAACTTTCTGTAGGTCCTCATCTGACTTTGACCCGATAAAAGATAGAGGGTTCATTCGGGTGAAGTCCCAAATCCTGGCTGCAGCAGTATTGGCCACTAGTTTGGCTGGAATGGTAGATGGGCATTCATTTTGGGCTACCATAAAATGAGCTAGGGTGGTGAAAGTTGATCTGAATTCAGCGTCAGAGACATATTCGTCCAGGGGATCTGGCTGGACAGGCTAAGGTACTAACTGATTTTTGGTTCTCCTTTTGTTAGTCTTTTTGGGAGGCATGTTCTATAAAAAAAAGAAGAGAACAGATTAGGCAGAGAGTTTAACTTGAGCTCATGCTCACTCGCATGACATGAATACTAAAAGAAGAGAAACTTTTTCTAAAATATCTAATAACCTCCTGTCCATAAGTGTGGCACACTACACACCTATGCACAAGACTACTAAATGCGGCTTTAAAACTTCCTAAGACTCTGTTGAACCTTAGGCTCTGATTGAAAGTTTGTAATGCCCCGAGTCCATACTCCAGATGCTACACAATGCTCATAATCCCGAGGAACCATAAGCTAACCCATGACTGGTACCTTCTGTAATAACTGAATAATAATACTGTATTATGCAGAAATTAGGCAAAAACTTCCCAAAAGGTTCAAAACTATATAAATACTGAGTACTAAACTTAGTACTGATATATCTGTCTGAAATACTCTAGTTTGATAAGCCTCTACAGTCTAAATAAGGGATTGATGGGACAAACCCCCAACTAACCCCGACTACTGGAAACTGATAAACTGAGATACTGAAGTAATAATCATGTCCTTGAACTATGAGGTCTCACCACTAGTTTGTTGCAGATGGATCGGGCTGCTATGTATGATCGAGAGCCCGTGGGTCTGAACCGATGATATAAGACATTATAGCGTAAAAGAAAGGTTTGTGTCAGTACTTTGAATGTACTGGTGTGCTAAGTGAGGTAGACTGAAATGCATAGGTTCATATACATGAACAATACTGACTAAATAACACGAGTATAACTAAATGAAAGTACATGCATTAATACATAAATAAATACATCAATTGTAACTGAGGTCGTGATAACACTGGATACTGAGTTCTAAATTTCTGATTTACTGATATCTGAGTTTACTAATACTGTATTACTATTAACTAATTGACCATATCTGAAAGTCTTGATTCTGTAGAACTATTCCGAGTTCCGTACTGAACTGAGTGATTATGTCTGACAGTCCTGATTTTTATAGAACTGAACTGATTTGAAGACTGAAATTGAAACTGAGGGAGGTAATCATCTAACTAACATACCCCTTTTTGAATAGATTGGGGTCCAACCTGTAACCCCAGTTGGAAGGGTGTCAGTACCGTACCATGGGTAAAGATAACTGTGAGTTAATCCTCTCTGACAGAAAGCTCTTTCGTCAACCCTCACTTGCAGAAAAACTCGTATGAGATGTACTAACCGTAATCTAGTAGGAAGATATCTCAACCTATGCTGCTACGTAGTTCTGTAACGCAGGGATTGCTACTAAGGATCAAACCCTCTACTGGCAGGAATGCCCCCATCCCTAGGTTCGCTTGGTGTTGAATCTTACTCCCAACTGAATAGACACTGAACTGATTCCTACTTCATACTAGGCTTGACTGAATTGTTACTGATTATACTGTCTAACTGAACTAAACTGATTTCAATGAGTTTCATTGACTGACGGAATACTATTGAATTCTATTAACTGACTGAATTTACTACGGACTGAAATAAATAGTGAACTGGACTAGACTGATACTGCATCTATTGAGTTTTTTTTAGTTTTGTAACTGACTGAGAGTACTACTGATCATAACATGACTGAGATTATTTTGTAGCTGACACTGTCTCTTAGTAAACAACAAAATTATTGGGTATTAAATACCCCCAATACTTGATAGCATGATAAATAAATCATAGCATAAAATTGAAGTCATAACCTGATCATAACTCATTCATAGAGACATTTCATCAAACACTTGCATGATATAACTTCCACATAAGCTAACATGACATGATTGTTTTCCCTTTTTCTTTATTCTCATGAGCAATTTATCAAACACTTGGAGAACATAATCCATGCACATGACACTGAATAACACATAGGCATCATTATTCAAATCCCCAATTACAATTTCAAGGGTTTAGCATGGATTCACATGATTCTATACATATATCAAATAACTCCACATGAAACTTGTAACAAACATGGATTAGAAACCCAATTAATCATTTTAATCATGAATATAATCAAACCCAACATGAAATTCATGAAATCAATACACTTGAAGTTTTAAAAGTTGTTTCTTGAACTCCAAGGGTGGAAGGGACCCTTGGATGAACACTTGAAATACCTTAAAGCTTGAATTCTGAAAGATTGATGGATTTTCTTAGAACTTGGATTCTTGAATGTGATGAACTAGGGTTTGTTCTTGAAAAATTCTAGAGATAATGAGTAAATTTTTACCATTTGGATGACTTAATTACATGCTTTAGGGGCTGATATAAGATAGAAAAAGACCAATTTACCCCTCTAGACGCGGTTTTTAATTACTGAAAATTGGACTAGCGACGCACAGACCGACACGCTGCGTCATTGGCATCGACGCGATAGCCAACGTGCCACATCAAGTCTGCATCGGTTCACTAAAATTTGCACTGGAAGCTAGGGAAAAATACTCATCGAAGTGATGGGCGACGCGGCGCATCGAGATCACATCGATCCACTAGTTTGAGCTTTCAAATGTGTTTCAAACAAAGTCCAAAAAATCTGAAACTTGTCCAAGAAAACCTACTGACATTTCTGATCATGATTCAACCTAAAAATTGTTGCTTTAAGGTCATGAGGGTCATCAAAAAGGATCACCAACTTACGAAGGCTAAAATAACTCTAAGTATGAACACTTAGCTGAATTTTTCTAAGTCTGGGACCCCTTACTAGCTTTAACAGGACTGAATTAGGCTTAGGATTTTGCGGGGTCTTACAGCCTAACCATGGGATAATCATACGTAATAAAATAACCGTAAGATAAGGATTCAGAATCATACCACAAATCTCAATACTAGTCCAATCATCAACCTATCACAAACTAACTATAATAATATCAATAATGCAGTTCTTCAGTTAGCCCAGATAAACAATGCCTAAATTAGGCCCTATAACCCGAAAGTTCCAATCAACATACCATATTCCACAAGTAATACTCATTACCTATACTTATGCAACCCCCTAAAGATGATATATTTAGGTGCATACTGGTGATAGGCAATGCGCATGCAAGGATGAATGAAAAGTGAATCCATAATACCATAACCGATCCAAGTAACATAAATTAACCCAGTGTATACACCTCCTCCATATCGATGGCTTGCAAAGGCAAAACTTACGATAACCTCTCTTCTCCAGCATAATGGATCACAAACGAAGAGGCCCCTAGGGGTTTGGGAGTACCTGTATACACCGTCCTAATCCTGATCAAGGATTTCCAATAACCATCACCATTATCAATCTACTAAGTCCAGTACCAGAGATATATATAGATAAAAATACAAGGGCTAGAACTGTGGCTAAAAGAATATGAGTCATAAATTCATTGCCCAGGGTAAAGTTCGAGACTAAATTATCATAAAAGTGTATAAAGGGTTAGAATTTATCTCAATCGAGGTAAATTGTAGTAGCAAGATTATGGAAAAAATATATCTCGACCAAATCTCTAAAACATCTTTTTTAATCTCATAAGTTTATTCATTAAGATGGTACGATTCCCATTATGAAAGAATCCATTATAAAAGTAAAAAGTGGGAATAAATCCTTTTTTAGGAAAAATAGTAGTAGAACCATATTTTTGTTTGAATCATACCATTTACTAGTTTAGAGAGCATAAATGTACCAAATCTATGCATATCATCACCAATATCTAAACAATGCAATCATAAGCATCAATACATCTATAACAAGGTTCACGTCCTTTACAAGGACAAATTACTTCTCAAAATCCAACCAATATGATAATTATTGCCTTGGGCCTAATAATATATATATATTCGACATAACCATAACATCATAATCTGGTAAAAACCAACAAAATCCACTAAATAACATGGTAAACATTATACTAAAGGTTCATTAGTCTTAACTATATCTAACATGCTAGCAAGTTAGGGTAGTAGGATCTTAAAAGCATAATAAGTATTTTACCTTAAGGGTCAATTACCCTTCTAGCCCCCAAACTCATAAATTAGACTAAGTCATGGTGTTCTAACCATAATCACATCCTAACATTCCTATCTAACATACAATATATATATATATATATATATATATATATATATATATGACACCATCTCATGAAAAAAGAGTAGACAGAATCCTACCTCGCTGTCGAATCGTATATGCTTAAATTGCCCACAAATCATCCATAATCTTGAAATATTGTCACACTATCAAAATAGTTATCTATATATTATTAGGAGTAAAACGAGACCCATATTAATATATTAAGGGTCAGATTCAAATTTTAGGTCATGAACGAGCCTATGTGGCCAGCAAATAAAATCCAAAATTAAATGCGTCATGAAGTATCTTAAAGGACAAGGAATGTGTTCTAAAAAATTGAGCACAAACGAAGTGCAAAATGGGTCTCAAATAAGCCCTTTACGTTTAGGAATTCAAGATCTAATTTCTAAGAATTTTACCATGATTTTGGATATAAATTAAAGGAAAACTTAATGGAAAATGACCAAGGAGAGTTAGGCTAGCTTACCTTAGCTTCTATGGATGATTTTTCACTTTTTCCTCTCTTTGAGCGATCTATTTGGTGTGAAAATGGTGAAAGAAATTGGGTGGAGAAAAGGGCATTTAAAGCCACCAAGTGCCACTTAAGCGGTCACCCTTCTACTTAAGTGACTCTAGTATGGCTTAAGTAATCTAGCACTACAGGTGGGTACCGCTTAAGCAACTCTCAAGCCGATTAAGCCATGCCTGCTTAAGAAGACACATTCATCGCATAAGAGATCATTGCCCATATAGTCAAAGTCGTTTAAGCAATACTATGTACCATACGCGAAGACCTCTTAAGTAGTTATATGATTGCTTAAGCAATCGCATCAGCAACCTGATGTACCATATTTCTTCGAGTCCAAAATGGACTCTGATTGGGTACTCGGGATTAATTTGAAACCCCATACGCGCAAATGAAATATGATACTATACCAAATTTGACATTTCAAACTCAATGGAACCATTAAAACTTTCATCCGGGATTCCCAAACTTATAGTTCCATTTTCACAGAATCTACCCAATAGCCTAAAATGAGTTTGGGAGCCTCGGGATCAGAACCAAGGATCCTCCTAGCCTAAAATCAATGTTCTGGAGTTGATGATGCTGTCAAAATTCGCATCTGAGGTCATCTACTAGGATTTTTTATCCAAGAACAAATTCTAAACAGCAAAAGTTGCAAAATAAGGAAATGAGCCAAAAATACAAATAAATTGTTCGATAATTATACCGACTGTTCTAGCAAGTCATAAATGACCTATATCCATTGTGTAAAGGATCAAAATACCCAAAATGCATGCAAATTAAGAAAATGACCTAGAGAGTCATTACACTCTTGTGGTTAGTAAACACATCAATAGAACTCATAAATATAATGCTTCAAAATCCTTAAGGTGAAAACATTACTGTCAACTCAAGATTATGAGTCAGGTAACTATTCTCATTAGGCTTGAACTATCTAAAGGCATAAGCTATAATCTTGCCATACTGCATCAACACACAAACAAGGACAACTTTGGAAGCATAATAATAGACTACAAACCCACTTGAACCCTCTAGTAGAGTCAAAACTGGAGTGGAGATGAGCCGAGTCTTCAACTCTTAAAAACTCTTCACATAAAAATCAAACCACTGAAACTTGACTTTTTTAGTCAATCTGTACATAGGATAAGTAATAGAGAAAACTCCTTCAACAAACTATTTGTAACTGGTAAACTCAAGAAACTCTTGATATTTGATGGATTGATGGGTCTAGGCCAATTCTTAACTTCTTTAATATTTTGAGGATCAACCTAACTTCCCATACCGAAAATTATATAACCAAGCAATGCTACTAATTTTAACCAGAATTTACATTTATTAAACATCACAAATAATTGGAAATCCTGTAAAGTCTGCAAGATAATACTCAAATGGTATGCATGTTCATTCTCACTCTGTTAATAAATGAGGATGCCATTAATAAAAGAAAATAGCGGGCATGTCCAAGTATTGCCTGAACACCCTATTCATCAAGTCCATAAAACTTACAGAAGCATTCATAATTCTAAATAAATAACAACAAATTTGAAGTGACTATACCGAGTTTTGAAGGTTGTCTTCAGAATGTCACATTCTCTGACTCTAAGTTGATAACAGTCGAATTTGAGGTCTATCGTACAGAAACAATTGGCACCTTAAAATTGGTCGAACAAGTCATTAATCATAGGAATGGGATACTTATTCTTAACTGTGACTTGGTTCAGTTGACAATAGTTGATGCATATTCTGAAAGAATGATCCTTATTATGCATGAAAATAATTGGAGCACCTCATAAAGAGATTTTGGCCAAATAAAACCTTTGTCAATGAGGTCTTTCAACTGCTTCTTCAATTTTTTAAGCTTAGAGCCATTCTGTAGAGTGGAATTGAGATAGGTTGGGTATATGAAATAAAATCTATTCCAAAGTTAATTTTCTACTTGGGAGAAACTTCGAGCAGATCTTCAGGAAACACTTCTGGAAACACATTAACCACTGGAACTAACTCAAGAGTTAGGGTTTTGGATTTTGAATCCTTAACCCGTATAAGATAATAGATACACCATTTGGAAGTTATTTTCCTAGCCTTAAGATAAGAGACAAATCAACCTACAGGCACTGAGGTACTACATATTCACTCTATGACTGGCTTATTTGATAACTAAAATTGGATATTCTATTTCTATAATCAATTGAGGCATAGCAAGAGTGGAGCCAATTCATTCCAAGAATAACATTAAAATATGTCATGCTAACTCTACAAGATCAACTGAAATGACTTTCTGAGAAACCAAATCACTGATTGGAGTAGAGACTGATAAAGGTTCTAAAAGAGTTTTGGGACTGATGACAAAGTCTACTGCTATATAGGGAGTTATGTAGGAAAGTGTGGCTCCGAGATCTAAGAATGCATAAACATGAATATTAATGACTTGTAACATACCAGTGACTACATGTAAAAACCTTCCTAATCTTATCCAATCTGAAGGGCAAAAAACTTGTTTTAATGTTGCTCGCTAGCTATATTGTATGAAGCATCCTGCTGAGTTGGGCAATCTGTTGGAGATATTGAAGAGTTAGATTGATTTTGTTGACGAGTATCTCTGCCTCTATGCAGAGTCACTGACAATGCCTCGATTTGTCGCCTAGCTTGCGATACCTAAAACAATCATCATTACTAGCCATACACTCACCCTTATGGGTCTTATCATACTTCTTGCAAAATAGGTTACTATTAATATTATTCATACTAGCCTAGGACTTGGAGCCTGGTGCTCTATCCCAAATATCTTTCTTGAACTTGGGCACTAAAGCACTAGTAGAAAATAAGGCTGGAGTTGAAGATTTCTGGAAGAACTTAGAATAGTTACCTTTATAAAACTTTGGCTTAGAGAAGTTCAAGCTATTTGTTTTGTCCCTCTTACTCTCCCTTTCTTTCTCCTTGATTTTCTCTTCTTTAATCTATTGTGCATGAACCATCAAACTGGAGATGATGTCTATCTCCTTAACCAACATAGTAGTCCTAAACTCCTTGACCAAATCCTCAGAAACACTAGACACAAACTTACTTAAGCGGGATCTGGAGTCATCAACCATTGTTGGAGTATACTTTGCAAGCTGGGTACACTTAAGAGAATATTTTTTCACACTTTTGTTCCCCTGATTCAAGTTAATGAAATTTTGAGCCTTGGAATCCCTCAATTAAGTAGGAAAAAACTATCCATGAAAATAGCAACAAACTCATCCCACTCAATCGAGCCTGCGTTTGTACCTCTATATTTTTTCCACTACGTACACCAAGTGTGGGTCACTCCCTTTAATTAATAAGTAGCAAAATCAACATTTTTGACTAAAACAACACTCATAATCTCAGTTTCCTTCTAAATATCATCAAGGAGCTCCTATGGTTCCTCATCAACCTTAGAACCAAAAATTTTAGGAGGGTTTATCCCAGTGAAATCTCGGACCCTAGTTGTTGCCATACTAGTTGTCAGATAGACTAGTGCTATAGCGTGCTGGTTAATTTGGGCGATCATGGCCTAATCTAGCACCACGAAAGTAGCCCTAAACTCAGCATGCGAGATGTATTCATTAAAAGGGTCTACTGGAGCTAGTGGTACTTGTTGGTTTCTATTTCCATTTCTCATTCTATTGGCCCATCTGTGGGAAATTTTATGTAAACGCATAGACCACGAGTTAAAAAAAATATTTTAATGGAGTCACTCTATCGCATGATATGAACATAAAAGAAGTGAAGCTTTTCATAAAATGTTTCATAGTGTCTCACTCATAAGTATGGTGCGTTTTATACCCATGAATAAGACTCTACTTAACATGGTTTTCAGAAACCCTAGGACACTTTAAACCTAATACTCTAGCATCAAGTTTGTCATAACTTGAGACTACTATCTAGTTATAACACGGTGCTTAGAGTCATAAGTGACCCCACACTATGCCATGGCTTGGCATGACACTAAGAATACTAAAATAACTGATGAAATGCTAACCCAAAGCTAAACTAAAATGATATAATCATAAATAAAATCAATACAGAAAGTCAAGTCTAACACTTTCTAACATAACCAACTTACTGAAAATCTAACTGTCTATCTGAAAAGCCTCTAAATAAATGAGTTATTAGGACAAGCTCCCAACTAAATCTAAGCAACTGAAACTAAGATAATACTGAAAACTTATTGATAGTTGGTCCTTGAATAATAAGGACTCACCAAACACAGTTGTTGATATGATGCAAAATTGTACTAGACTTGAGTGGAAAGCTGAATGTTAGAACCTATACTATAAGAAAATATAGCACAAAAAAGTATGCGACCAGTATTTTGAATGTACTGAACATGTGAGATATTCATGATCAAATATAATCTAAAAATGTTGGAGATGAAATCATAAACTACACATGAAGTTCAGACATGCAAACTAATACAATGACAGTGGTATGATAAGCTAAACAAACTAAATACAAGGTCATACATATATCTGAATCTGAGTCGTGGACTGTGGGAGCTATCATTAACTGACATACCCTAACCTCAGCTAACCTAGGTCCAACCTTAACCCTAAAAGAGTTCTTTGCACCTTGCCAAGGGTAAGAACACTAATTGACATGGATCCACTAAATTAATTTCTGAAAGGATTAAGATGTTAAGCCTGATCTAATAGGTGACCGTTTAGAACCGACAGTTGCACAGTAGTTCTTAGACAAAGGAACTTCTACTAAAGGTTTCTCCCAAACTAACGGATGAGTCTCTATCCTTGCTTCTACTCGATACTAAGTACTACTCCCAACCGAATAACAACTGATAACTGGAATGATCAATAAAATTAATAATCTGAAGACTAGAAATAAGTAATTTATTTGAAAGTATTCAAATCATGAAAATCAAAGAATTTAGTATTCAAAAATATATGCATGAAATCCTAGGTCCATCGAGTGTTAATAATCCACCATCTCTAAAGAATACAACTATTATGGCAATTTTCATAACCTGGGTAAATTAAGAAATTCTTACCTCAAGTCCAACAATCATGGATTTCACAATATAATGAGGGTTTAGAATTATGAACATATAATGGTATCGAAATTCATAGTAAAACATGGGTTTGTAACTCAATGATATTGGGGACCTGGAATATCAAGAAATTCACAATATTTATGAATCCTAAACTCTGGGGAATGAATTAACTGAAGATTTGAGTTAACTTTTAGACCCAGTGGGTTAAAGAAAACTCACTAAAAAGATACCACATATTTGGAGACAAAAATATTGAAGAAACCTTTGAACTTGGGGCCTAAAGAAGAACCCTATTTCCTCCTTAGAAAAGTAAATTGCCTTTTTCTCTGGTATTTTTTCTAAGTATCGATTGTATTAGGAGGAATGAAGGACTTAGGGTAGTATTAGGATTAATAATAATCCTTGAAATAGCTTAAAATACATAGTTTTGATGTTAAAAGATTGGGAAAAAGCCAAACAACACTTTTAAAATTGTGTGAAAAATTGTTGGAGTTCATCCCGATGACTCACGTGACAGCCCGTGGGGCCTGGCCATGAGTCATGGGCTGGGTCGTCGTCGTTTGTGACTTATTTGTTATTTATTTTAGTAGTGGCCATGATCCATCCCACGAACCATGGAGCCTTCCCACAATCCATCAGGTATTCTGATGGTCCGTCACTGACAGCTTTGATAGTGCTTCAGTGAAATGGTCATAACTTCTTACTCCAATATCATATTAAGGCAAAATTAGATGTGCTGAAAAAATAATTCAAATATCTATCATTTGATGGGTCTTTATATCAAAAATACTTCATAATCTAGGATTTATTCTCATTTGAAGTTGATTATAACAAGATTCTTTACAAAAAAATCAATCGATAAAGGAAGTTTTGACTTGGCTAGCTATGAGTTAGGAGTTACTTGTAGCCTTAAAACATATATAATCATCTTTAATACTATCCAAATATAATGATTCAGCATGTACTTGAAGCATGGTTCTAATCTTGGCTTGAATTTTCAAGGTGTTACAGTACCAAAGGTAATGTAACATGTTTACATTAGATTTACTGAACTCGTTCGTAATGCATCTGTCATCTTCAAATCCTGGGTTCACCTCTGCCTTCAAGCCAATTATAAGAAATTCCCTTGAGTAAAGAATTTTCTCCCAAAGTGTGAAAAAGTTTTTCACACCCTAAAGAACGTCTTCGTAATTTGTCTGAAGATGCATTGGTGCACGTGATCCTTTAGGGTTTTAAAAGTTGTATCTAATTTCACATTATTGCAAAAAGTGACCATCTTTTCAAATTCTTAGATAGTAATATTAATATTGAAGGATCCTTAAGAGTAAATGAGCCTTTTTTTTAAAATGTAAAGGAATCAATGAAGGCTCATAACTAGTAGAGCATCTTCAGTATAAATATTTTGAACGAATCGTCTATTTTTAAACATGAAAATTGTACACTAAAGGTGCTCCATCATTCATACATTTTCACCATTTTGATTATGAAAAATCTGACAAACTCATTTGTTGAATTTGTCCCTCATTCAACACTATTTTGATTCAAAATTTTAAAAGTATACTATAGGAGTTTTTCATTTTCCTGTATGAGGAAAGGGAAGGAACTTGGATGAATGATGGATTGTGTTAAATCATGGGAGTCTCAATTGGAACAAAAGGCATAAAAGTGACCAATTGGTAAAGCCAATAAAAAGATGAGAATCTTTCTCTCTCTTTATATATATATGTGTGTGCGAGTGTAAAATTGAAACTGTATGTACGTTCCACTCCAAGCAAATCTTTCGTTTAATCCTATATCTTGAAGTTAAAATTCTGTTTGGACGCATTTTACTTTAATAATAAAAACAATTTGAAGATTTTGTGAATGGAAATTCCAAAAATTGCTCAAGACGAATTTTTGGAAATTCGAAGATACTTGCTAATTAGATGTGAAATATTTGATCAAATTTTATTACTAAATAAATATTTAGATAAATTTTCAAAATCTACTTTAAAAATATTAATTGAAAACTAAATAAACTTAACCCAAATCATAAAGATCAAAATCAAAATTTATGGATATTTGATATATTAAAAGTTCTAATATTTTGAATCTATTGTTCCAAAAAGATACCATAGATAACATTGTTCATCTTGCCTATATTAATTTTCAATTCTAAATCTTTTTAAGTTGGGAATTGGCTGTTTCACGTGATACTAATAACATGCCAGGGATTAGCACACAAAACCAGGCTGTCCATATAGAAATGCCTTTAATAAGTATCTATAACCTTATATTAATACTAGTTTAAGATAGTTTAACTAATCATCACCAAGATATTACTCTTAATATAATGGACGATAAAATTCTCAATTGTACTATTTAGAAATCCTAACTAATGAAACTCAAGCTTATGTATAGAAAATATTATTCATAATCTAGAATGGAATAACATTAGTAGATATGGATTCGAAATAAGCTGGAAAATGAACCTAAAGAAACTATTGTGCTTGAACAACCTAGGTAGCAGCACAGCGGAGGATTTATGAGAATTTCTAACAATAAAGTTACTCTTTGTTCTACAGCAAGAAATCACTGCAATGAAGATATCAATGTTGGTATCTCGTATTAAGGAAATATTACGATAATGAAGAAACTACACAGGTTATGGCTTGGATTTATTTCCCTAATCTTAAGCCTACTTATTTTGTTAAGGAGTCACTATTCTAATTGACTTTTGTTGTTGGGAAGCCAATTTATTTGGACATGGCTACTGTAAATACGACAAGACCTAGTTGTGCTAGGTTGAGAGTACAGGTAGATCTACTTGATGATTTTCTTGATTATGTTGAAATAAAAATTGTCAACTCAACAAGGGAAGTTTCTAGAATTGAAAGGGTGAAGATTCAATATGATTATCTATCTAAGTACTATAAAAAGTGCATGCTCCAAAGACAATGAAGTTGAATGTAGGGTTCTTCATCCTGAGTTGAGGAAAGTATATGATGAGGATGAGAATAATCATTCACAGAATAAGGAAGAGGACAGAGACACTACAAAAATACAAGGAAAGCAATAATACATAAAGAAGAATACCTGGAACCTTCTAGAAGAAGATTCCCTTATAAAAGTTAACAAGGAGAGAAAGTTATTACCTTCGAAAAGATCAGTACTACTAACCAATTCCACTCTCAGATAGAGAAGACGGAGGATAATGTGCAGAGACATAATAATGTGCAGCAACAAAATAATATGGATGGTACAACAAATGACAATGTGCAGACACATAATAATGTGGGTATAGCAAATGGGAGACAAAATGGTGCAAGTGATAAAGGAGATATGAGCAAGGAAATATCTACAAAGAACTGGGTAACTAAGTCTTTCCAGCAACATGAAGAAGCAACTAGTTCAGGTAACAATACACAACATGTTTCTAGAACAAAGAAAGGGAAGTTATCAAATCATAATCAAATGAAGAACACACAAACAGAGAGTAAATTACCTAGTGATATTGAAAAAGGGATAATGATAAGGAGAAGCTGGTACATGAGCAGCAGCAAGTCCCTGTAGACAGAAGCAAAGACATGAATAAAGATCCCATTATTAAGTGTCCTGATAAAGATATTAATAATGAGGTAAATGATGAGGTGATTAATACAGGAACATATAATAATAGATTAGCTATTGTAGATGTTCCCTTAGCAATTGTGGAACCTGTGTGAAGTGGAGAATTAATTCATCCAAACTTAAATCTGCATGACATAGTGGAGGAAATATATAATAGGGAAGGTGTGATAGAAGGGGGAAAGAGGATAGATAGTATATAGTGATTTTATGAAGACCAAATTTTGAAGGATGCAGATGTGTCACCAAGAGTTAGTAAATCAGTCAATCAATCTAAAAAAGGTAAAAAGAAAGAGAATATAGAGAAGTCCTTACCCAGCAGATCTGGACCAAAAAGAGGGAGTGGAAGCTCTCTGAATAAGCAAATATGAAATCTTTGATATGGAATATTATATCTGTAAAATATCAAAGGCCTTCCAAAGGGTACAGATATTACATAGGGTTCATCATTTTTCTTTTGTTGCATTGGTGAAAGCTTTTCAGCATAGCAGATATATTAACAAATACATAGGAAGACTCCAGATGACTATCATGTTCCATAATTGCAATGGAAAAATATGGTATTTTGTGAATCATGGATTTAGGGCCTCAGTAGAGAGTGATACAGAAACAGTTATCTTTATTAATTCAGAATTAATCAATGGATCTACAATTTGTTTTGACAATTGTATATGCTAAATATGATAGAAATCAAAGATTGGAGTTATGGGATGATATATTTTCTGTTGCTAATAGAATATTTAGACCATGGATTATGGGAGGTAATTTTAATACTATCATGAATGAATCAGAAAAGATTGGGGGGTTACCTGGTAAGTGCAACTGATACAGAAGACTTCAAGGAGTGTATTGAGACATGTGATTTACTGCAAATTACACATAGAGGTAGTCCTTTTACTTGGTGGAATGGAAGAGTAGGAGATGATTGCATATTTGAGAAGCTGGATAGGCTATTTAGTAATTAGGATTTTTAGCACAAATTTAACTTGTTAGAAGTGGAACATTTAGCTAGAGATGGATCCGATCATGCCCCTTTATTACTTACTTATAAGAATTCTGAAATTATAGTCCACAAGCCATTCAAATTTTTGAAATTCTGGACTGAATATTCAAAGTTTAAAGACGTTATAGAAGGAATTGGGATAATGACTATTCTGATAATCTTTTTGTTGATTTTAAAAGAAAGATCAACAAAGTCAAAAGGGCTATTAAGATATGACTATGTAGTAAGCAGACTTTTGGGAATATTTTTCAGATGTTACTTATTAGAGAGGAAATTGCTAAGCTGAAGGAGAAACTTTTTTAGGAGAATATTTCTAGTGAAAATAGAATTGTTATGCAAAAAACTAGAGTTGAATATATAAAATATCTTAATTTAGAGGAATGTTCTTGGCAGTAAAAAGTTGGATATGACTGATTTGAAAGTAGGGATAGAAATACAAATTTTTTTCACAGTATTATTAAAGGGAGAAGAAATAGACTTAAGATCTCCAAAATTCCCCATGATGATAATTGTTGGATAGAAGAAGAAGGGCAGATTGCAAATGAGGCTATCAAATTTTATCAGAAGTAGTTTACCTAGGAGAGAAGCAACTGAGGTTTCCTCTATTGAAGTATATTCCTAAACTTATCTCTGAGAATGAGAATACCTTACTATAGTTTTGTCCTGGAGAGATGGAGATCAAGAAGGATGTTTTTCAACTAAATGGGGATAGTGCTCATGGACCAGATGGACTTACAGGGAGGTTTTATCAGGTATGCTGGGGATATTATCAGTGTGGATATTGTTAGATTGGTGAAAAGATTCTTTGAACGTAATACTCTTCTTAAATCTATTACTCATACTTATTTGATTCTCATTTCAAAAAATAATAATGTGCAATTTTTTTGGATTTGAGGCCAACTAGTCTAAATAATTTTGTTAATAAGATTTTTTCTAGGATTGTTCATGATAGACTGGAGAGTATTTTACCAAATCTTATTTCCCCTAATCAATATGGCTTTGTTAAAGGTAGAAGTATTGTGGAGAATATACTTCTAACCCAAGAATTGATTACCGATATAGGGAAGAGAGGGAAAGGAAACCTTCTAATGTGGTACTGAAACTTGATATGGCAAAAGCTTATGACGGAATTTTTTGATTTTTGTAATGAAAGTATTGAGAAAGATGGGAATCTATAATGGAGTAATAGACATTATTTGGAGATTAATTCCAAATAATTACTATTTTGTCTTGCTGAATAGGCAATCTATTGGTTTCTTCCACTCTACTAGAGGAGTTAAATAGGGGGACCATTTATCCCCTGCTCTCTTTATTTTAGTTGCTGAGGTAATGACTAGAGGCCTTAATCAGGTTTTTGATGATTCTTCTTTTATTGATTATGGTATGCCTAAGTGGAGCCCTAATTTGAACCATTTTGCATATGTTGATGATACTATTGTTTTCACATCTTCTAATGAGTATTTAATTAAGCTGATTATATAGATATTAAAAGAATATGAATTAAAATCTGGTCAAAAGATTAATAAGGACAAGTGCTTTTTCTATATACATTAGAATGCTTTGACTAATATAGTACATCAGGTATAGAAATTTACTGGAATAAGCAGAGGATCTTTTCCGTTAAAATATCTTGGTTGTCCTCTATCATATTCCAAGAGAAAAAGAGAGCACTACTCGGAGTTGATTGACAAAGTGCAAAACAAACTTCAAAAATGAAAAGGTAGGATGTTGTCTTTTAGAGGAAAAGAAGTTCTTATTAAAAGTGTTTTACAAAGTGTCCCTCTCTATATTTTATCAGCAGTGGTCCCTCCTAAAAGTGTATTTAAAGAATTACAAAGAATATTTGCAAAATTCTTTTGGTAGAGTAAGGAAATATGAAGAAGTAAACATTGGGTTACATGGAATAAGCTTTCATTACCCAAACAAGAAAGAGGGTTGGGATTTAGATCCCTAACAGATGTGGCTCAGGCTATGCATGCCAAATTATGATGGAGATTCAAAACTCAAAATAACTTGTGGATAAATTTTTTGTAGAACAAGTATTGCAAGAAACAAATTCCTACTATTATGTTGTAGAGAGATGGGTCCCAGGTGTGGAAGACAATGTGGGGAAAATGTGATACAATTGAAAAAATTATATGGTGGTAGCCAAGGGGTGGTACATCTACTATTTTGTATGACAATTAAACTAATATTGTCCCTCTTTATATGCAATAGTCTCAAGTTCAAACCTGTCATCCATTATCTGTTATTTCAAATTTTTTGAATGAAAATGGGTGGAATTATAAAGCCATGAAGTATGAAGTGCCAAATCACGTAGTAAATCATGTTAGAGAAACTATAGGTGTTATATGTTATGAAGATAAGATTGATAAACCATGGTGGACACTAAATACCAATAGCGAATTTTCTACAAGAAGTGCATGGGATTTACTCAGGCAAAGAGAATATAAGAAAAGGATCTCAAAGCAATTTGGATTAAAGGTTTATCTTTCAAATTTTGCTTTTTAACTTGGAGGATATGGCAAGTATTAGTTCCAGTTGTTGCTTTAATGAATCCTTGGAATCCTGGGTTATCTGAGAATAGTGTTTGTTATAGCAGTTCTAAAAAAGAAACTATCTCTCAACTTTTTTGAGAGGTGCGATAGCAGGAAGGATATGGGATCACTACGGTGTAAGAGTAGAAATAAAGGAGAAAAAACTAAATCTGAAGCAATGTATCAAAATGTGGAGGAATCAACAAATGTCTCCTAGATTGAATGATGTGTATAATATGGTGCCTATTGTTATCTTATGGTTTCTATGGAAGAGAAGAAATACAATTAGACGTGGAGTCAATTATCATGAAAAGAAAATATTTTGGGAGATTACCGATATCAGCATCAAGTTTATAAAACTCATATATCATTTGAAAGTTATAGAGAGAGATTGGGTCAAGATAGTGGATAAATTGCAATCAGTCAGGGTCTTTTATTCCTTCAAATTGATTAAATGGATTCCTCCTGACAATGGGTGCTGGTGCATCTAAGGGGAATCAAGGTCCTAGTTCCTTTGCATTCTATATTAGGGATGAATATCGTGATCTGGTGGTAGCTAAAGGCAGCAAAATAAAAGATACTACAAGCTTGGAGGTAGAGGCAATAGCTATCAGGGAGTGTCTAAACTACTGCAGGCTGAACTCTATTAATTAGATTATAGTGAAGAGTGATTCTTGGGCTATGGTGCAAATTCTGAATAATCAATTGGAGATCTCTTGGAGTGTGGTTTTAGTGGTTTAAGTCCATCAAAGTTATGATAGAAAGTATGTTAGTTAGAGTAATACATTCCTTCAGGGAAGGTAATGCTCTATCTGACTTTTTACTAACTTGATTTTTAGTTTTGCAGGTGATTTTCAATTTAATAGTGTGGACCAAGTTCCAAGAAAAGAGTAAGAAACTACCTGGAGATGTATAGTCACTCTTTGCAGCAACAAGTCAGATAAAATGGTCTGCGTGCATAGGGAGAACTTATCAGGCTTGAGAAATTATTAGCAAACTAAACCAAACAAATTAATGATGTCTTTAAAGATTATACAGTGTATATATTAGGATTTACTGGGAAATAAGTAAAACTACTATTGGAAATGATTTCTGTTGAATACAAAACCTATATCCAGTAAGATAATGGGATGTCATAGGTCAGAGTATTCAAACAGTACATAACTCAGATCTTAACATGCAATCCTGATATACATACATATATAAATAATGTATAACACTGTTTTCTATCATCATTCTCAGGCCCTTAGTTTTCTTATCTCTAATCATTGGTAGAGGTGGTAGTATCAGCTTCATCGAAGCTCAACCCACTGAACTAATGATTAGGGAAAGGAATATTAAAGGGCAGATATTTAGCTTCATTGGAGGAATACGGAGGATGATGAACTCATGGAGAGGTCAATCGGTGGAAGGCAGCATTTGAAGTCACAAATCAAAATATTGGAGCAACTGAGGACGACAACTAACTTTACTAATTCTATCCAATGGATTTCTTGTTCTTGGTTTTGATAGAACAAATTGGGTTAGATTAATTTTGGTCCTGACCCTGTCCAATTGTATTATTTGATTTGGGTACCTTATTTCATTTTAATAAAATAGGCCTATGGCCGACTTTAATTCAAAAACAATAGTGGAGAATATTAAAAGAAATAATGCACGAAATAATGTGGTAATTGAAACACAGTATACAGTAGATTGCAGTAGACATTAAAAGCAAGAAAATACATATGTGAGACTAATACAACGTCAGATGCAATGCTCTCAAACTCCTACCAAATCTAAATCTGTCAAAAAGTAAGTCAAAGCATAAATATACCTACTAACCGTCTACACTAATATGTGACTTTCATACCCTTCTAATTAATGCATTTATATACATAAAAAAAAATCACAAACTTTTTAAAGCAAGTATACTATGGACATGCAACAAGATTAAAACTAAATTGCTCATAAAAGCTACTACATTACAATAAAAATGATTCATAAAAAAAAAAATTAATCTTATGCTCTAATCTGTGACATTCATACCCTCTTATTTAATGCACATGTATAGAAAAGAATCATAAATTTCTAAAAACAAATATACTACGGACTTGCAACAATATTAGAACTAAATTGCACATCAAAGCTACGACATTACAAAAAATATGATTCATAAATCAAAATGAATTTAACCTTCTATCCTAATTTGTGACCTCTATACCCTCCTGTATAATGGATATGTATGGAAAAATAATCACACTCAAAAGAAATAAACTATGGGCATGCAATAATTAGAACTAAAGTGCACATAAAATTTACGATATAAAAAAAATGATTCATATATAAAAAAGAATTTAACTTTCTGCCCCAATCCATGACCTCCATACCCTTCTATCTAATCCATCTGTATAAAAATACATACTCTAAAATCTAAATAAATCTACTTAAAATTTGATTATGGTAGCTATGTGTTCTTCTCTAGTGCAAAAAATATTTTGTTTTCTTCTATCTTTCTTTGTTATGATAAAACATGATAAGAAACTAAATTTATAAACAATTAAAGATCAAACACTCTGATTTCATAAATATAATATGATACAATATAGATATAGGAGTCTTGCTTTCATTGAATACACGAAATAATAACTCAATCCAACATGTAATAGCTACCTTCTTATTTAGTTACCACATTTTATATAATTTGTTTAGTACAAAAAACATGGTTCATAAATAAAAAATAATTTAACATTCTACCCTAACTCGTGATCTCTATATCCTCATGTCTAATGGACATGTATAGAAAAATAATTACATTAAAAATAAATAAACTACGGACCTGCAATAATATTAGAACTAAAGTGCATATAAAAACTACAACATTAAAAAAACAATATTCATAAATAAAACATAATTTAACCTTCAACCTCAATTCGCGAATTCCATACTCTTCTATCTAATGTACCTATTAAAAATACATACTCTAAAATCTAATACATCTACTTAAAGATTGATTATTAATAGCTATGTGTTCTTCTCCTGTGCAAAAAAATATTTTATTTCCTTCTATCTTGTTTTCTTATGATAAAATACGATAAGAAATTAAAATTATAAATAAGTAAAGATCAAACACTCTGATCTCGTAAATATAATATATACAATGTGGATATAGGAGTCTTGCTTTCATCAAATAAACGAAATAATAACTCAATCCGACATGTAATAGCTATCTTCTTATTTAAATTACCACATTTTTATATAACTAGTTAAACCGCACGTGTCTCACACGTGTAACATTTGATTATTTAAAATTAGATGATTTTATCTATTGTAAATATTTTTAATAAAGTGCAAAAAATTGAAATCACTTCTCAAAGATCCTTCACACTTTAATAAAATAGTGCAAACATAACATATGCTTTATTAAAATATTTAATAAATTTGCAATTCTTAAATATTAAAAAAAAATAGTGAAAAACACTGAATCAAATAGAAACGAAGTTGAAAGAAAATGAACCAAGCTGAAATAATTTGATTCGGTGTTTGATGTCTACTTTTTAAAATTGTAAATCAAAGAATTGAATCGAAATTTGATAAAATCGAATCAAAGAGAAGTAACGTGCACTCTTAATCAACGCCTTAACAACATAAATCCTACTAATATGAATGAGAAATAATTCTTTTTAAAAAAAACATACCTTCAAATCCTCTCGTAATCGGCACAAAGTCTCAATCACACACTCACATAATTTTTCTTTACCTACACATCATGCGAAAGCCAACAATTGAAATTACAATAAATCATACGATAAGAAAATGATAATAAAAGATGCATAATACTATTTAATATTGTTGACCTACAAATTTAAAACTAATATTAAAGAACACAAAACTAATCTTCTCTTGAACATACTCCTTAACAATTAAATTGTGAATGTTATTCTATTATTTATTGAAAAAAGGGAATGCTCAATATATAGAAGTACAAATTTTTCCCTTGTAAAAAAAAAGTTGATGAAACATGGAAGAAATCTAATCTAATTTGGAAAACTTTTTTCATAAAAAACTAATTATTGTAGAAAATCAAGACAGACAAAACTTAAAAGAAAAGAAAACTAAGGACTCTTAATTAAATCAAAAACCCTACTTAAAAGAAAGAAAATTATGTCGTATACTGACTACAAGCTAGCACTACTTTTTTTTTCTTTTTGAGGTGGGACGTGTTTTTTTAGTAAAATAGTTAAATAATAATTTGATAAATTAATAATAAGACGTTTCTTATTACGTATTTAAAACTTTTTAAAATTTGATGCTTATTAAATTTTTCTTATTCTAATGCTTTTATATTTGTTTCTTGATTTTTCAAATCTTATTAAAATCAAATTTAGTTGTTTTATAATTCTTAAACTAATAAAAAAAGTATTAGTTGTCATTAATTCTGATGACTTCTAATAAGGAAAGGTTTTACAATAAATATATTAATTAATTTTTAACTCTTAAATATTAGAAAAAAAATAGTGAAAAGACGATTTTGTCTAAAACGAAGACTTTTAATGAAGGGTAAAAAGTTCAAACAACATTTATAAGGTCCTTCATACTTTTAATATATTATATAGATAGATTATAGATTTTAGATATAGATTATAGATTTTAGACATAGATATAGATATAGATATAGATATAGATATAGATATAGATATAGATATAGATATAGATATAGATTATAGATTTCTTTAGTATCAAGTTTTTCTAACTCTAATATTTTCTGTTTTTTAAATGTAATATTTCATAACTTGATACGCAACTTTTGTTGTGCTCAACTTTATCAATAAACTAGTTTAGGTGTACGTGTCTCGCGCGTATACCTCACTTTAATGATTTCAAACGTTACACTAAATAGAAAATGTGTTTTAATAATAAAGATGAATACAATAATTAAATTCAACATCTTTTGAATATGTAAAGATGAAGAATTTATTTAATTAAACCTAAACTTTATCGAAAAAATTCTCAAAGCCGATCGACGTTCATCTATCACCTATAAACTGCAACAAAATAATACGATAATAGAGACATCAAAAGATACAATTAAATATAATCTTTACATAAAAATTTTCTCAAAGCATCTGACACTCATCTACCACCTGTCAACTATAACAAAATAATATGATAATACAGATATCAAAATAATATAACTATACATAATCTTTACACAAAAAAATTCTCAAATTAGAGATATCAAAGCAATACAATTAAACTTAACATTTACCTAAAAAAACCTTCAAATTCGACCAACATTTATCTACCACTTGCAAAGTACAACAAAACAATACGATAAAAGAAATATCAAAATAATATAATTAAATTTAAACTTTAAACACAAAAATTCTTCAAAGTCGATCGGTATTCAGCTACGACCTGTAAACTACCACAAAATAATAAACTAATAAAGATATTAAGACAATATAATTAAACCTAATCTTTACCTAAAAAAAATTATCAAAGCTGACTAACATTCATCTACTACCTGTAAATTAAAATAAAACAATACGATAATAAAGACATCAAAATAATATAATTAAACCTAATATTTATATAAGAAATCCCTCAAAGTCAACTGACATTCATCTGTGACCTATAAACTACAACAAAATAATAGTGATCACAAAATTTTGATTTTGATGAAAATAATTCTTGTTTAAGCGAAAATTTTGACTCTAAAAATGACATGAATGAAAATAAAGAAGATATATATATATACACACGTTGAATTCTATTATGTTTACAAAAATAGTGAAGAAGTTAAGAGTTACAAAATTAAGCATCCACTAAGTAAATTAATGAGCATCAATTATATTCTCCCAATAAGTAAATTTATTTCTTCTCTAGTATATTTTTCCTATAAGTAAATTGATTTATTCTCTAGTTTAACATGCATCTCAATATTTATAAAAGTATTTCCTTAATAGAGTACTATTATCAATGTTACCATGATACTGTCCAAAAGAATAATTTAGGTTCAATCTCTAAAGGCACGCGTCATTACCGGTAATGACAAAATAGAATTTCCGTAATCATAAATCTAACCTATTCTATATATAGAATAATGAAAATTTCCTACAATATACTATTGTATCTTACGTTTTCTCATAGTATTAGGAAGAACAAAATTGATCAATTATTGGCCCATTTTCCTGGCGAAGTTATTTAGGAGTATTTTTTTAATTGATCGGTATAAAGAAAAATATTAATTGATTCACATTCCATATATTTTAGCAGTCCTATATATTTTAGGAGTTTAGTTAATATAATAAAAATAATTAAATAATAAATTAAATAAAATAGTGAAAAGATAATTTTGTTTAAAGGAGAACTTTTTTAATGAAGGACAAAAAGTTCAAATCACTTTTCTAAGGGCTTCACACTTTTAATATATTATAGATTATAGATATAGATAGATATAGATCATAGATTATAGATTATAGATTATAGATTATAGATTATAGATCATAGATTATAAATTATAAATATAGATATACGAGGGTTTGTCGAAGCACCCATTATTTCATTAAAAGCTTAGCAGACTATACTATAATCTTTATATATTGATTTTCATAGTGACATATATCAAAATGTGTCCATAACTAAATATGAATAAATTATATTATTTGAACAACCTTTAAATTTGTAATTATCTATAAAAAATATAATATAATTTATTATTTTATAACTTCAAAAATAAATTAAACTTAGTACAAAGGGATCCTAATTTCAAAGTGAATAAATTTTTTATTTGAACAAAAAAAAAGAAAAGAAATAAACTTTTGATTTTTCCAGCTGAGGTGGGGTCATGAAATTCGAAGGTATCTTGTCAAAACTCCTTGGCTAATTTTCCAGGCACCTGCAACACAACTCCAACGTTACTGAGATGATCATGTATACCATAAGGAGACGTTCAAAATTATTAAAATTTATCATGTCAATATTGACAAGTACCACTAAGAAGAGCCAGAAGTGATAACTCTCTTCGATTTATATATTTGATTTGAAGATATCAGAAAATCATAGCTCACAAACATCAATTGCTAGCATAGTGAAATCAACAAATGATCTAGAATCTAGATTCATGGATTTCTAGATGGAGAGTGATTCTAATAGTTCATAATTAAAAGTTAAGTATTAGGAAATTGTATGTCATAGACCCAAATATGGATGGCTTTAGATATTTGACCTCAATAAGAAATGTATTTAAAGAATAACCTTCTTACTTTTTAAGTATAGTACAGGTACCATTTTGCCCCTCTACACATCAAATATATTTTTAAAACTTTCTATACTTATTTGTTTCTCAAATTTTATTTTTTATTGTTTTTACTTTTTATTTTTTCATTTAATTTTATTATTCTATTTTTTATTATTTTTCATTTTATTTTTCCTTTAATTTTATGTTCATGTTTTAATTCATTTTTCTTAACCTTTATTTTTTTTCTCTTTTTTCTTTATTTCCCAAACATTATCTATTTTTTTTCCTTTTTTTAATTTATTTGGCTTTAACCTTTATTTTTCTTTTATTTTTGTTTTTTATCAGTTCTTTTTTTCCCCTCATTTTTCTCAAACTTTATTTTTATTTTTTATCCCTCATTTTTTATTTTCTCAATTTTTTAAATTCTTCGATTTTTCTTAATAATTATTTTTTTCTTGGCTTTTTTTCTCTCTCTTTTTTTTCTTTTTCTCTACTTTGTTTGATCGCTTTTTTCTTTTTTCAGTTCTCTTTTTTTTTCCCTCATTTTTCTCAAACTTTATTTTTATTTTTCCTCTCATTTTTATTTTTTTCAAATTTTTTAATTTCTTCGCTTTTTTCTTGATCTTTTTTTTTCTTTCCTTTTTTCTCAATCTTTTTTTTATTTCTCTATTTTGTTTGATCGTTTTTTTCTTTTTTCTCAACTTCTATTATATTTTGCTAATAAATAAAAAATTGTATAATCCACAAAGGTATTTTTTTTTACATCAAAGCAAATTTAAAGGCATGAGTTATTGTTACGAAGTTCTTTGAAAATTCTTGAGATAAGTCGTGTCTATAAGGCGAGAGTTGTAGAATATCTTATAAATAAAGGCATAATGTGGTAGTGTCAACTCTTGCCCATGGAGCATAATTTATTATTTGAAAGTCTTTAAGCTAAGTCTTGCCTGTAAGGCAAAAGTTGTAGAACATCCCATAAATGAAGACATAATACGGTAGTATCAACTCTTGCCCGTAGGGCATAATTTGTAGTTTGAAAGTTTGAAAGTCTTTGAGCTAAGTCTTTCCTCTAAGGAAAGAGTTGTAGAACATCTCATAAATGAAAACATAAAGTGGTAGAGTCAACTCTTCCCATAGGGCATAATTTGTAGTTTGAAAGTCCTTGAGCTAATTAAGTATTGCCTCTAAGGCAAGAGTTGAAGAACATCTCATAAATGAAAACATAACGTAGTAGTGTTAACTCTTGCCCATGGGGCATAATTTGTAGTTTAAAAATCCTTGAGCTAAGTCTTGCCTCTAAGGCAATAGTTGTAGAACATCTCATAAATAAAAACATAATGTGGTAGAGTCAACTCTTGCCCGTGGGGCATAATTTGTAGTTTTAAAGTCCCTGAGCTAATTAAGTATTGCCTCTAAGACAATAGTTGTAGAACATCTTATAAATGAAAACATAACGTGGTAAAGTCAACTCTTACCCATGGGGCATAATTTGTAGTTTGAAAATCCTTGAGCCAAGTCTTGCCTCTAAGGCAATAGTTGTAGACCATCTCATAAATCAAAATATAACGTGGTAGAGTTAACTCTTGTCCGTAGGGTATAATTTGTTGTTTGAAAGTCTTTGAGTCAAATCTTGCCTCAAAGGCAAGAGTTGTAGAACATTTCATAAATGAAAACATAATGTGGCAGAGTCAACTCTTGCTCGTGGGGCATAATTTGTGTTTGAAAGTCCTTGAGCCAAGTCTTGCCTCTAAGACAATAGCTGTAGATCCTCTCATAAATGAAAATATAACGTGGTAGAGTCAACTCTTGCCCGTGGGACATACTTTTGTTATTTGAATGTCCTTGAGCTAAGTCTTGTGTCTAAGGCAATAGTTGTAGAACATCTCATAAATAAAAACATATCGTGATAGAGTCAAATCTTGCATGTGGGGCATAATTTGTTGTTTGAAAGTCCTGAGCTAAGTCTTGCCTCTAAGAAAATAGTTGTAGAACATCTCATAAATCAAAAAACAATGTGGTAGTGTCAAATCTTGACCATGAAACATAACTTGTTATTTGAAAGTCCTTGAGCTAAATCTTGCCTCTAAGGAAATAGTTGTAGAACATCTCATAAATGAAAACATAACGGGGTAGAGTCAACTCTTGCCCGTAGGGTATAATTTGTTATTTGAAAGTCCCTGAGCTACGTCTTTCCTCTAAGGTAAGAGTTATAAAACATCTGATAAATCAAAATACAATGTGGTAGTACCGACTCTTGCTCATGAAACATAACTTGTTGTTTGAAAGTCATAAGTCTTGCCTCTACAATATAGTAGTGTCAATTCTTGCCTTTGAAACATAGTTTATTGTTCAAAAGACGTAAGTCTTACCTTTATAATGTGATAGTGTTAACTCTTGCTCATGAGATGTAACTTAAATTGAAGAAATCGAAGAAAAAAACAAAAATAATAAAAATTACGAAAAAAGAAGAAAATGAAGAAAAATATTAAAAAATAAAAATCAAAGAAAATGTAAAAGTTGAGAGAGAATAGGAAAAAAATAAAGGTTGATAAAAAAAAAAAAGAAAGATTAAATAAAAATAAAGGTTGAGAAAAAATTAAAAAGAAAAAAATCAAATAAAAATAAAAATAAATCTTTTTATAAAAGTAAACATTGAAAGATGTAAAGAAAAAAAAGTAAGGGTTGAGAAAAACTAAAAAGAACAAAAAAAAAGGAAAGAAAAAATAAAAAATAAAAATAATATAAAAGGAAAAAAAAAAGTTGATAGGAAAAAAGGAAAAAGTAAGGGTTGAGAAAATAAAAAATAAAAAGAGAAAATAAAAAATAAAAATCAAAGTAAAATTAAAAAGAGAAAAAAATAAAACTTGAAAGATATAAATATGGAGTTGTTATCCAATATGATAATATTTATATAATTTAATCCATCGATCGGGGGCAATTTTGTTCAAAAAAATATTAGTTAATAGGTAGACACAACTTTATTCCAGATATGATGCTACAATAACAAGAAGATAAGAAAGCAGCAGATACGACAATGAGAAGATGAAAAGAAGATAACAACGGGGCAATAATGGAAGAGAAAAAGATAATAAGAGCTAGAAAGCGACATGTGAATTATTGTATAGCCTTTTAAATTTTGTTACGTAAATAAGTTGTATAGTCATTATTATTAGGAAGACCTTTTAGCCATTAATAGCTTTAACTTTTTAGGTATACGCTTTTTGACTTTCTTGTACAATAATTATTAGGTAGATATCATAATTTTTTGAAGACTTTTTGAAAAAAGCTAGGGATACGTGTAAATAATAGGAACAATGTAAAATATTCATTTTTCCTTTATAAATAGAGGAACCGAATGCAGAATAGATCTATTTTTGTTACCCAAGTTATCCGCACCCCCCTACAATTGGTATTAGAGCCTATGTTGTTTAAAGTTACGGAAGTAGTATATATTTGAATTTATTTGATTAATTTATTAATTATGATAAAATTAGATTTAGATATCCACCAAAATATTATAAATATTTTTTAGATTAATAACGAACAAAGATTACAAAAATATAAAGAATTAAAACAAATAATATCTGAAAAACGTAAAGAATTAAAAATAAGGATAGAAAACTACAGTATAACATAATTGTCGGATTTAGTAAAAATTCAATAAATGCACAAAAAATAAAGAAATATCAAATTTATAATCAACAATAGATAGTCTAGAATATATATATCAATATAACCTATATATATTTAAATAAAATCAACAAAGAAGAATTTATAATAGATGAAAAAAATATATGAAAATCACAAAGGATCAAAAATAAAAATAGTATTCTCAAATTTAGGAAGAAGATATAAGAAAATAGGTGAACATTTATATTTAATGTTAGAAAAAGAAGAATTAAAATTAGAAAATAAGTTGGTAGCCATGGTAAGAATAGAAAGAGAAAACGATGAGATAGACTGAAAAAAGAAAATAGATAAAATAAAATAACAAACCACAGAAGAAATACGAAAAATAGCTGAAACTAAAAATGGTAGGATTGTTGAATTAGAAAAAGAACTATAAATGCTAAAAGATTTGAATGAAAAAAGACAGAAAGAAAAAGAAGAAAAAAATAAAGAACAAAAATTATTAATTAAGATAAATCAATTTAAAGAAAAATTAGAAATAAAAAATAAAGAATTAGAAACCAGTGAATTAGAAATAAATACAATAGATGATGAAGAAACAAATAATTATGATTCGGAAGATAGTGAAATATATACAAAAATTCTAGAAAGCATAGGAAAACTAGAAATTAATGAAGAACAAGAAGTAATTAATAAAGAAAATCTAGAACTAATAAATACAGAAATAAATACTCTAGATAAAAATATAATATCTAGTGCATCAGAAATAAGAAAACCAACATATAATTACAAAAATAAGTTTAAAAGATATAATCCAAAGGATGAATATAATAAATGGACACCAAAACAAATAATTAATTACAATATTTTAGATTTAGACTGTGTAATAGACACAAATAAAATAATACAACTATGGGTAGGATATATATTAAAACAATTATTAGATAATAAAATAGATACAACAAACACGCCAGAATATATAAAAAAGACATTAATAGGAACAGTAAAATTATGATTTTTAAACCTAGCCGAAGCAAGTAAAAAAGTATTAGGATCTGATAATAAAACAGAAGGAACATCAGCAACTACTAAAATACTACCAACAGAAATATTAAAAAAATATGAAATAGCTATAAGAGATGAATTTAGCAGTGTAACAATAGAAGAAGATGAGCAAAATAAAGAAAAAGATATAAATAGAAATTTAATGTTAAAACTAGCAATATGTAATATGTGTTATACAGATGAGTATACGTGCGCATTTAAAGAATATTATTATAAAGGAACATATAATATAGAAGAAAGTAAAGAAATAAGAAAATTATATTTTAGTAAATTACTTGAACCATTTAGTACAAAATAATAAAGAGTTGGATGAAGTAAAAATAGTAGATACCCTAGGAGCAAGAATAAAATTTTTACAATAATAGTATAGAAATCTATGTGAAAAATATAGAGAAGAAATAAAAATGGAAAAAACATTAATAAAAAATTTAGCATGTTGCAAAGATAAAATAGCACATCAATTTGGATGTGAAGAAAGATATTATAAGAAAAGAAAAAGACATAAGAAATATAATAAATACAAGAAATCAAAATATAAATATAAGAAACTAAGAAAAAGATATTATGTAAAAAATTATAAACATAAAAGACCATATAGGAAAAACAAAATCTATAAAAGAATGTACTTGTTATAATTGTGAAAAACTAGGAAATTTAGCTAGAGATTGTAAATTATCAAAAAACCCCAAAAAGAAAAAAATATCAGAAATAAAAATAGAAAATACAGAATATATGCAGATAGATTATATAGATTACGAATTAGAAACTGAAGATAGTATATATGAAATTTTGGAGAATGAAATAGATAATGAAATAGATAGTGAATTAGATGAATCGAATGACTGAAGAAGATATAAAAATGAACCAAATAATTGAAGAAGATATAAAAATGAACCAAATAATTGAAGAAGATATAAAAATAATAACAAAAGAAGAATATTTAAATGAAGAAGAAATAGATCAAAAAAATATTTGATAATAATATATTTGATGAAATAAAAGGAAAAGAGTTAGACTTAAGTGTAGAAAAAATATTTAAAATACTAACAAAAAAATATATTTAGTAGAAAAAAAAAAGAATACTACGTAGTAAGCCAAAAAGAACATGTAATAGACTATAGATATGCAAAAGGAAGAGCTAGTATACCACTAGTAACAAAGAGAATGATTAATAAAGAAATAAACGATATAAAAAGTAAAGACCCAATAAAATATGTACACCTTGGAGGAACAGAGATATTAATAAAAGCATCTTTTAGAGAAGGAATAGATACACCAATAGAATTATATTTAGCAGATGATAGAATTATAAAACCTATAGAAAAAAGTATAATAACTGCCATAAAAGGAAATTTAATATACCAAAAATTTAAATTTATAATAAGTGTGAATTATTCAGTAGCAATAAAAAATAAAAATATAGATAAATCATTAGTATTATATTGGAAAATATCATGAATAGAACTAACCCCAGGAAGTAAAAATATTTACAGCAAAATGTAAAAATCTATATGTATTAACAACAAAACATAAAATAACAGAAAAAAATAAAATTAATAAAATACAAATAGAAAGTCCTTTTGAACAATTCGTAAAAACAACTGATAATAATGATTATAGTTACAAAAATATAAACATAGAAGAAGATTTAGAAATAATAAATGATAGAATAAGTACATCAAAAGGAATATCTCATGAAAAACCAGAATCATCAAGCTCATAAAAAAGAACAAGTTATGAAACAACTTCAACAGTGAATTTAAACCAATATTACATAACAGGAATAATAAATGAAAAAGAATATTTAATACTCTTAAACAAAGGACAAGAAGAAAATTATATAGCAAAATATCTAGTAAAAAGTGAAGAAATAAAATATAATAGTAATATATGCCCAGATCTATCAAGGAGTCTAATAAGCATTAAAGATACGACAATAATAATAATAATAATAATAATAATAATAATAATAGGAGTTAGAAAAATAAAAATATAATTTGAAATAAAGGAAGAAATGCAAAAAAAAGACATAATATTAGGAATAAAATGGTTAGAACAAGTAAAACCATACAATATAGAACATAAACAATTATCTATAACATATAATAAGGAAAAATTATTCATAAAAAGAACTTTGACATGACATGAAAATAGATGTACTTGTAAAAATAATAGTAGAAGGATGTTATAATAGGTATTATACACCTATGATAGATATAGGAGCAGAAGCAAACTTATGTAAATACAACTATTTACCAGAAGGTAAATGGGATAAGTTAAAAGTACCAATAGTTGTCAAAGGATTTAATAATGAAGGAAACTTAATTACATATAAAGCTAAGAATGTAAAAATATAGATATGAGATAAAATAATAACGATAGAAAAAATCTATAATTATGAACTAACATCAAAAGATATGCTTTTAGGAATGTCATTTTTAGATAAATTATACCCACATATAATAACTAAAACAGATTGGTGGTTTACAACACCATGTAAACAAAAAATAAGAGCAAAAAGAGTTATTAATAAAATAATAAAAAAAACTGATTGGATAAAAGAAAGTGAAAAAATTACATAAAAGTTAAAAAATATAAAAAATACAGAAGACACAGTAGAACTAATTGTATTTTCGATAAATAAAAGAGAAATAACTATATTTTCAATAGATAAGGTAGAAATAATAAAGAAAAGATTAAGACAATTATATAGTGAAGATCCATTAAAAGGATGGGAAAAACATAAAACTACTATAAAAATTGAATTAATAGATAAAAATAGCATAATAACTCAAAAACCATTAACATATAATTTTCACGATTTAAAAAAATTTAAAATGCATATAGATGATTTATTAGAAAAATAATATATACAAAAAAGTAACAGTAAACACAGTAGTTCAGCATTTATAGTAAATAAACATAGTGAATAAAAAAGAGGAAAACGTAGAATGGTTATTGACTATAGAAATTTAAATGTAAAAATTATGACATACAATTATCCAATACCAAATAAGATATTAAAAATAAGACAAATACAAGGATATAACTACTTTAGTAAATTTGACTGTAAATCAGGATTTTACCACTTAAAGTTGGATGAAGATTCTAAGGAATTAACCGCATTTACAGTACCTCAAGGATTTTATGAATGGAACGTATTACCATTTGGATATAAAAATGCACCAGGTAGATACCAACACTTTATGGATAGTTACTTTAAACAATTACCTAATTGTATAGTATACATAGATGATATACTACTATATACAAAAACTAAAGAGGAACATTTAAAATTATTAGAACAATTTACAGATATAATAGAAAAATCGGGAATAAGTTTAAGTGAAAAGAAAGCCGAAATAATGAAAAACCAAATAGAGTTTTTAGGAATACAAATATATAAAAGTGGAGTAAAAATTCAACAACATATAGTACAAAAAATAATAAATTCAAAAGAAGAATTAGATACAAAAAAGAAAATACAATCATTTTTAGGATTAGTAAACCAAGTAAGGGAATATATACCAAAATTAGCAGAAAACCTAAAGCCTTTACAGAAAAAATTTAAAAAGGATGTAGAATATAATTACAATGAAGAAGACAAAAAACAAGTTCAAAAAATAAAAATACTTTGTGAAGAGTTACCAAAATTACAATTTTCAGACGAAAATAAAAAATTTATATATATAGTAGAAGCAGACGCAAGTGAATATAGTTATGGAGGAGTACTTAAATATAGATATGAAGAAGAAAAATTAGAACACCATTGTAGATATTACTCAGGTACATTTAATGAAACAGAAATAAAATGGGAAATAAATAGAAAAGAATTATGTTCATTATATAAATGTTTATTAGCATTTGAACCATATATTGTATATAACAAATTTATTGTGAGGACAGATAATACTCAAGTTCAATGGTGGTTAACAAGAAAAATACAAAACTCAGTTATGATAAAGGAAATTTAGAGATTAGTATTGAATATATTAAATTTTACATTTACGATTGAAGTAATCAAGACTGACAAGAATGTTATTGCAGATTACATATCAAGACAAAGATACTTAAACTGATTTACCAATGGAAGAAGTTGATGTCAAAGATACCCAAACAGACTTAATAGTACAAATGTTGGAACAAATGAAGTTATTACAAGAACGAGTTATCACATTAACTACTGAAGTTACAGATGTAAAAGTACAGGTTAACCACTATAAAAAACAAGAAAAAGCTATTAGCAAAGATATTGTGTAGGAAGAGCACATTAAAAAACTAGACCTAGAAGGTGACGATGAGAAACACCTAAAAACTCAAATTACTAACGAAATTAAAGTTACAGCTGCAGGCGCAGGAGATGTATCCAAAGGAAAGAATATAGTCACTCAAAATAAACCTGAACTACGAAAGAAAAAGAATTATAACCTCAACCAGATATTCTCAAAACCATATACACCAAATATACAAAATTCAGAGTCATCTATACCTCCCCAGATACACACATATTCTGAATCACTCAATCAACAAAAGCAGACTTATAACCATATCACTCGTACATATATTGATAATATTTATACTTTACAAATATTGTTAAATACAAAACCTATCCAGAGTAAAGATTTAGCAAAACAACACCAAGGACATATTACACAAAAATGTCAGAACTATAACAAACTTATTGCTTTGCCTGACACCAGTGCAAACTTAATTACTTCATATTACTATTATGAATTATTATCTACAGCTTACACAACTACCGAAGAAGATTTAACAGGAATTCCAGAAATTTATAAAGGATTTATGGATTATAAGAGGATTATGATGGAACTGTAACACCCCGTATTCAAGTACATAAATTGGCGTATTCAAGTACGTGTATTGGTCTTATTTATATGGAATTAATTTTTTTATTTTATTTATACTGGAATTTGCCCGTCGATGGTTCCATGCGAAGGTTATTGAATAAGCTTTCCAACGATATAAAGATTTCCAAAAACGGATAGGTTTCGGATATAATCGAGCACGTTCGAAACTATAAAACGGTGGCCGGGATATTTGGGAATAGTAAATGTGCAGGAAAATTTCCTGCACACAAACTACTGAGGCCAGCCAATTTTTTGAGTCAATTTTGAACGATCATAACTCCCTTAATATAATGAACTGGGAGAGCTGCGACCTATGAAAAGAAATATCTTTGAGTCTTCTTTCCAATGCAATTGGTTTCATCCAAATCCAACATCTGAGTAAGGAGTTATACTCGTTTTACTTCAGCCTCTCAAAATAGATTTTTAGGGTCAACTTCAAACGACCATAACTCCTTGTACAGGACGAACTGGGTGGCCTACTTTATATGAAATGAAATTCCTTTGAATTATCTTTCCAACGATACAAATTTCACCCAAATCCGATATTGGAGCAAAGATTTATGGTCGATCTACTTTAGCTTATCAAAACAGTCCACCAAAGGACAGATTTGACATTATTTAAATTTTAAAGGCACTTTGGTCATTCCCTATGATATTATGAACGGGAATATGTGTATATATACATGTATATGAGTTCAAAAACTCATTTTCATCATCAATCATTGAGAAAGAACAAACCCTAACCAAATTTGACCTTTAAATTACTTTTGATTCAACCATAGAAATTCCAAAGTAATCCGATAATTGCGTTTGTCATCTCGAGAGCTTCGAACGACACCTATTATTTGTGCAAACAGGATTGCATAATCAAGAGGTGAATTCTAAGGTATGAATATTGTTTTCCTTGTTCTTTTCCATATGTATATGTGTGATAGAGGATTATATGTATTGGTTGTTATTAAAAGGTGATGGAAATAGGGTTATGGACTATTTTGCATGGCTTGGTTGTATTGAATTGTGGAAGGTGGATATGGTAATTGGGTTATGGAAGGTGGATATGGTAATTGAGTTATGGAAGGTGAATATGTTGATATACTATTGAATTGATGATTATTTATGTCTATGGCTCAATTTGGTTTAATGGATTGGTTGGAAGGATAAATGAATCCAAACTTAATATTGGAGGATGTTGTATGAATTTGCATGGCATGTGAATGTAATTGGAGTATAAGAAGGTTAAAGTGATAGCTTTTATGGTGTAATTAAGGCTTACTACTCAACCACTAGTTTGGTGAATTCAAATAATTGAATTGTGACGTTTGGTTGCTAATACTAGATTGCTATATATGTTCATTGTAGATAAGTAATTCGAAAAGAAGGGAAGTCCATTTAGGACTAGTATTGAAGGTTGATAGTCAGGTATGTAAAGCATACTCTATACCATATCTTTGGCATGAAAGTGAACAATTTTTCTATTAAGAAAGTTTCCAAAGTTATTCAGTAACATGTGATCCATAATGATTTTGTATGATGTCCTACGTTACCAATGAACTTGTTTCCACCCTACAAGATGTCAAGACATTCCAATACTTACTTGTTTTCCAAATATTACATATTTATTGCACTAATGAATGTCAGAAGGTATCCGGTTACTCAAACAAGATCCATGTGCTATTAATGACTCCAAAACGTTTCATTGATATACCAATAAGTTCCTACTTCATTGTTATGACATTGATGACTCCAAAACACTTCATTGATGTGCCAATAAGTTCTTACTTCATTGTTATTGCATTGATGGTCTATTTATATGTCTCTTATTGATGTATCATTGTTTCAAAGTATCAAAAATGCGGTGGCAACCAAAATAACAATCTCAAAGATTAATTAAACTAAGTGATGGAAGTTCACTCTTATCGGGTGGTATCCCAGGGGCATAAGCCTATCATGGGTCGATCCCTATTTATGTGTTTATGGGTGGTATCCCAGGGGCATAAGCCTATCATGGGTCGATCCCAGTTGATATATACTGGAGGCAGCCTAATGGTCACAGTACAATACAGTAATGATTACAAAGATGATAAGAACGAAGATAAACTGATTGAATAAATACAGTGTACAGGTTGTCACAATTTCTAGTAAGTGTGGTCCACTCCTATTACGATTTATTCACTTGTTTCTGATTTCTATTGAGCTCCTATATCATATGTGATTATCTATAGCTTTACATACTCAGTACATATTTCGTACTGACGTCCCCCACGGGGGACCTGCATTTCATGCTGTAGGCATAGGTACCTCAGTTCATACACCGCACAAGTAGGAGCCAGGATATCCAGTTGCTTTTGGTGAGCTCCAGTTTGCTTTGGGGCTTTCCGTGTCATATCCAGTCACTTTTGGTATTGTATAGAAGTTAGTTATATGGCGGTGTGTGTCCCGACCTTAGTTAAACTCTGTGTATTATCTAGAGGCTTTGTAGACCTAATGTACAGTCAATGTGGTGTTTTGTTAATAGACATGATGGCTCCAACGGCCAAGTATTGTATATACATATATATGTGTGCTCGAGCTTATATAGGTGATTATTTCCTTTTATATGTGACATGATGTTGTCCGAATTTCGAGTTTTCATAGAGGTATGCATGGGAAGTATAAGGTTATGAGATGGTTCTCCCGGACCTCCTCGGTTACGGGTGTCAGTCCGCCTCAATAGGATTTGAGGCGTGACAGGAACAATTATGCTATGTCCGTTTCTACTCAGCACTAGCAGAAATATTGTTTGATGAAATAAAACAGACAATTACTGTTGTTAAGATAGGAATGACACGAGATTATATTGTCCCTGAAGAAATATACGAACAAAAAGAGATAATAAAAATCAGATACCGAACTTCTACCGAAACAAGAAAGTTATTGGACTTAGCAGTATATTGACTGAGTTAGCAAATAATTATATAAATCAAAACTCAGTTTGGATTTACTATAACAGAAATCAATTATTGGTTTACTCTACTTGTAAAATATTAGAGAAAATGACAGAGAAAATATTAGAGTCCCAAGATCTATTACGAAAGGAGTTATTTCAGAAGAAGATATGAATCAATTCTGTAAACAGGTTGGCCAAAGATACGATGACCACATATGCAGCAGATGTAGTGGCAGTCATAACTTTATTCTAGATGTGATACTACAATAGCAAGAAGATAAGAAAGAAGCAGATACAACAAGGAGAAGATGAAAAGAAGATAACAACGGGACAATAATGGAAGAGAAAAAGATAATAAGAGCTAGAAAGCGACATGTGAATTATTGTATAGCCTTTTAAATCTTGTTACGTAAATAAGTTGTATAGTCATTATTATTAGAAAGACTTTTTAGACATTAATAGCTTTAACTTTTTAGGCATAGGCTTTTTGACTTTCTTGTACAATAATTATTAGGTAGATATCATAATTTTTTGAAGACTTTTTGAAAAAAGCTAGGGATTCGTGTAAAGAATAGGAACAGTGTAAAATATTCATTTTTCCTTTATAAATAGAGGAACTGAAGGCAGATGGAGGGCAAGTCTTTATGAGTTGAAACAAAACCCTCTCTTGTACACAAAAACTTTTGAATTATTTAATAAAAAGAGGTATATTTCCAAGGAAAATCTATGAATCATCAAACAACTATGGAAAATCTAGAATTATCAGATTTACCCGAACAGGTATTTATATTTGTGATTATGAATAGCTAAATTCATAAATTTCTGACAATCATGATATGATAAAATAAGTTCATGTTAGTTATTTTATAGTAGAAGTATTTGAAAAATAGCATGTTAAGAAGTTTATTAGCAAAGTGGAAAAGGAGAAAAATCTCTAAAGAACTATGCCATCCTAAAGGTGAAACCGGTGAAGCAAGAAAGCCGTGATAAGGGAGTAGCCAGAGTAGATGCGCTGTTTTAGGAAAAAGTATCCAGATTACCATGCTAATAGTGATAGAAGAACATGTTATTTAGGAATAATCTAATATATGGTAATATAAAATGATCATATTTTGTTATGTATGATTGAAGAGAATCTTTTGAAAAAGCATCATATGAAAAATGAATACTTATTTATCTGACGAAATGGTAGATAAATTTAAAATACTTGTTTTGTATGTACTTAAGGATATATAAATTGTAGATATAAGAAAAATCATATTGGAAAAAATATTTGATAAATATTTTATGACTAGAATAAATTACATACTACACCTACCTACCTACTCTTACAAATACTTACATACCAAACCTACACATCAAACTTGATAAATTACGTAAATTTAGAATATTGGAAAATGGATATGAAAAATATACAATTAGTAGAAAAACTAATGGAAACCAATCTAGAAAAATATATGAGAACTAAAGATATAAAATATATAGAATTCTTAATGAAAATATACAAGAATTATTAAGACTAAAACAAACAACTAATAAATACTATGATATAGCAATTAATTACTAGAATTCAATTCCAAGTTATCCAAGTTATTCGTAGAAACCTAAGCATAATATGAATAATATGACAAGTTATATATTTGATGAAACTAAGATACTTGTTTTATATATCATAAAAGACTTAGAATTAGAAGACATAAAGAAAATAATATGGAAAAAAATATTTGATTTTGAAGATGAGTTGCTAAATACTAATTGGATAGAAGATGAATTAGAAAATATAGATTTCTATGGTAGAAATAATTCAGATAGTTCTTATTCAGATGGATATTATACAGATTAAAAATGCTAGAATATATTCAAAGAGTTAGAGAAAGACAAAGTTGGCTATACGAAGAAATTAATTATAGAAACCAGCTTAGAAAAGGAAGAGAACAATTAAAAGAAAGATTAATTTGGATAAATAAAACCATAAAACAACTAGAATTAAAAGATAGTTTAGAATATGATTTAGACATAGAATTATTCATAGACGAAAAAGACAGGATAATTAATGAAATAGATAACCTTGAATTTAATATCAGATATAGTACAATTAGAATAAATTATTACAAAGAAATTTACAGTATTACAACCACTTTAGGATAAAATGATAGACTATGACTATTTAAAATATTGGAGACAAGATATGGAAGAAATAAGATTAACAACAATACTTATGAAAGAGAATTTAATTGAATATTTCAGAACAAAGGGTATAAAATATTTAGAATACCTTCAAAATAATATACAAGAATTGCAAAGACTAAGAAAAAAAATTAATGAATATTACAGTAAAATATTTAATCAAATACCACCCAATCACCCCCAAGATATGGACATTAATAAAATTAAAATAAATAAACTAAAAATAAAAATATTTAGAGAAGTTAAGAAATATCCACGCACAAACAAAAATAGATCCATTAGAGCTATAATAGATCTATTTAAGTTACCCAAGTTATCCGCACCCTCTACAATCTATTTTAAGGAAGTTTTTTTTTATTTGGGGCTAAAATTTGAAAGTCACTCCAATTTGAATTTATTTTTTAGATTCACCCGGTATTAGAAGTATATACTACGTTACAAGTTTTTGCTTTAAGAAGGGATATTAAATAGACAGAAATCAAGTCATGTTTCAAACAGAATAAGTACTATCCACAAAGAAACAAACATACCGACCTAAACACAAAGAATATCGACTTTGTTTAGTTAGAAAAAGTCAACCAAGGCTATTCTAATTGGAAAAAGATTTTGTGTCTAGTTTTGCTAAATTGTAATAAATCTATTATTGCCAATATTTAATATTAGAAAATGTGAAAATGCGATTTTGTTTAAAGAAGAACTTTTAATTAAAGGATAAAAAATTCAAACAACATTACTAACACCCTTCACACTTTTAATATTACTAGTTTAACCGCACGTGCATCGCACGTATAACTTTCGATTAATTACATGTTTTTTACGTACTTAAAACTTTTCAAATTTTGATATTTTTGTTAAATTTTTCTTATTTGGACGTTTTTGTATTTATTTCTAAAATTTTAAAATCTCATTAAAATCAAATTTAGTTGATTTAGGATTTCTAAACTAATGAAAAAAGTGTTAATTGTCAAGAATTCTGATGATTTCTAATAAAAAATTTACTATAAATATTTAATTAATTTTAAATTAATGAAAAAAGTATTAATTGTCATGAATTGTGATGACTTTTAGTAAGGAAAGGCTTTACTATAAATTTATTTAACTAACTTTCAGCTCTTAAATATGAAAAATAGCTAAAAGATGATTTTGTTTAAAGCAAAGACTTTTAATGAAGGGCAGAAAGTTCAAACAATATTTCTAAGAGCCTTCGGACTTTTAATATAATATAGATATAGACTAGTTTAAATGCACGTGCCTCGCATGTGAGCCTTTGGTTATTTATAATTAAACTTTAATAACTATTTACTATAGTTAATTTCAATGTTTAAGTATTAAGGAAATAGCTGATTAAGAAAATTTTACCTTACAAAATTAAATTATTTATTAATCAAAATTTATTTGATATTGAATAAAATTAGAGCATAAGTTAAGTTGATTGGTAGTATGACATGTACTTAAACTTTAGTTTCTAGCGAAATTACTATCTTCTAGATATTCTATTAAGTCCTTAAGTTAAAGAAAAGATTATCACATGCTACATAACAAGAGTTTAATTTTCGATAAGTTTCTTTTAAAGTAGACATCGACATACAAATATAGCTCGTAATAATCTATTTTACGAGGTATACGATGAAAAGCTACAATAAAATAGTATAAGAGTCAAAATAAAAAAAAAAAATGTATAGTATCAACGACATAAATTGATCAAGAGAGCATATAAAGAGCACCTCATCTTTCTAGTTGTTTTTACTGCCGTCAAAACAAAAAGATGTTGAAAAAGAAGAGTATTTAAACTCCTAGGTTCCTAGAATTTTACCTATGCATATGTCACTTACAGCCTGTTTGGATGGTGGTTTGCCATGGTTTCATAATGTATGGTATGGTGTAGTATGGTATGGTACAGTACCATGTTTGGATGGACTGTATCGTTCACTGCGGTTTAATAATAGATTTTTTGTTTGGTTTGATGGTATGGTACGGTATGATAACAGGTAAATTTACTAAAATGCCTCTAATTGTAATACATTTGAGATATCAACTCTTTTATCCATATCAATGCTAGCGTAACCAGTTGTCCTTTCTTTCTTGATGCTTCTCATAGCTACCCGATGATCCTTTTAAGATGCTAAATTCACAAGGGTATTTGCTAAACAAAGGTTTGACGAACGCAAACTAATGCAATCGGGAAGTACTTCCCAATCAATAAAACGATTGGTATACATGTATGTATCTTAGAGTTCAAAAATCACTTCTCATATATATGCTTTTTGTGCATTCACTCTTTTTCCTTCCATTTCAATTTTTAATTTTTTTTGATCGAACTGAGTTTTTATTGGCATTAAAAACTACTACTACTAAATAATTATGATCATTTTTCTCACTCTTTGAATTTTTATATTGCTAACAGGAAGTCTTGAAATCTTCGATCTTGTTAACAAATGCGTAGTCTTAGCATGTATTTTGTTGATAAGGATAAAATAGGATTAAAAAAAATTATATAAGGGTAAAACTGGAAAAGAAAAATGAAAACCATGGCACACCATAAATTTGGTGGTTCAATAAATTGCTTTATTCCATGGTTATCAAACCATGGAATAGTAACATACCATACCACCATTTTTAGAAAACCATGGAAATAAACATAGTTCTCATGGTAACCATACCATACCATGGGAAACCACCATCCAAACAGACTGTTAGAGTCCAATGCAAATTAGGAACTCCATTAGTAGTAGTGATTTACCATGAAAAAAAATTATTCATTTATGACTTCTAATAAGAAATGTTTTATCATAAATATATTTAATTAGTTTTTAACTTTTAAATATTAGAAAAATAGTGAAAAGACGATTTTGTTTAAAGTAAAGACTTTTAATGAATGACAAAAAGTTCAAACAAAATTTTTAAGACCCTTCACACTTTTAATATATTATAAATATAAATATAAATTATAGATATAGATTATAAATTACAGATATAGATTATAGATATAGAGATAGATTGTAGATATAGATTAGATATAAATTAATTCCATGTAGAAATAGTACAATTATTAATGCTTGGTTTAGATATGGTCAAATTTTCAAGTCATGTCCATTTTTGAAAAATATTTAACGTAATATATATAAATTAAAACAAGCACAATCTTTACTGATGCTACATGCTACTGGCTACACAACACTTTTGTGTTTGCGGATTGCAAGATTCCTTTTTTTTTTGTTTCAATCATGACAGTATACTGATGTATAGATCTTCTTTATTTAGGAGTTTTTTATTCTTATGCATTAGGAACATGCCAATATGCAGTGGCGGACTCATAATTTAAGGAGAGTGGGTGCTTACTATAAAAAAAATAAAAAATCACGTGCACCTAACCAATTTCTTGTTTAGTGGGTGCTTTTATATAATTTATACCCATTTTCGTATATTTTTTATGTAATTATACCTATTCCACATTGAGTTTAATGGGTGCCGGAGCAGTCAAAGTTGATGTGTAGGTCCACCCCTGCAATATGTGATTGAGGTGAGAGATGGTTAGATAAAGGGATGGCTTGGGTGGCTGGGATCGGAAGGAAGGACTTCACTTTTCGATCGCTTTTTGAGGTCAGTTTGAATGAATGTGGGCAAGTTTGAAATATGATGTTTTTCTATATTGAGAAGCTTGAATTTGAAATATCTTAATAAAAATGTGGCAATCACAATCATTTTATCATAATTCATATTGCTACTTAGCACTTTCTTGTTAAAACATTAATACTTATACTTGTCAACATTTCTTTGAAGATATTACCATTCTTGTACATTAAGTTGGGATCTAATCAGCCTTTCTACCACAGCTATAAGGTAAAAGTGTACCACTCTATCCTCCCCAAACCCCATTTGGCGAGACTATATTGGGTATATTATTATTGTAACACCCCACATTTTTGGGTTAGAACCACTACTAAAAAAATCGGTAAAATCGACCACAAAAAATTGACCATAATTTGTGGTCGGAAAAAACCGACCACACGTGGTGGGTTTTTTAATTTTTTTAATTTTTTATTTAAAAAAAAACCGACCACAAGTGGTCGGTTTTATATTTTAAAAAATCAAAATAATTATTACAATAATTTTAATAATAATTATTATTTATTTAACAAATAAAAATTTAAAAAAGATAAGAAAACCGACCACAAGTGGTCGGTTTTCTTTAAAAAAATTTAGTTAAAAAATATTTATAAAAACCGACCACTAGTGGTCAGTTTTTTAAAATTCTTCTTTAATTTATTTTTAAAAATACCGACCACAAGTGGTCGGTTTTTATTAAAAAATAATTAAAAAATACTTTTAAAATCCGACCACAAGTGGTCGGTTTTCTAACTAAAATAAAAAATTAATTTAAAAAATCCAACCACTTGTGGACGGTTTTTGAAGTAAAAAAAATTAAAAATTAAATAATTTTAAGTAACACTTAATTATATATATAATCAAAATCAAATATATTAAGCTAATTCAAAATAATTAATCGATCACTAGTCTAAGTATGTATAAGAAACACATCGCATTATATTGTTGAATAATATACTTGTATACGTATGTGATGTACATAGATATAGTCGATAGTGTGTATATGTGTGTATGTATATGTATATATATAACATATACATATTATATAGCGATGGTATATTAATGACATAAAATAAATCAACCGATAATTTATTTGAGTATATGTGAAATACAATGGGGTAGTAAAATCGGGTATGTGATGTATATAGTATGTATATTAAATACATCGCATTATAATATTGGATAAGATACTCGTTTACGTATGTGATGTATATAGTACGTATTGATATAGGCGATAATGTGTATATATATGTGTGTGTATGTATATGTATATATATGTGTGTGTATGTATATATAAGTATATATATATTAGTGACATAATATAAACCAACCGATAATTCAACTGAGTTTCTGTGAAATACATTGTATATTATTATGAGGTAGTAAAATCGTGTATGTGATGTATATAGTACGTATTTGAATGTTGATAGCTAATTGAATATATTTATATATATGTATATCTCGTGTAGTGATGAAATAGATATAATATTTTGTGTCAATATAATGTAGACACACGTATATTGTTGAAGTTGTAATAACGTAAGACAAGTATTACGAGGTATATAAGGGGGGAAGGAAGTAGGGGAGGGAGACAGAAAATTGAATCATGAAACTGGCATATACTTACCATTTGCTTTGAATTTTGAATTTTGAACGACCGCCAAATTTTGGTGGTGAATTTAAGTTTATTCGCTTAAAAATTTTGTATATGAGTATATGTGAAATACGTTGAATATTATTATGGTGTAGAAAAATCGTGTATGTGATATTTATATCTCGTATAGTGACATATGTAGTAATCGAAAGCTCGATAAGTGAATCTATATATCAAAATATTTTCAATAATACATTGATATCATACTATTGAAGAAATAGATATACTATTTTGTGTCAATGTAGATACGCGTGTATTGTTGAAGTTGTAATAATGTAAGACGTCGATAATTTATTTGATTAACACCTATATATATATGTATATGAATATATATATATATATATATATATATATGTATGTATATGAATATATATATATATATATATATATATATATATATGCATATGAATATATATATATATATATATGTATATGTATATGAATATATATATATATATGTATATGTATATATATAAAATATCATAATTAAAAGCTAATGAACCAAAAATTTATCGTAATTTGCGAAATTCAATGATATTATTATGGGTTGGAGGAAATATACTACTCGTGTTAATGTGATGATAAAATAACTAATTGTCTGATTTATATATATACACATTGTATTAAATTAATTGGATATTGTTATAAATATTATAGAATTTACTTTAAAAATTAATTAATTAAAATTAATTTTAATTTATTAATTTATTTTAATTTAGTAATTAATTTATTAATTGTAGTTTATTAAAATTTAATTTATCAAAAAAATTGTAAAAACCGGTTGGTTTTTACAATTTTAATTAAAAAAATAAAAACAATTAACAACCCGACCCACCCAAATAATTAAATTTCCCAATTGATATAAACACAAAAGAAACGGGAACAACATACACACACAACTCTACTCAACCCGTATACACACACAAACACATACTTTGACACTCTAAATCAGTAGAACAAGTGCATTTTCGTAGCAAATCTTGGTTTCTCCAACTCAATTAAGTAACAATGTTAGATTTGTTGACCTTATTTTGAGTTAACTTCACTTCATTTCATAGAAAAATTGGTGATTTATTTATTTTTGGGTTTAATGGTTGGATCTGGACTGATTTGTTTCGAGGGTTTTGAGGAAATTTTAAAATTTTTTACTTGTTAGATAAATCATAAAAAGTTGATTTGAATCTTTGTTAGAGTTTTGTTTGTATAAGATGAATTAGTGAAGTAGTAAGTTAGGAAGCATTTTCTGGTTACATAAATCACAAGAAAATGATTTCGATTTTTGTTTTTGGCTTGACAAATTAGTGAACTAGCAAGTTCTCATTTTCCCCCCATTTTTCATTTAAGGTAATTGAGGATTCTATACTAAGAGAAAAATAACTTTTTTTTTGGTTACATAAACCATGAAAAAATTCTTTGAATTTTTACTTTTGGTTTGACAAATTAGTGAACTAGAAAGTTCGCATTTTTTCCCGTTTCGAGCTTAGTTAATTGAGGGTTATACTTGAGCCAAATAGTTGCTGTTTGAAGACTATTTTAAAAGGGAATCTCTGTTTGTTGAAGTTGGGAGTGTGAGAGTTGTCATGAGATCTAATTTGGTTACTTATAAAAGACCTAATTTGGTTCTTATGTTTTGGTTGAAAATGGGGAAATTGGAGATAAACTTGAATGTAGTATGGATTGTGTGTGTTATGTGGACTGAAATGAGTAATATCTTCCATAGAGTAGATTGGTATTTTGGAGAAAATTGTAGTAGTCTATCTTTTAATTTGCTAAGCTCATCATTTTCGATATTGCAGCTTCACGTGAGAGTATCTATAAGCAGATTGAAGCTGCCATTTTGAAATATCAAGAAATTAAGGAAAATATCAAAGGTATGTTGACATAGTGAAGCCGTGTGGGGCCTTGTGTGATTCACTATTGTTGCTATCTTTCTTTTATTGTTCATATTGAAGTCTAGTGAAGCGGTGTGTGGCCTTGTGCGATTCACTAGTAGTGTTCTTGACATCTTGTTGGTCTTGTTATTGCTTGTTTTTTTATTGTGAACTTGATCTTGTATCACTTGGCTTGAAAGGTCAAGGCTTGGTTTTGAATGTGTTGGGACTTAGTAGGTGTTTTTTTGTTTTGAATGTGATTATATTTGGTGACTTGGTAAGTTGAAAATGATTAAGTGTAGGGACTTTAAAGGTGACATGATAGGTTGAAAGTGGATAAGTCCAGGAACTTTAAAGGGATTTTTTTTGTTTTGAATGTGGTTTTGTTTTGAGACTTAGTTTCTTGAAAATGGTTAAGTTTAGGAACCTTGAAGGGGATTTTGTGTTTTGAATGTGGTTTTGTTTTGATACTTATATTAGTTGCTTGAAAAAGGTTAAGTGTAAGAACTTTAAAGGGAATTTTTTTCTTTTGAATGTCGTTTGGTAGGTCACTTAGTTGCTTGAAAATGGTTAAATGTAGGAGTTTTAAAGGAAATTTTTTATTTTGAATGTCGTTTCGTAGGTCACTTAGTTGCTTGAAAATGGTTAAGTGTAGAAATTTTAAAGGGAATTCTTTTATTTTGAATGTGGTTTGGCAGGTCACTTAGTTGCTTGAAAATGGTTAAGTGTAGGAACTTTAAAGGAAATTTTTTTGTTTTGAATGTGGTTTGGTAGGTCACTTAGTTTATTGAAAATGGTTAAGTGTAGGAACTTTAAAGGGAATTTGTTTGTTTTGAATGTGATTTGGCAGGTCACTTAGTGGCTTGAAAATGGTTAAGTGTAGGAACTTTAAAGGGATTTTTTTTTGTTTTGAATGTGGTTTGGTAGATCACTTAGTTGCTTGAAAATGGTTAAGTGTCGGAACTTTAAAGGGAATTTTTTTATTTTGAATGTGGTTTGGTAGGTCACTTAGTTGCTTGAAAATGGTTTAGTGTAGGAACTTTAAAGGAAATTTTTTTGTTTTGAATGTGGTTTGGTAGGTCACTTAGTTGCTTGAAAATGGTTTAGCGTAGGAACTTTAAAGGGAATTTTATTCTTTTGAATATGGTTTGGTAGGTCAGTTAGTTGCTTGAAAATGGTTAAGCGTAGGAACTTTAAAGGGAATTCTTTTCTTTTGAATATGGTTTGGTAGGTCACATTGAAAATGGTTAAGTGTAGGAACTTTAAAGGAAATTCTTTTCTCTTGAATATGATTTGGCAGGTCACTTAATTGCTTGAAAATGGTTTAGTGTAGGAACTTTAAAGGGATTTTTTTTGTTTTGAATGTGGTTTGGTAGGTCACTTAGTTGCTTGAAAATGGTTAAGTGTAGGAACTTTAAAGGAAATTCTTTTCTTTTGAATGTGGTTTGGTAGGTCACTTAGTTGCTTGAAAATGGTTTAGTGTAGGAACTTTAAAGGGAATTTTTTTGTTTTGAATGTGGTTTGGTAGGTCACTTAGTTGCTTGAAACTGGTTTTGTGTAGGAACTTTAAAGGGAATTTTTTTATTTTGAATGCGGTTTGGTAGGTCACTTAGTTGCTTGAAAATGGTTAAGTGTAGGAACTTTAAAGGAATTTCTTTTCTTTTGAATGTGGTTTGGTAGGTCACTTAGTTGCTTGAAAATGGTTAAGTGTAGGAACTTTAAAGAATTTTTTTTTGTTTTGAATGTGGTTTGGTAGGTCACTTAGTTGCTTGAAAATGGTTAAGTGTAAGAACTTTAAAAGGAATTTTTCTATTTTGAATGTGGTTTGGTAGGTCACTTAGTTTCTTGAAAATGGTTAAGTGTAGGAACTTTAAAGGGAATTTTTTTGTTTTGAATGTGGTTTGGTAGGTCACTTAGTTGCTTGAAAATGGTTAAGTGTAGTAACTTTAAAGGAAATTCTTTTCTTTTGAATGTGGTTTGGTAGGTCACTTAGTTGCTTAAAAATGGTTAAGTGTAGGAACTTTAAAGATTTTTTTTTTATTTTGAATTTGGTTTGGTAGGTCACTTAGTTGCTTGAAATTGGTTAAATTTTTGTTACTTGATCTAATTAGTTGAATTTGATTGATTGCGTAGATGGAACCTGATTATAGCTGGATATATCACCGGAACAATGATAATAGAATGGGTATTTTGGAGGAATTTGTTGAAGGTGTCTAAGGATTTGTTGAACATGCTAAAGCACTTGATATGTGGACACGTTATCGGGTTATTCGTTGTCCTTGTCCTTGTGTTAGATGTGATGGGATAAATCTCGTAAGTGAAGAAGATGTAAAGGAACATCTTTATAGAAAGGGGTTTCACAAGGACTTTTTAAGATAGCGTGGCATTCTTGGGAATGTTGCGCAAAATAACTTTGTTGTTAGAGAAAGTAGTAGGTCTGTAGGGCATAATGAATATCAAGATACTAGGATGACAGAAATGGTGCATGATGCTTTTGGGATGCAACACAGGGTTAAGTTTAGGAAAAATGTTGAAGATGTTCTTAATAGCGAAGCGGGTAATTTCTATAAAGAACTGCATGCTGCTAGTCATCCTTTGTTTGACGGGTGTTCGCACTCTCGTTTGTCTGTTGCTGTTAGATTATTAAGTATTAAATCTGACTGTAATATTGTAGAAGGAGGAATGGACTCAATAATAGACCTTATTAAAGAGTTAGTAGACCCCGACTTGGAGGTTCCTAATTCTTTCTATAAGGCAAAAAGATTGGTGTCAAAGTTAGGTCTCTCCTCGATTAGAATTAATTGTTGTGAAAATAGATGCATGTTATACTTTAAGGAAGATGCTAACCTAGAGTTCTGTAAGTTTTGTCAGCACTTTCGATATAAGCGTGGTTCTACTAGAAATAAAATTGCTATTAAGGCGATGCATTATTTACCTCTTATACCAAAGTTGAAGAGGTTGTATGCTTCAAACAACTCAACTCCTTATATGAGATGACGCAGTAAAAATAGAAGGCCCACTGGTGTTATGTGTTATCTATCTGATGGAGAGGCTTGAAAGCATTTTGATGCAACTTATCCAGATTTTGTAGCCGAGCCACGAAATATTCGATTGGGATTATGTGCGGATGAGTTCTCTCCTTTTTCAGTTGGTGGTGCGCCATATTCATGTTGGCCTGTATTTATCACTTCTTATAATCTTTCTTCTAAACTGTTGATGACTAGTCCCTATATATTTTTAAATTGTGTTATTTCTGGGCGGCGTAATCCAAAAGGCAGAATAGATGTCTATTTGCAACCTTTGATTGATGAACTTCAAATTTTATGGCATGAGAGGGTTGAAACTTGGGATATCTCTCTTAAATAAAATTTTAATCTTCGTTCATATCTAATATGGACTGTTATTAATTTTCCTGCTTATGGAATATTTTCTGGGTAGATGACAACTGGAAAGTTGGCTTGTCCATACTGCATGAAAAAAATAAAATCTTTCACATTGAGACATGGCAGGAAAAATTCATGGTTTGATTGTCATTGTTGTTTCTTGCCACCTGATCATTAATTTAGGAGACTCGAGAATGCATTCAGAAAGAATAAAAGGGAATATGATGGTCCACCTCTAAGGCTGTCTGGTCATGATGTCTGGAAAATAGTTCAGGATTTGCCTAAAGCCAGCGAGGAACGATTGTACAGGCCTGATGGATATGACGTTTTGCATAACTGAACTAAGCAAAGTATATTTTGGGAGTTAGAATATTGGCCAGATAATTTACTTACACATAATGTTGATGTCATGCATACTGAAAAGAACTATTTTGACAACTTGTTCAACACAGTTATGGATGTCACGGGCAAAACAAAGGATAATCCTATGGCCAGACTTGACTTACCAGAATATTGCAACCGTAGAGAATTACACTTACAGCAGGGGCTCAACGGTAATGTTCTTAAGCCCAAGACTAGTTTTACATTCAAGTTGGACCAAAAACGTCAAATATGTGAGTGGGTTCAAAGTTTAAAGATGCCTGATGGATATGCCTCAAATTTGGGAAAGAGGGTTAATATGACACAAAGAATCTTGCATGGAATGAAAAGCCATGATCATCATGTTTTCATGAAAAAATTACTTCCAATTGCGTTTATTGGTTTACCTGAAAACATATGAAAACCAATAGCAGAGATCAGTTTGTTATTCAAAGACTTATGTGCCACCACATTAAAAAAAAAAATCTGGCGTGAATGGAAAGTAATATTGTTGTTATCACCAAAAAGCTGGAGAAGATTTTCCCGCCAGCGTTCTTCGATATGATGGAACATCTTTCCATTCACCTTGTATACAAAGCTCGTCTAGGCGGTCCAGTTCATACTAGGTGGATGTATCCATTCGAAGGGTAAGAATTTATAACATATTTAAATTCATACATATTTTTTTAAAATATAGTAAACATCTAACCTTAACATTGCACAGGGCAATTGAAAAATTAAAAAGGGGTCCCAAAAACAAACATAGGGTGGAAGGCTCTATAGTCGAGGCATATCTTGCAAGAGAAACTTCTCAATGTTGTTCATATTACTTTAGTGATGAAGTTGCTTGTTCAAGAAACCGACCGAATCGTCATCAAGATGATGCCAATGAGCCTCATTTGCAACCGATATCAATTTTCAATCAATCTGGTTGTAAGGCTAAAAAGACCATACCTCACCGGCTCACTCCCACGGAGCGCAAGTCAACAACTTTGTATGTCATGCTGAATTGCCCGAAAATTGAGTCCTTTCTGAAGTAAAGAGATTAAAATTTTAACATATCTTATTTGTTTACTCATTCCCTTAAAGAAACTAATTGTGTTTCCCATGTTGGATATTCAGTTTATTTAAGACTCAATTCCACAAAAATTAAGTGTATGCATCATTTGCAACGTGGTTTAAAAATGAGGTTCGTAAGTGTATTAATATTTCTACAAAGTTTAAATATTTACACATTCCTCAACTAATACATATATATATATATATATATAATATTTGTAGGTACACCATTCACCAAATGCAACCGCATACGATCAGCTTTTGAGAGATATTTCTTTGGGTCCAGTTGAAGCTAATGCAATGTCCCAATAAAAAGTAAATGAGTTTAAATTTTCCACCGAACAACACTCCAGAACAAGGAAAACAAATAATAGTGGTGTTTTGGTTAAGGGTGATGATGATGTTGATTACTTTGGCATCATACACGAGATCTTAGAACTGGAGTATGCTGGTTTCCCAATAAAAAAAATTATTCCTTTTCGATGTAAGTGGTTTGATCCAAGAACAAGAGGCACAAGAGTACATAGAGAGCATAAAATCATTGAAGTAAAGCACAATAGGCCGTATCCTATTTACGATCCATTTTTTCTAGCGCAAAATGCTAAACAAGTGTATTATGATCCTTATCCATTGCGCAATGACAAGTCTGATTGGTGGGCTATAATCAAAACAAAGCCTATAGGCCAGGTGGAAGTTGAGAATATGCTGGAGCCTGCATATTAAAATGAAATACAGATTGATCACCAGCTAGTGGATGTTGAATTAGTGGACAGTTTGAATGACCCAGAAAATATATTTAAAGAAGTTAATATTGTGGAAGAAGAGGTTGAGTGGGTAGGAGATGAGGAAACCTCCGAAAAGGGTGAATGGTTTAGTGGAGAGTCTTTAGAAGAGGAGGATTAATTATGTAGGTTGTATTTATTATGTATTGATGTATTTATGCTTTGTACTATATATTTACCTTTATGTTTCTTGTTTAAGATTGATATGTAATATACTGTTTAAGTTTGTTGTTTCCACTTTTCTATGATTTATATAGTAATAAAAATATTCTTGTCTATATCTCGCGTTGTATTAGAGCGATTTGAAATGTGAATTAGTTACTTGAAATTAGTTACTTGGAATATTTTCTTATATATTCATTTTGTAGGAACTAACTATGTGTTAACTTAACATAATTTAGATGTCAGTCAAAGGTGATAAGGGTAAGGAAAAAGTTGATACTATGAAACTAAAAAAGAATTGACAACCTCCAACTTATAGATGACCCACAAGTATTCATATATCTGAGGGTTGGTTTGCTGATGCGACAACACGATCCTCATATTCTAGGTCGTTCGAGGATTCAATACCTACTCTTATGCATGTGGGGACACTACATGGATCTACACCGACTTATTCTGCTCGTATGACCATGTCACCTCCAGCACAATACTATCAGATGGTCGCTGGCCCTTCCATACATCTACCATCATCGATACCCTCCTACAGCAGTTACACAGCTTCGCATAGTGATACATCTGGATCTATCGGGTTGTCAGATCTTCAGCTTGGAGGCACTCCATCTGTGCTTCAGATCCGCCCACGCCAGTACATCTACCATCACTTACTAGGCAGCCAGGATATAGTGATGATTCTGAGAGGATTTATCTTATTCCAGTTGTGAGAGGGTAAGATTTCTAAATAAAATAACGTTACTTATTTTTTCATTACTAGATTATTATGCTCTATGAAATTACTGTTTGATCTTGTGTTGTAGGTTTAGGCCGGATAGTGGATTTGGAAAAAAGGCGCGAATATGCATTACTCGGCACATCAACGGCTACTGGACCAGCTAGCAAACGGTTCCAGAACTTGACAGGGAAAGAATGTTTGAAGAATTTAAGGTAACGATTTAACTTTTTGACTACTTATTAACACTTTATTAGAACCAAAGATTGAATATTATATTTTTGTTATAGAAATTTTACTGGTGGGATGATGCAAATACATTTCTTATAAATAAGAACTTTTTCATAAGATGTAGAGCCAGATTTAACGATCTCTTAGATTATGCCCAAAAGAAATTGGTAAAACCTAAATGGATTCCTGCACCCATATGACTACTGTATCTTTGTCATTGGAGTAGCGCAGAATACCAATTGTTGAGTGAAAAAAGAAAGAAAGCCCGGGCATCATCCAAAGGTGGCTCCCTACATACTGCGGGTGCCAGAAGTAGTCTTGCTGTGAAGGAAAAAATGGTATGTAACTTTTACTGTTTTAATGGTTTGTTTCTATTTAAATTTATTTATTATTTAAACATTGATATATAATGTTTTCATATGAAGGAAAAAGATAAGGGTAGGCAAATACCAAATGATGAGCTATTCGAGGAGACTTATACGAACAAGAAAAAAGGACTCGACTGATGAAGGTGTCTGGGTTGAAGCTCATGTAAAAACTGTCCATGTAAGAAACAAATTTTAAATTATAAGTACTTTAATATTTTTTACTTTTAGTATTAACTTTACTTTAAAAATAGGACGAATATACGCGTCTTATTGCTGAGTATCGTAGTAGTCAGCCTCCTGAAAGTCAGGGTGACCGAATACCCGAGCATGTAGAGGAGGAGTTATGGACAAAAGTTGTGGGTCCTGCAAATAGAGGCCCAATCCACACAAAATCTTTTCGCGATAATATTAGGTGTTCGTCGGGCGATACATACTCTAGCTCTTCAATTGATAGAGAAACCATTGAAAGAATACAAAATACGGTTTCTCAACTCACTAAAGAGCTTGTTGAACGGAGAGAGAGGTTTTCTGAACAGAGAGAGAGGCAGATGAAGACCGAGAAGACAACAACATCACAAATCAAGATGCTGCAGCAGCAGTTCAACTTTTTCATTCAGACTGCGGGGGTTATTCCTCCGTGTCCTGGTGATGTAGTTCGGGCTGCAAAAGGTCTAGGCCTCCTGGATGATTTCAACACGGATGATGATATGGAAGACAAGGATGAATTCGATGATGATGACTTTTAGTTTTTTGATTTTTGTATGTGTTGTATTTATTATTTAGACATTTTGTTGTTTGAAAGAATTATTGTAGTTTTTTCATACTACTTTGTAGGACATTTTGTACGTGTTGTAACTTTTGAAAGTATTTATGTTTAGTTTTTGGTTGTTGTTGCTGCTGTATTGATTTGGTTACTACTGTATTGGATTGTTGTTGTTGCATTTTGTATTTGATTTTTATTTTTAAAATTTTTTGCAGAAAAACCAACCATAAATGATCAGTTTTTCAATTTTTTTCAGAGAAAACTAACCATAAGTGGTCAGTTTTATATTAAATTTAATTAATTAATTAAAAAAACCTACCACAAGTGGTCAGTTTTTTTTCCTGAAATTATTTTTTATAATTTTAATAAAATAATAATAGATTTTTAAAATATATATATATTTTTAAAAAAATTGACCACTTGTGGTCAGTTTTTAAAAACCTACCATAACTTTACCGACCACAAAATTTGGTCGGTTTTGTGTTCGGTTTTTTGGGAAAAACTTTACCCTTTTTAGTAGTGAACTTGAACCGTCCTTACGACATAAATAGATCTGAACCCAATGATTTTTATATGTATAAGTGTGAATAATAATTCTTTGTTATGGGAACATCTTTGGAGATGAGTATAAGTAATAAAAAAATCTCCTAGCTCAAAGTTAAGTTGAACATTTTCCTACCAATTGAATTTTAGTTGACGTTTTTACATGGGACAACTTCCAATGATCATTACTCCTCGTATATAATGAGTTATGTGACCTACTATATATCAAATTAAATCCCTTTGAATCTTTTTTCCAATGCAACTTACCGTTAGTCAATCCGAGTTTGAAGTAAGAAGTTATATGTATTTTAGTGAGGCACTGTCCAGGGGCCGCGTAGGGCAAGGCTCTTGGTGTACGATTCAGGTCACGAGGCATAGATGGATCCATGCATTTGGGCTTGCGGCACAGTCCTCCCTTCCCACACATTAAAATATGTTTTTCCCTTATTAAATCAAAGGCAAGATGGTCCTTTCACCCTCTATAACTCCCCCAATCTATTTAATAACCCTAAAATCATCCAATATTAATAGAAAGCTCCCAAATTCCTCATTCTCTTCTCCCCAAGAACATCAAGAAGGGTTCTTCAATCCCAATTCTCATGGGTGTATGTATGATGTTTTAGTAACCATATATCATATATGATGAATTAAGGCTTTGAAATTAATTTAAAAGTATGAATTACAAAACCCTCATTCTTATGATGAAACTACGTATTTACTATGGGGTTTTGATAAACTTGAGATTTGATTCATGTTTATATGTCATGGGTTTTGAAGTGTTTGAACTTTTGAACTATGAACCCTATTTTTATATAAAAAATTATGTAATTGAAAATTTTTGTAGGTTCTCAATTGACTACAAAAAAATTGATGTTTTGAATGCTCTTTTATCAAAAATGGACTGATTCCTTATATGAATTTTCAGAGAGCATATTATGTACGTCAAAATACTTTTGTTTCCCATGAAACTTGTATCAATTATGAAAGAAATGACCACTTAAGAGTTATGTTTTGAAAGGACATTGTTTTGCCTAAAATTGTATGTCCCTTTTCGAAAGAGAATACTTTTATGATATTTAAATCATCTTGGTGGTCAATAACATATTTTTGAATAGGAAGGGCTATGGATATGATATTATATTATATTATATTATATTATATTATATTATATTATATTATATTATATTATATTATATTATATTATATTATATTATATTATATTATATTATATTATATTATATTATATTATATTATATTATATTATATTATATTATATTATATTATATTATATTATATTATATTATATTATATTATATTATATTATATTATATTATATTATATTATATTATATTATATTATATTATATTATATTATATTATATTATATTATATTATATTATATTATATTATATTATATTATATTATATTATATTATATTATATTATATTATATTATATGATATGATATGATATGATATGATATGATATGACTTGTAAGTCTGAGTATGATGATACCTTGTCATGAAATGCCCTTAACAGAATAAAAGATGAACTTTTATAAGTGTGAAATATGATTATTGAGGCTAAAATTAGGCTGGAAGAGAGTTAGATGGTTACCCGAAGAAGACATTGAGTGAAAGGGCCCATTGTAGGAAATCGTGCTTTGTTGATGTTGGTTTATTATGTCCTGAAATATGAATTGTACGCTTGCTATGTGCTTTTGGCATATAGAGATTAGAGACCTTAATCTTTGAGGCAAACTCAGATTGGGGGCTTGGCCACCGAGTTAATGGTAGATTCCATATAGCCTGTGGGATTATAGTGTTGTAAGGTGTACCATCTAGCTCAGAATTAAAGCAAATAGTTTAGTCTATGTTTTACGAGGTTGATCAAACTTTTAAGTATGACTCATGTGTTTTTATCTCTATTTTGTTAAATTATTTTCACAACGCTCTCAATTATTTTATATGAAATATATGTTGTTTTGGATTGTTCTACATACCAATTCATTCCAAGTATTAACCGTCCTCGGGTGGCTACACTGTCTCATGATGCTGAGGCTCGGTCTCGTGGTCCATCACATAAGTAGAACATTTGGACATGTAAGAGCGGGTGAGTTGTCCATCTTCTGGAAGACATTTTATTCATATGTTTAATTATTCCAATTTATGTTCCAACCGGCGGCCTTGTCCCAGTCTAGACAATTAGTTTTCAGTAGAGGCTTCGTAGATAAGATTTGATTATTGTATTGTCACAAATTTATTGACACAATTTGATTATAAGTTTTCCTTAATTTTTATTTTATCTTACACACTTCTATTTCATATGAGTTATGTTTATGACAGCATGCTAAGGGGTGTCTCGGGTCCTCATGGTTTGGGATGCTCGTTCTGGGCAGAGCCTCGGCTCGGATTGTGACAAGCTTGCTATCAGATCATGGTTTGGGGTCCCAGGGTGTCTACAAAATCCTATCTAGTAGAGTCTTGCTTATGGTGTGTTGTGCACCACACTTATAATCATGAGGTTAACAGATATTTAGGAGATATTTCTCATTCTTTCATACTTAAGATCGTGCGATAGTGTTGTCCATATGAAAGTTATCCAAATTTTTGTCTTGCTCTAATTTTATTGGATATGTCTCTTGTTGAGGTGGTATAAGTGCAAGAGCTTAGATTCTTAATGATGCGGTACTTTCTGATTAAGTCATCAAAAAGTTATGAAATAGCACAAGGACTTAAGAGGAGTCAATCGGTGTATCAAAGTATATTGACTCAAGTGTATACCCTTATCTATATCCATCATGCATTTGAGCTTAAGGTAAGAAGCTTATTCAGTCCCTTTCAAAAGCTTTGTTACAGATGTCACACTTAAGGGTAGAGATATGTATCAGAATATTGGAATAGTATTTCCACCCATAATGTAAATAAGTTTAGGTGTTATAACCAATGTGTAGTAAGATGATCCCAAAGTTAGTGATATAAACTCATAAGTTTTGATTTCCCAATTTTATGGGCTAGTATAGTATATGGTATGCTTCATCGGTGGTACATGATTGATGATAGATAATAAGTTTGAACTTAGATGTTATTGTGATGGTAAGGATGTTAGTTCGAGGATATTGATGCAAAATTTGTGGGAGTGAATTAGTAGGCTTGACATAATGTGTGAAAGAGTCTAGATTGATAACTTATGAGAAGTTTGAATGGATAATTGTGATATACATATGAGGACTAATTTTAGAACAATGAATTTATAACACCCCGGGTGTTTGGGGAGTCCAAATTGAGCCTACGTGGTCCATAGATCGAATGTAGAACACCCCGAGATGGGTTCAATTATGTTTGGGAGTTTGGGCATGAAAAATAGGTTGGGCATTGAAGGGGGGATGATTCAGGATGGCCTCGCACAGCAAGGGGTCCCGTGAGGGCTCACTAACTTGCTTTGGCTCCAAGCATTGCGCCGCATAGGGAGACCTTCACGATGGGCCCCGCGATGGGGTCCGCACGGCAAGCTCTTTCTTCTTCTTTGACATGTCATGTTTTAAATGTTTTAAGCGTGCTTTGGTCTTTTTACGCCCTATAAACCATCCCACCTTCTCTTAACTCATTTCTAACTCTTAAAACATCCGTAATCACTTGAAAGGGGTATTTATATTCTTCAAAACTTATCGTAAGAGCTTTAATACTAAGGTGTAGGCTTGGAGTATAAATGAAGTTAGGAGTAGTGCTCCTTGAAGGAATGTCTTATCAAGAAGTTAGTACTTTCCTATATAGTTTATTAAGGCGAGTCTAGAATTCATGTGTATAGTGATACCTCATTATGTCGAATGTTGTGCTTATGTATTTAATGAGGGGATATGTCTATAAGTTAGGATTGTGGCTTTGATCTAAGGGGGAGGTGATGAATTAAGGTAGATCTTGAACTCTCTCATGGTGTTGAGTTTCATGGAAGAGTTATGATAAATCTATTCGTGTTCTAGCAAATACCTCCTAATTTGGTTTAAGAGGGCACTCTACTAATATCTTATGTATTTAAATTGTGCCTATGCCTAAGGTCTAAGTTATGTATACAACTTATGTCCATGTTCTGTCCTTTAAACTACAAACATTAACGTCTCTTAGCAATTCAAGTTGTTAAGTATTCAAGCTCTATGTTATGACGTTCATGATCCATAGACCCACATCTCACTTTATGATTAGTTCTAAGAAGCTATACTTTCTATATATTTCTAATTCATTTTATGTCTTATCTAGCTCAAAGAGACACTATCTATGCAAACTCATGGCCAATCTCAGTTCTTGAAATGAAAAGTGATAGCTTCAAGGAGCAATCCTTGTCTTACCCCTTGAATATATGAATCCCGACTTCATGTTATACAACTCAAGATATATGTGTTTATGTTTCTCACTGTGCACAGTCCTAAGAACTCATGTTTTGTTATGGTTATACCTGAATGACCCTCTTCATGTTAGGATGACAATGGTTATGAAAGCATAGTAATGTTTTAGATAAGAGAGTAGATGTTCCTTATGGTAAAAATTTTAGTATGATTTCTCGAGCTAAGGTTATTGGTTTAGAGGGAAGAGGGAGATAAACTTTCATGTGAAATAGTTAGGAAGGCGATATGTGATGAAAATTTTTGTGAAAGTGATTGAAGATTTTGATGGGGAGATCCATAAAGTGGGTGTAGTAAAGATAGGATTTAATCTTGTGATTGATATATACACAACCCATTATGCTCTGTGGTTAGTACTTCTTGATTAAGTCCTAAGGTTATTTGATTATAGTGAAAAGGTGTAGGAGTATTCTTAAAGAGATGTAGATTATAGGGTCTCACAGCTTAAGCTAGCACCTTTCAACTCCGGGGTAGGCTTCTACATGAAAGTACAATACAGTAGGACTCAGGCCCTTGTAGTTAGGTTTGTTTTTTTGGAATTTTAAGTTGGAAATAATGACGTGAGTTGCTCGTAGTAGATTGCATAGTTGAGAAGTGTCATTAAATTTAAGGGCAATTGGTAGTATTATTTAAGGTGGAGGATACCTACATTACTATGTCCCGTAAAAACCTTATCACATGTTTAGTATCGATGTAAATCATAACCTAGGGTCACCAAATAAATTCATGTCTTACATTGTTATGGTTATGTTCCATAGAACTCATGTCCAAGACCATCTCTATGTCAAGTCTCATTATCTCATACCCCGTGCTTACGCAAATTGCTTGGTGATGTCATAAAGCTCTTCTTGATGCTTATGTATGTTTTTTGACGGGAAATTCATAATGTGAAGTTACATCATTTATTCGGTACTCTAGAGCTTCAACAAGTTCCTATCCATCATTCGAGGACAAATGATCCCAAGGAGGAGATAATGTAACACCCCACATTTTTGGGCTGGAACTTGAACCGTTCTTCCTGCGTAAATAGACCTGAATGCAATGATTTATATATATATATATATATATATATAAGTGTGAATAACAATTCTTTGTTGTGGGGACATCTTTGGAGATGATTATAAGTTATAAAAAAATCTCCTAGCTCAAAGTTAAGTTGATCACTTTCCTACCGATTGAATTTTAGTTGACCTTTTTACATGAGTTAAATTCCAATGACTATTACTCCTAGTATATAAAGAGCTATATGGCCTACTATATATCAAATTAAATCCCTTTGAGTCTTTTTTATAATGCAACTGACTGTTCGTCAATCCAAGTTTGGAGTAAGAAGTTATAGGCATTTTAGTTAGGCATTGTCTAGGGTACGCGGTGGGCTGCAAGGGTTAAGGCTCTTGGTGTGCGATTAGGGTCAAGGGGCACAACTGGAGCCATGCATTTGGGCCCGTGGTGTGACCCTCCCTTCTCATACGTTAAAACATATTTTCCCCTTACTAAATCAAGAGCAAGATGGTCTGTTCACCCCCTATACCCCCCCCCCCCCAATTCGTTTAATAACCCTAAAGTAGTCTAAAATTAAGAGCAAGGTCCCAAATTCCTCATTCTCTTCCCGCTAAGAACATCAAGAAGGGTTCCTCAATCCCAAGGCTTGTAGGTTCAAAACTCAAGGTTCTTATTCAATTTTTCTCCATCATAAATATATGTAGAACTATCCTAATACTCATGGGCATAAGTATGATGTTTTAATAAACCCTATATCATATATGTATGAATTAAGGCTTCAAAATTAATTGAAAACATTAATTACGAAACCCTCATTCTTAGATGAAACTATGTATTTACTATGGGATTTTGATAAACTTAAGATTTGATGTATGTATATACGTTATGGGTTTTGAAGTGTTTGAAGTTTTGAACTATGAACCCTATTTTATGATAAGAATTATCTAATTGACAATTGTTGTGGGTTCTCAAATGAATACAAAAAGATTGATGTTTCGAATGATCTTTTATCAAATTATGGACTAATTCCTTATATGAATTTTTAGAGAGCATCTTATGTACATCAAAATATTTTTGTTTGTCATGAAACTTGTATAAATTATGAAAGAAATGACCACCTAAGAGTTGTCTTGAAAGGAAATTATTTTGCCTAAACTTGTATGTCCCTTTCCAAAAGAGAACACTTATGTTATTTGAATTATCTTGGTTGCCAATAATATGTTTTAGAATAAAAAGGGTTATCGATATGATATGATATGATATGATATGATAAGATAAGATATGATATGATATGACATGATATAATATTGATATGATTTGTAAGTCTGAGTATGACGATACCTTGTTATGAAATTCCCTTAACAGAACAAGAGATAAACTTTTATAAGTATGAAATATAATTTTTAAGAGGCTAAAATTGGGCTTAAAGAGAGTTAGAAGGTTACCCAAAGACGACATTAAGTGAAAGGGATCATTGTTGAAAATCATATTTTATCAATGCAGATTTATCATGTCATGAAATATGGATTGTACGCTTGTTATATGCTTTTGGCGTATAGAGATTAGAGACCCCAATCGTTGTGGCAAACTCAGATTGGGGGCTTGGCAACCAAGATAATGGCGGATTTCATATAGCCTGTGGGAATGTAGAGATATAGGGTGTACCATCTAACTCAGAATTAAAGCAAAGAGTTGAACCTATATTTTACGAGGTTGATTGAAGATTTTAGGTATGTCCATGTGTTTTTATATCTATTATGTTAAATTTTTTTCACAATGAGCTCGATTATATTATATGAAATATATGGTGTTTTTGAGTTGTTCTGCATACTTATACATTCCAAGTATTGACCATCACCTAGCGGCTACATTGTCTCATAATGTAGGTTCTGAGGCTCGGTCCCTGATGATAGGCGAATTTACACGCCTATAGTGCTATATTTTGCCCATATTTTAGCCTAGTTTTGAGAACAAATTATATATTTCATGTACTTTTAGTCCTTTTTCCTGTAAGTGAGCTAACGAACATGATTAGCAAAGTTTCAGGTATAAATGATGCAGAATTCAGCATTTTATGGATTACTTGACGCCAAAGAAAGCTTCACGAAAGGAGAAAAGGAAGCTTGGACGCCTAAGGACCAAAAGTGACGCATGGAAAATATGTCCCGGGCAAAAACAGCAATTCTGAAGACTTTGGGGACTAGCAGTAACTTAGTAGGATAAGGATAATGATACATTAACCTAGTACAATTGGGTTAAGTATTTCATTAGCTTAGTAGGATTAGGATAATGATACATTAACCTAGTACAATTGGGTTAAGTATTTCATTAGCTTAGTAGGAATAGAATATGGGTATTATAAATACCTTATTTTGCTAGAGATTTTTAATTCATTCTTCTACTATTCCTCAACAATTCTCATTCTAGTTTTAATTCATCTTTCTACTTCTTCTTCTATTCATCTATTCTTAATTTCCGCAACAAGAGAAACGTTACTTGCAAGAAATCACGCCTAACGCCTACCACACTACTACTACACGAAATTCTTATTGTGGTATAATAACAATGTCAATTGTGATTTCCTTCGCACTCATGGGTAACTAAACCTCTCTGTTGGGGTTATGGAAACTGAATGAGATACTATCTATTACTATGAGTTTGTGAGTTTGTGACACGTATGCTGCTTATATCATTATTCTCTTCATCTTAACCTAAATTCTTTGTGGTTGCAAACGCAAGAATACGCCAGTATAACATTTAACTTATTCGAAAGAAAGGTTATCTGTCTGGAAAATAGATAATGTCAAGGTAGTAGGGTCCCATCCCCTATTAAAAAGTTAGTGCCGTAACTGGATTAACCTCTTGGAGAATTCGTACCGTTAGACACGCTTTAAGCTCGAAAGAGTTAAAGTGAAATAATCCTCGAATAGGTCGAAAGACGCCTGGATTTACCATCGAATACAATTCTCTATAAGCACATGCATGTCGGAATTCAACACACTCATAGCCAATAGAGACGTACAACTCATAAGGTGGACATAACCCCAACTTCTCAATTCTCATTGTTCAACAACCTACCAAGCAAACCGTTTTTACTCTTCTATTTTCTGCTTTTACTTTACTATTTTGTTTACATTACTTGCACGACAAAACTCCCCCCTTTTACGAGACTTGTACTAAAAGTCTAGTAATCTTTGCTTACTTGTTGACCAAGCTATTCCCTGAGGTATCGATACCCAACCCAGTTGGGTTCTATATTTGCTAACGACCGCTTTACACTCCTACGAGAGCTGTAGATTGAGCGTTATCAAAAATTGGTGTCGTTGCCGGGGAATACGAGTGTCAATTAAGTTTGTGATAATTACTAGACCCTTTGGTCAAAGATTCTCGTACTTTTACTTTTAGTTTTTGTTTTTGTTTACTGCCGGTTTTTATTCAGTGCATGCACCATACTCGAAGTTTTGGTCATCCGTTATTACCTATCAATCCTGAACCACAACGAATTAGCAGAATGGAGGCACAAACGGAAATCGAAAGAATGGCTGCTCAACAGGAGCAGGCAAGATTAGCTGCTCTTGCCGCCGCCCAAGTACACCAACAAAACATTGATAACCCTGGACGAACAACAAATCCTGACGATGAGGATTTAGGTGATGACGAGTTACTAAACCCAAGGCATGATGCTGAAATCGCAACACCTGCCAACAGAAGAGCTCATCAAGCTCGGTTTAGGTATGATCGCCAACACATGCAACCATCTTTTGACGATGATGATGATGATCTTGATGGAGCCGGAGCCACTGGAGCCATAATTCCTCCACCATTAGCGCCCGGAGCCAAGTTCAACATCACAAGCACCATGATTCAGTTATTGCAACTCAAGGGATTATTTGGTGGACTAGCAGGCGATGATCCGAATATGCATCTCATCAACTTTATTTCTACATGCAAGTCGTTCGACAATCCTGGTGTTGGTCAGAACGCAATTCGATTACGTCTATTTCCATTGTCTCTGTCTGGAGAGGCAACTCTATGGTTGAATGGGCTGACTCCTGATTCGATTACAAATTGGAGGCAATTGAGAGATGCTTTCCTAGAAAGATTCTTTCCGCCATCCAAAAGAGCACAATTGAGAGATGAAATCAGCAACTTTCGTCAGCTTCCAACTGAAGCCCTTCATGAAACATGGGAGAGGTTCAAGACAAAGCTAGCGAGATGCCCAAACCATCACATGACTAATGTTCACCTAATGGAGATATTATACAGAGCCTTGAATTCAATAACTAAACCAGTGATGGATAATGCGGCTGGAGGATCTTTTATGGACCTCACCTTTGGTCAAGCAAGCAATATGCTAGATCGTATGACGAAGCAAAGTAGAGCTTGGCATACCAGGGATTCTGAGGTAGCAAGCCCCACTTTATCTATTGGCATGACGGCAGACCAAAGAAGAAGAGAAGAAGAACGTGATCAAGATATGACGCACATGAAAGCACAAATGGATCTTCTTACAAAGCATTTAATATCAGGGAAGACCGAAAAAGTAAAAGATATTGCGTCAAAAGGAAGAGACGAATCTGATTCGGAAGAAGAGGCCAACTACTTGAACAATCAGGGGGGTTTCCGAGGTAATACCCAAGGAAACCAAGGTCGGAACTATTATGATAAATCTGGAAACAAGGACCAAGGTAGTTGGAAGAACAAGAATGAAAAGAGTGGTTTGTACGTTCCCCCTGGAAGACGTGACGCCACCGCATCTAGTTCTGGAAGTATGGAAGACATGATGGCTAAAATCTTGAAAGGAGTGGAAGCAATAAGCGCGGGAGTAACGGAGGTAGTTAATGATTTGTCCTCTATGAAACAAATAGTTGATTCTCATTCCACTTCAATCAAGCAAATAGAGCAGCAATTGAGCCAACTTTCAGCAGCACTCAATCAAAGAAAGGCTGACACTTTACCTAGCGATACTGTGCAAAACCCAAGGAATGATGGGTCATGCATGGCCATCACTACCCGAAGTGGTAAGGTGCTGGAAACTTCAGCAAAAAGCAAGCAAGTGGTTGACGAAGTAGTGGACATTGATGATAAGGCAAAAGGAGAAGATGCCGCTACAACTAATCCTATCGTCAATGACGTCAACCCCAACAATTTGCAACCTGAAAAAGCTAAAAAACGGAAGCAAAAGGAGAAGAAAGCCGTGGAGATAACAATTCCATACCCACCACCACCTTTCCCTCAAAGATTGAAGAAGGTGGCGGATGACACGAAGCTCAGCAAATTCATGACTATGTTAAAGCAGCTGACCATTAATGTTCCATTGGTGGAGGCACTTGAACAAATGCCTGGGTATGCGAAATTTATGAAGGATCTTTTGACAAAGAAGCAGGCAGAAAGTTATGAGTTGAAAGATGATATTCATCACTGCAGCACAATCGCTACCCGATCAATAGTTCAGAAGAAGGCTGACCCCGGCGCTTTCACTATTCCTTGCACCGTTGGATCTTTGAATTTTACCAAAGCATTATGCGACTTAGGATCCAGCATCAATTTGATGCCATTATATATCTATAAGAAGTTGGGGTTGGGTGATCCTACTCCAACCAACATGAGGCTCGTAATGGCGGATAGGTCGGTAAAATGACTTGTTGGTATTCTATGTGATGTCTTGGTAAAGGTTTCTTCATTTATCTTTCCGGTAGACTTCGTTATTTTGGATTGTGAGGCAGACTCAAAAGTTCCCATAATCTTGGGGCATCCTTTCCTTGCTACGGGAAGCGTGCTTATTGATTTGAGAGCTAATGAGCTTTCGTTCCGAATAAATGACGAAGTAGTTCACTTTGATGTTTGCAAATCAATGAAGCAACCCAAAGATCTGAGTGTATTTTCGGTGGCTGACGTTTTCTTTGATGATGAGAAAGAATTACTTGAAGAAGAGCAAATTATTGATGACCCTTTGGCGGTTGTGCTCATGAATGGAGAGAATGAGGATGCTGAAAATTGTGAAGAAGTTATTGGTGCTCTATCAGGATTAGGGACATATCGCTATGCTCCCAAGAAGCTGGACCTTGATCTCAAGAATCGACCCACACCACCAGCTAAGCCATCTATTGAAGAGCCACCAACATTAGAATTGAAAGAGCTGCCAAGACATTTAAAGTATGCATTCCTAGGAAGCGGAAATACACTTCCAGTCATTGTTGCAGCAGATTTGGGTGAGCAACAAGTTGCAGCTCTCATTGCTATTCTACGAAAGTATATTAGAGCCATTGGATAGACCATTACGGATATTATTGGTATTCCACATGGGATTTGTACACATAAAATTCAGCTTGAAGAGAATTGCACACCCACCATTGAGCATCAAAGACGTCTAAACCCACCTATGCAAGAAGTGGTGAAGAAAGAAATTATCAAGTGGTTAGACGCGGGGGTTGTGTATCCAATCTCTGATAGTACATGGGTAAGCCCGGTGCAATGTGTTCCCAAGAAAGGATGCATGACGGTGGTCGCGAATGCGAAGAATGAGCTTATTCCACTCAGATCCGTCACTGGATGGAGAGTATGCATGGACTACCGAAAGTTGAATTCTTGGACACTCAAAGAGCACTTTCCAATGCCATTTATGGACCAAATGCTAGATCGATTAGCGGGGAAAGGATGGTTTTGCTTATTAGACGATTATTCAGGCTATAATCAGATTTGTATTGCACCCGAAGACAAAGAGAAGACAACGTTTACATGCCCATATGGTATGTTTGCCTTCAAACGTTTGCCATTCGGGCTATGTAACGCACTAGCCACCTTTCAACGTTGTATGATGTCAATTTGTTTTGATATGGTTGAAGACACTTTGGAGGTATTTATGAACGATTTTTCAGTTGTTGGTGAGACTTTTGAAGCGTGCTTGGCAAACCTAAGTATGGCGTTGCAAAGATGTGTAGAATTCAACCTAGTGCTGAATTGGGAGAAGTGCCACTTCATGGTAAAAGAAGGAATCGTTCTTGGGCACAAAATCTCCGAAAGAGTAATTGAGGTTGATTGAGCAAAAATCGAAGTCATTGAGAAGCTACCGCCTCCAATTTTGGTGAAGGGAGTTCGTAGTTTTCTCGGCCATGCAGGTTTCTATCGTCGGTTCATCAAAGACTTCTCCAAAATTGCTAGTCCATTGTACAAGCTCTTGGAGAAAGATGCGAAGTTTGACTTCAATGAAGATTTGTTAAAGGCATTCGAATGCCTCAAAGGAAAACTCATTGAAGCCCCTATCATGGTAGCACCAGATTGGTCTCTCCCATTCGAAGTCATGTGTGATGCTAGTGGTGTAGCCGTTGGAGCTGTGCTTGGTCAGACAAAGGAGAAATTATTTCATCCTATCTACTATGCGAGTATGGTCCTCAATGAAGCCCAAAGGAACTACACTGTAACAGAACAAGAGCTCCTAGTGGTTGTGTATGCGTTTGAGAAGTTTCGTGCCTATTTGTTGGGTACCAAAGTGATAGTTCATACAGACCATGCAGCTCTAAGGTATCTAATGACAAAGAAGGATGCAAAACCAAGACTAATTCGATGGGTTTTGCTGCTGTAAGAATTTGATTTCGAGGTTAAAGATAGAAGAGGTTGTGAGAACTAAGTGGCTGACCATCTGTCTAGACTCGAGAACGAGCATGTGGCGCAGCCTGAAATCGAGATTGATGATGCATTCCCTGATGAGGAGATCTTAGCAGCAACAATGGAAGGATTACCATGGTATGCCGACTTTGCAAATTTTGTGGTGAGTAATGTGATACCTGCAAACTTATCTTACCATCAAAAGAGGAAGTTTATGCATGATGTACAACACTACTTTTGGGACGAGCCATATTTGTTTCGATGATGTGCGGATGGTATTATTCGACGATGTATATCCCATATAGAGGTGCCTACTATATTGAAAGCATACCACACTTCCCAAGTTGGTGGACATCACGCAGGTAATCGAACAACAAGAAAGGTGTTGCAAAGTGGATATTATTGGCCTTCGATATTTAGAGATGCCTATGACTTTGTTAGAAGATGCAACCAATGCCAAAGACAAGGTGCTATTTCAAAACACCATGAGATGCCTATGTCGAAAATTCTTGAGGTAGAACTCTTTGATGTGTGGGGCATTGATTTCATGGGTCCATTCGTGAATTCGTTTGGAATGAAGTACATCTTAGTTGCTGTAGATTATGTCTCGAAATGGGTTGAAGCTGTAGCGTTGGCCGACAACGAGGGAAAGCGTGTTGTAGCATTTTTGAAGAGGAATATCTTCTCTCGCTTTGGAGTACCACGTACTATCATAAGTGATGAAGGATCTCACTTTTGCAACAAGCTATTCAAATCCGTGTTGGCCAAGTATGGTGTCAAGCAACATAAGGTAGCCACGCCTTATCACCCACAAACGAGTGGACAAGTAGAGGTTTCCAATCGGGAGATCAAGCGAATCCTTGCGAAGACGGTAAATGCTAATAGGAAGGATTGGTCTCGGAATCTAGATGATGCACTATGGGCGTATAGGACTGCATTCAAAACACCCATCGGCATGTCCCCTTATCAACTAGTTTATGGGAAGGCTTGTCATTTACCCATTGAGCTCGAACATAAGGCATTGTGGGCGTTGAAGCAATTGAATTTGAATTGGGATGATGCGATGAATCTGAGGTTGGAGCAGCTGAACGAATTAGATGAGTTCCGTCTCCATGCATATGAAAGGTCAGACCTATACAAGGAGCGGATAAAAAGGTATCATGATCAGCGGATTGTTCGACAAAACTTCCAAAAGGATGATATGGTACTTCTCTTCAACTCCAGATTGAAGATATTCCCAGGTAAGTTAAAGTCCAAGTGGTCTGGTCCATACAAAGTTATCCAAGTCTACTCGTCTGGAGTAGTTGAGTTGGAAGACACCAATAGTGTTATCTTCAAAGTGAATGGCCAATGAGTTAAACCCTATATCGGTCCTCTTGATTCGATAAATTATATGGCCATCACTTATCTCGACGAAGTCTAAGTACTCGAGGTAACTATGTCGAGCCACGACAATAAATAAGGCGCTAGATGGGAGGCAACCCATCGTTTATTGTTTATTGTTTATCGTTTATCGTTTTGTCTTTCTTTCGTTCTAGTACTTGTTTTGCTTTTGATAAATGAAAATCCAAAAATAAGAGTCATGCCACGACCAAAACTAAGGCGCTAGATGGGAGGCAACCCATCTTACTAATCGTTTTCATTGGTTTTGAGCAAATGTAGGTGCAAGAGGTATTCAACGAGGAGATTGGTTTCAAATGACGATTTGGATGTATTGCATGGTAAAGGTGGTAAGTTTGGAATTAAGATGCATAAGGCTATGGATTGAGCATTGCTCATGACAAAATAGGCATCGAGCAAGTCTAGGCCTAGGGAAAACTAGGCCACGAACAAGGCAAGGCCTACACTATGGCCTAAGGTCTCGGAATCTAGTGTGCAAAGGCATAGGCGCCGCCCATGCTCAAGTATGCTATAGCATAGGCGCCGCCTATGCTAAAGCATTTGGTCTCAGAATCTCATATGCCATGCTAAAGGCGCCGCCTATGGTCACTAAAGGCATTGCACTAGGCGCCGCCTATGCTAGCAAATGCTTTGCATTAGGCGCCGCCTATACCATGCATAGGCAAAGATAAAGGCGCCGCCTATGGTCACTTTTTGTCTCCAAAACCGATTTTAAATGGGTCAAAACCTGACCCATTCTTTTCCTATATAAAGGGGACTTAGTCTTGAAACATAAACACCTTGGAAACTTGACCTAGGCGCCGCACATACTCTCCAAAACATCTCAAAATTTTTCTTTTTGCTCTCCCACTTCACAAGAACATCTCCAAAGGCTTCAATCACGTAAGTACTCTTTTATGCTTCATCTATTTTTCGTAAGTACTACGTTGCTATGTCTATTATGAATTGCTACATCTTGAAGAAATATTGGTGATGTTAATGTGTTTGAATTGTTGATACAAAACCATGTGAGTAAACATATACGTTAGGATGATCTTAAACTATTTCCGACTTGAATTTGATTTTGATTCATTGATATACTAATTGCGGAATCGCTATAGTCATGAACATTTCATAACCTTGTCACTTGAATACCTACATGTTAGAAGATCCCGTTCATCGGGATAAGACTTATAGTTGCCTACCGACATAGGAGGTTGTGATTATTGATAGAAACTATACCAGGATGTAATCCCTATGTAGTAGTCTTGTTATATATAACATGAAAGTATTGCTAAGGTTGCAAGAAGTGATACATCTCGGATTTTCTTGACGGAATATAGCGCCTAAAATGCATGTCGATGAAGTCTAAGTAATCGACTACTTTCACTTCACTAATTTGTATCAACAACCTAAGTGTGGGGTGGTACCCCTACTGCTTGTGTATAGATTGTATATATCGAGCTGATGCTAATAGGAACATTTTTTATATCTCAGGTACAATGGCACCCAAAGCAAGACAAGATAAGGCTACCACTTCCCAAAAGGGCAAGAAAAGAGGTCGCAAGGACCAAGGAGAATCATCCTCAATGCAATTACCATGCCGCATGTTTGGAATAAAATGGGTTCTTGAGGAGGAAGCCAAGGAATGGTATAGGATCAACAAGGAAGGAAAATACGTTCATGTCGACTTGATCAACAAGGACAGCCTAGCGAAGAAGGAGCCGCGCATGTTGGCGAAAATCATGGCACTAAATCTGGATTTCATCTTCCGCGACATGGGAGAATGCAATCTTGATTTGACACAAGACTTTTATGCCAACTGGTCGCCGAAAATCACAGGCAGCGAAGTCAAGATTCGGGGACAAGTTCTACAACTCAATGCAGATTTGATTAACTCCTTTCTTGGCTTACCTTCAGTCGATCCAGCACCATTCAAAGAGCTGTACAGCAGACCTCCTTATAGAGCAATGCGACACACACTTTGTGGAAGTAGATCCATGGCAAGGTGGAGCAGATATAAAGACACCGGACGACACAACACCTTTTCATATGCTCCTTTGAATAGGGAAACAAGAATATGGTTGTGTATTGTCAACTCTTGCCTTATTCCTGGGACCCAGTACACCAAAATAACAAGATATAGAGTATGTTTGGTCTATGCATTGATGAAGAATGTCCCTATCAACATTGGGGCAATCATTCGTTCTACAATGCGGAAGGCCAGACTACACAAGCGGTCCCACTTCACCTTTGGCAACCTGTTGACAACAATCTTGCGGAAGGAGGACATCGAAGAGGAACCAGCTGATCACAAACTCCCACATAACCCGAAGAAGGTTGACCTCACAAAGGTCAAAGATGCTGAAACAACACATGGCGTCAACCTTACTACTGCGGAGAGACATGCTCGAGATGAGAGTTTCTTCCATCATCTTTATGGCATGACACGGTTCACCATGATGAGCGGAGGTCGTGTTCCGACTGCTGCAGAGCTCCAACAGCTGGACCATGACTATCCAATGAATATGCATGCGAAGCAGATGTGTGGAGTAGGTACATACTTTGAGGAACCTCTTGATGATGATGTGCCGACCGATGATGATCGACGCATGCTAGACTCCGACGTGGAGGAGAATTCTGATGACGACGACTCCCATGATAATTCTGACGAAGGGGGTATGACCCCCGACATAGATGAGGAGTCCGACTGACCAGGTTCTTCGTATTTATTTTCCACTGAGGGCAGTGTCCCGTTTAAGTGTGGGGTGGTGGTATTTGCATGCTTTACTTCTCTATCCGCATTTGCATTTAAATTGTTTTTTTTTGTTTTGTTTTTTTTTTTTCAATTTTTTTAGTAGTAAAATTTTTCTTACTTAGCTTCACATAAAATCATTCTAATAGGCAGCATGAGATTATAACAAGAGTTTGTGCTAACATCATGACTATTGAGACGTTTAGGCTCTAATTGTGACTCACTACGTGATATTGTGTGGTATAATTCCTTCAGTTGTTGGGTCAAGAGTCTATACTACTCCCAATAAAGTCAACCATGTGCCTTGTGTGTGTGAGGATATTGTATATTCTATGTTTGTGGCTGATGCTAGAACTTGCCTGGTATGTATGTAAAGCAAAAATAAAGAGTGTAAGTCTAGGAGATGATTTAGGCATTTCTTTGGCAACCTATGATTGTTTACCTTCTTTTTACCTACCCATGGACATTATCCTAGTTAACCCCTTTGAGCCTTTAGCCTATTTTCTTTGACAACCTCATATGTAAGCCTAATCCATTTTTTCAAGACCATAATTTGATCCAAATTCCTAAGTGCTTTAAAGTATAAAGTCATGTGACAAAATAAGAGGAAATTGGGTGAGTATGATGCTTTAGAATGTAGTGGTGCTTGAATTTGTTATGAAAAAGAATTGCTATCATAAGAGGTATGTTATGAAAAGAAAAAGGAAAGGAAAGCTGAAAAGTTGCTTAAAATTGAAAAACAAAAGAGGAGAATAAAAGAAAATAGAAAGGTTGTTTGAAATAAAAGTGTTAATGATACAATGTGATGTATTAAAATGCTTAGGAACATAGTCACTATTTCTGGCCAAAATAGTCCTACCTGTCCCTTAGCCTACATTACAACCCGTAAAAGACCTAGTTGATCCTAAGCTTAGCATTCTGACATTTAGTGGAGCATTACACTAAGGGCAAGCCTATGGTCATCAGTTGCCGCATATGAATTCTTTGAGAGAGCGAGAGCAAGGATATTTCTATACCCATGTTTGATAAATATACTATGCTTGAGAGTGATTATGGGTAATATATTGTGAGACACACATGGTTGATGAGTTTTGGATAGTTGTGTATGATTCTTTGTGCCTTAACTTTTGAATGTGAATTAACCACCATCACGAGTCTATGTTGGAGGTTGAATTGTTTCTACTAATGATCAGAAAACTACTCTTTGTTGATAATTGTTGTGCTTGTCTTGATGAATATTTTGTGTTGTTACTGTGAAACCCTAAGTTAATGTTTAGAAGGACATGATAGTTTGTCCGAGGACGAACAAAGCTTCAAGTGTGGGGTGTTGATGATAGGCGAATTTACACGCCTATAGTGCTATATTTTGCCCATATTTTAGCCTAGTTTTGAGAACAAATTATATATTTCATGCACTTTTAGTCCTTTTTCCTGTAAGTGAGCTAACGAACATGATTAGCAAAGTTTCAGGTATAAATGATGCAGAATTCAGCATTTTATGGATTACTTGACGCCAAAGAAAGCTTCACGAAAGGAGAAAAGGAAGCTTGGACGCCTAAGGACCAAAAGTGACGCATGGAAAATATGTCCCGGGCAAAAACAGCAATTCTGAAGACTTTGGGGACTAGCAGTAACTTAGTAAGATTAGGATAATGATACATTAACCTAGTACAATTGGGTTAAGTATTTTATTAGCTTAGTAGGATTAGGATAATGATACATTAACCTAGTACAATTGGGTTAAGTATTTCATTAGCTTAGTAGGAATAGGATATGGGTATTATAAATACCCTATTTTGCTAGAGATTTTTAATTCATTCTTCTACTATTCCTCAACAATTCTCATTCTAGTTTTAATTCATCTTTCTACTTCTTCTTCTATTCATCTATTCTTAATTTCCGCAACAAGAGAAACGTTACTTGCAAGAAATCACGCCTAACGCCTACCACACTACTACTACACGAAATTCTTATTGTGGTATAATAAAAATGTCAATTGTGATTTCCTTCACACTCATAGGTAACTAAACCTCTCTGTTGGGGTTATGGACGCTGAATGAGAGACTATCTATTACTATGAGTTTGTGAGTTTGTGACACGTATGCTGCTTATATCATTATTCTCTTCATCTTAACCTAAATTCTTTGTGGTTGCAAACGCAAGAATACACCAGTATAACATTTAACTTGTTCGAAAGAAAGGTTATCTGTCTGAAAAAGAGTTAATGTCAAGGTAGTAGGGTCCCATCCCCTATTAAAAAGTTAGTGCCGTAACTAGATTAACCTCTTGGAGAATTCGTACCGTTAGACACGCTTTAAGCTCGAAAGAGTTAAAGTGAAATAATCCTCGAATAGGTCGAAAGACGCCTGGATTTACCATCGAATACAATTCTCTATAAGCACATGCATGTTGGAATTCAACACACTCATAGCCAATAGAGACGTACAACTCATAAGGTGGACATAACCCCAACTTCTCAATTCTCATTGTTCAACAACCTACCAAGCAAACCGTTTTTACTCTTCTATTTTCTGCTTTTACTTTACTATTTTGTTTACATTACTTGCACGACAAAACTCCCCCCTTTTACGAGACTTGCACTAAAATTCTAGTAATCTTTGCTTACTTGTTGACCCAGCTATTCCCTGAGGGATCGATACCCAACCCAGTTGGGTTCTATATTTGCTAACGACCGTTTTACACTCCTACGAGAGCTGTAGATTGAGCGTTATCAGTCCCATAGTCCATCACATCAATAGAATATTTGGATATGTCAGAGTTGGTGAACAATCCATCTTTTGAAAGTCATTTTATTCATATGTATAATTATTCCAATTTATGTTTCAAACGGGGGCCTTATCCCGGTCTAGATAATTAGTTTTTAGTAGAGGCTTCGTAGATTAGATTTAATTACTATATTGTCACAACTTTATTGACACAGTTTGATTATAAGTTTTTCTTGAATTTCATTATATCTTCTGCACTTCTATTTCATATGAATTATGCTTATGATAGTATGCTAAGGGGTCTCTCGAGCCTTCGTGGTTCGGAATGCCCGTTGCAGCCAGGGCTTTGACTCAGGTCGTGCCAATTATTTTACAATTACTATTATTAGTTATTTATAACGAAAAAAGTATAAAAACTGGCAAACTTAAATCCATAATTAGGTTAAGGAAAAAGGGTTAAATATGCCTCTAAACCTTGCAAAAATATTTAGATATACCCTACGTTAAAAGTTTAGTTTACTAAAGCCCTTGTCGTTTAAGTCTTGGGCCATATATACCCTTGTTGTCAAGTTTAGGGTCATATATATCCCTGTTGTCAAGTTTTGGACCATATATACCCCTGTTGTGTTAATTACTTTGCTAAAAAGTTTCAATCCCTCTTTTCCTTTTTTTTAAGAAATCATATTTTCCACATTACTTTTTAACTGCCACATCACATATAATTAAATTCACCCGTTCTTCTACACATTAACCATTCGTCTAATGCTCTCATATAGCTCACTATCTCTTTGGATTTTCTCTAATTTGCCAAAACTCCCTTGTTGTATTTTTTGATTGTTGCATAACCCGAAGGATCATAAGTAAAAAATGAAAGAAGTCAAAAACACCCCACAAAAACTCAATGCATAATTGCAATAAAAATCAAGAATTAAAGTACTTACCAACTGCAAATTATTTTAGTATCATATCAACCGACTCCATCTTTCACACCACCGTCAATTTCAATATCAAGAATAAAAAGAATAAGAAAATTCAAGTGAGAAATTGGGATGTAGAAGGATAAAAGAGGCAGTCCATATAGAGACACCAAAATCAAGTTGCCAATTAAGAGGATTTCTTTTATGCGTATGTATGTATGTATGTATGAGAGGAGCGGTTACAAAAGAATCTGAAAATATAACAAAGGGGTTTTGACAAATTAGAGAAAATCCAAAGAGATTATGAGGTATATGAGAGCATTGGACGGACGTTTAATGTGTAGAAGAAGGGGTGAATTTAATTATATGTGATGTGGCAATAAAAATGTGATGTGGTAAATATAATTTCATAAGAAAAAAAAGAAAAAGGAGGTTGGAAAATTCCACCAAAGCAATTAATGGCGACTGGGTATATATGATCCAAAACTTGGAAAAATGGGTAAATATGGTCCAAAACTTAACAACAGGGGTATATATGAACCAAAACATGAACGACAAGGGCATTGGTGAGCTAAACTTTTAACGGAGGGTATATCTGAATATTTTCACAAAGTTTAGGGGCATATTTGACCCTTTTACCAAAAAATAGCAATGCTTTTAAAAAAAATGGAATAGAAAAATAGAAATATTTAGTGGCTCCTTATTCTCCCTTATTTTTCTCTCATTCTCTCTTATATCTCTAACCTTTTTTCTCCTTCTTTTCTTTTTTTCATTTTTTCATCTTCGATTTTTTCTTTACACCTTTTTCCCCTCTCTTCTTTTTTTAGTAAGCATGATCGGAACTATTATATATTAAAATAGTATAGGGACGTGCCGAGAGGCACGATTAGGAGTACAGTTGTTAGTAGTAGTACTTGCAATTGAGACTGCATAACAAAACATAAATTAGACAATTATCAAGGAAGTGGGAGTTGTTATAAGGGGACGTGTTCTACTATTTCCTATGCATTTCCTATGTCATTTCTGGATCTCTGGCACAATGGGATGGTCTTTAAACAAAAACATGACATCACTTTTCTTAAGTGAAGCACCAAAATTGTCAAATTATCAGCTAACATGTTGAACTCCCTGTATGTGTGATAGATAGACGGATCATGAAGCAGTCTTAGGAGGGACTTACAGTCATTAATAATCTGTTAGTATATAGGAAGTGGGTCAAATAAGATGTAAACAACCTCTAATAATGCATCTACTATTATATGTAAAGAGGGATATCTATGTCGGTGTGCCAGTTGGAGGCCTCATAGCAATGCCAATAGTTCGCGCATTATTGTAGATTGATCAGTGAGCGATCCTACAAATCATAACAACCAGTCGTCAGAACAATTTCTGAGGAAACTCCAAATACCTTCTAAGTTGGAGGATATTGGGGTTGCGATATCAGTGTGGATAAAAATAACATTAGTTTGAGTATGATAGCTTTGTCTAAACAGATGGTGGGTAAGTGAATGGGAGGAAGAAGTAGGGTGATGTATTGCTCGGAGGATATTGAGAATAAGAAATGTGTCAAGGTTTGGGCAAAGCCTACTATTTTCAGGAATGGTTTTGTATCGAATTAGCCATAAGTGCCAAAGCAAGAAGGCGTAAAAAAGTTGTCAAGCTAAAGCTGGTGCTTGAGAAGGTTTATGGTGCCAGTGGAGTAACTGCCTTAGCCATGCAAAAGGCGATGTCGGAGTGGTTCCAATCAGATAAGGTGTTGACACCCAATTTTTTCTCTCCGTGCTTAAAATTAACGTCTTTGAACCTCCTGATCGTTAAAGGGCACATAATATAATTTTCACACATTTTTTAAAATTTTAAACAAATTATTGATAATCATCCTTACTTTAGAATTTTATCAATTTATTGTCATAATTTTTCTTTTCATAATTTATTGATAATTCTCCTTATATTATGGATTTTATCAATTCATTATTATTTTTAATATTTTTTCACAATCATCTGCACACATACACGACATGACATGACATTTTTATAACATTTTCAAATTAATTACATTTTTTTATTTTCAGTATTTTTTATATTTTTCTGTAATTACATATCAATACCTACATTTTTGTACATATATTACGACCCGCAAAAGCTGAGTCATATCAGTTATTTCAATAGGCATTATAATAGTCCGGTGTCTTGTCACATCCGACAACGACCACACAATAATGCCTTATCACATCTGACAAAGACTACTCAATGACAGTATCCTTTGGACAATAACTTTGTCTGTTGGTTAAAAAGGTGAAAATCTATTGGTCAATAACTTAAAGGACCAAAGGGTGTGCTATTATAAAAAGAGGAAAAATCTTTCTATTTTTTGGGTAATAGGGGGAACCAATTCTTATTATAAATAAGTGGTGAGTTAATTATTTTACACAAAAAAAGACACCCACACATTTTTATTCCTTTTTCTTCAATTTCTCTCCAAAACAAACTTTAACACACACACACTTATGCGTTACATATATCAGATCTATCCCTCTATCTAATTTATCTTCTCTCTTCTCTTCTCTCTCTCCCTTCACTGCCGCCTACCATTGTCGCCCACTGGAGCTCTGGATACCACCACTAAACAACCTCCTTTTCCCTTTCTCCTCTTCTACTACTGCTCAGACGCCGACGCCAGCGACCACTGCCTGTCTCTCGATCCCTTATTCCCGTTATGCTCCAAATCCGACAGTCCATGCCACCATTGTCACTGGCCGGTGCACATCTTAATGAATCAGCCCATTTTTCTTTCCCCTCTTCCTGCTGCCATCGCCAGATTTGGCCACTGGACGACAAAATTCAAACGAAATCAAAGCAAACATAAAATAAGGGGAACCAAAGCACGATAAAGAAGATCAAGCGTCAAAACGAAACAAATTTCAAAAGCATAGATACAATGCAACGCTCATTGAGAAATTAGTCACTTTCATCCCAAATATCATCCTACCCATCCTCAAGATTGCATTACAAGCCGATAAAAGTCCTACAAGATCCTACTCTAAGTGTTCTCACAATAATGGATACTTATATGAAGGTCAAACCTATGGTATAAAAATTGCATTCATTGAATTTTTTTTTGACTGTAAGTGCACATCTTTAGACGTCCCCAAATTCAAAAGAAAAAAATAATAATACTCAAATAGGTGTGAAAATTAGATATTTTTTCTGGAGAGGACACTTAAAACATGAGAGTAGGAATAGTTCAAAATCTTTGTTTGAAGCAAGATGAATAAATCTTGTCTATACTTAGGTACATCTAAGGTACCACTTGAAGCTATATGAGTTACCCTGAAGTCGATCTCGGTTAGCTAGGAAAGAGATGGGAGAATTCTTATACACACTACTAATTGTTGGCATCGACTACAGTCAAAGCATGATCATGCCTCTTTTACCGTTCAACATCTCTTACAGAGAAAATACAAAATAATTTTCTACATTCTCGCCTTTCAACATTCCTTACAATGAAAAAACAAAATAACTTTTTGCATTTTCACCTTTCAATATTTCTTACAAAGAAAATACAAAATAATTTTCTATTTTTTTCACGTTTCAACATTTCTTATAGAGAAAATACAAAATAATTTTCTACATTTTCACTTTTTAACATTTCTTACAAAGAAAACACAAAATAATTTTCTAAACTTTCACATTTTCATATTTCTTACAAAGAAAATACAAAACAAATTTTTGCATTTTCACCTTTTCACATTTCTTACAAAAGAAATACAATGGAATTTTCTATATTTTTCACTTTTAAATATATTTTGCAAAGAAAATACAAACTAATTTTCTCTCTTTCTCATGACATTCACCTTCAAATACATACATTACACTTTGTCATTCAAGGCGCCCACCTCCAAATACGGGCAGTTGACTTTTCCTTTCAAGCACGTACCTTCACATACATGCATTACACTGTGTCATTCAAGACGCCCACCTCTAGATATAGGCAATTATCTTTTCTTTTCAAGCTCTCGTATTCAAATACAAACTTTTATTGTTTAGTTAGGTGTTATCCTTTTAATTTTTCTATCTTACACTTCCATTACCCTGCCAGTCGAGAGGCTATTATCTTTCAAGATCTCCGTCAGTTGAGAGTTCCTAATTTCAATAGCCCTGTTAGTTAAGAGCTCATAATTTTAATAGTGCACCAGTCGAGAGGCTATTACCTTTTAAATAGCTCCTCCAGTCGAGAGCTCTTATATTTCCATAGCCCTGCTATTCGAGAGGCTATTACCCTCCAAGTAGCTCAGCCAATCGAGAGCTTTTACATTTTTTTAGTCTGCTAGGTCGAGTGACTATTTCCTTTCAATTGCTCAGTCAGTAGAGAGCTCTTTATTTCAAAATCCTCACTAGTCGAGAGGCTATTATTATTCAATTACTCCGACAGTCGAGAGATCCTTTATTTTAATAGCCCCACCAGTTGAGAGACTATTACCTTTAAATTGCTATGCCAGTCGAGAGCTTATTTATTTCAAAAGCCCCGCCAGTCGAGAGGGTATTACCTTTCAATTTCTCTGTCAGTCGAGAGTATCTTTATTTCAAAAGCCCCATCTGTCGAAAGGTTACGACCTTTCAATTGCTCCGCCAATTAAGAGCTTCTTTATTTCAAATGCCCTGCCAGTCGAGATACTATTGCCTTTCAATTGATGCGCTCGTCAAGAGATTCTTTATTTCAATAGCCCCACCAGTCAAGAGGCTATTATCTTTTGCTCTGCCAGTCGAGAGTTTTTTAATTTCAACAACCCCGCTAGTCGAGAGGCTATTACCTTCGAGTTGTTCCACAATTAGAGAGGCCATTAGAATTCAATCTCCTTGCTAGTTGATGACCCTACTCTTCATAGATAATTAAGGGTGACCACTATCATCAGTATTCATAGACAATAGGAGATATCATGCACCAAGGAAACCAGAGGACTTTACCACAATCATCATCTGTCTCCATAGACAATTAGAGATGTCATCAATTCTTTGCATACAATCGAAGACACCATTTATCATATAGTATTCGTAAGTAATCGGAGATGACAATCAATATCAGTCTCCATAGACAATTGGAGACCCGATGCATCAAGTCTTCGTAGACAATCCAAGACATCATCATTCATCACACAATTTTCGTAGACTATCGGAGATGACAATCAACATCATTCTTCATAGACAATTGAGGACATTTTTCATTCATCGAATAGTCTTCATAGAAAATTAAAGACATTTTTTATTTATCATAATAGTCTCTATAGACAATCGGAGATGACATTCATCCCCAAGTCCCCGTAAATAATTGGAGATGTCATTCATCCTTAAGTCCCCATAAATAATCGGGGGCATCATGCATCTTTTAAACCAAAAATACAATTCAAAACAATAAAATATTTTTTGAATTTCATTCAAAAAGTCAAATGCTAGCCATAAATCACACACTAGGGTAAATTTTGAGAATCGCCTCAAAATTTCTCCTATTTTCTCATTTTGAACTACATTTACCTTATTCTCATGACACTAGAGATAGGTAGAAATCTCTATGCAGAGTTCGGTAGTCAAAACCACACAATCATTCTTTCTTCTCAGCAAGTGCACAATCTTGCATCCTCAATATCTCACAGCTCGATATTGGGATAATTTCAAAAGGAGCATCAGGAATATTGAACATTTTCGTTCTCGAATATTCTTTCTCTCAATAATCATTTCATATGATCATCCACCCTTAATAATGAGTTTCAAACTACACCCGACCTGATTCTCATACATGTCGAGGTATGTAGGCAGCTCTAAACTAGAGTTCGGATAAATTTTCTTCAAAAAAATTATTTTTATCGAGAAAAATTGGCTACACGTCAATATTTTTGTTTGAAGACTTCTACATCATCCTTAAACAAAAAGGGACAACTGTTGACACCTAATTTTTGCTCTCTGTGCTTAAAATTAACGTCTACGGGCTTTTAGATCGTTAAAGGGTACGAAATATAATTTTCACATATTTTTTACAATTGTTAACGAATTATTGATAATCATCCTTACTTTAAGATTTTATCAATTTATTGTTATATCTTTGCTTTTCATAATTTATTGATAATTCTCCTTATATTAGGAATTTTATCAATTTATTATCTTTTTTAACAATTTTTTAACAATCATTTGCACACGTATACGACATGACATCACATTTTTATAATGTTTTAAAATTAATTACATTCTTTAGATTTTCAATATTTTTTATATTTTTCTATAATTACATATCAATACTTACATTTTAGTACATTTGTTACAACCCATAAAAGCTTAGTCAGATCTGTTATTTCAATACACATTATAATAGCTCGGTGTCTTGTCACATCCGACAACAACCACACAATAATGTTTTGTCACATTTGACAACGACTACTCAATGACACTATCCTTTGGATAATAACTTTGTTTGTTGGTTAAAAGGGTGAAAATCATTTGGTCAATAACTTAAGGACCAAAGGATTTACTATAGTAAAACAAGGAAACATATTTTTAGTTTTTGGGCAATAGGAGAAACCAATTCTTATTTTTACACACAAAAAAATACGTCCACACATTTTTATTCCTTTATCTCCATTTTCTCTCCAAAACATGCACAAAACACACTTTAATACACACACACACTCACGCATTACATACATCAGATCTCTCTCTCTATCTAATTTATCTTCTCTCTCCTCTTTCCTCTCTCCCTTCACTGCAGCCTACTATTGTCGCTCGTTGGAGCACCGACTGCCACCACTAAACAACCTCATTTTTCTTTTCTCCTCCTCCACCATTGCTTAGATGCCGGCGACCACCGTCTCTCTCTCGATCCTTTCTTCCCGTCACGCTCCAAATCTAATATTCCATGCCTCCACCATAATTGGCCAATGCACATCTCGGCAAAGCAACCCTTTTTTTCCCCTTTTCCCACCATTCTGTTATCCCTTACTGTATCGTCTCCCTTTGCCCCTATTTTTTCTCTAAAAATAAAAACCATTTTCCTTTTTGTATTTGTTTGGGCATTGTATTTCCAGTGTTGATCCGATGAAACTCCTTTTAAGCAATGTCGATCACCTATGGTTTTTTGGGAAATACGCTGCCTCGATAAACATCACTATTAAATCATGATAATGTTTGAATTTTAACTTCTCCGATGAACATCACTATTTCAAAATTCATTTATGGTTATGTTGGTTGATTGTTGCTCTATTTTACTACTTGTTCTGACATTTGGGATTATTTTTATTTTATGTACATTTTGATGACTTTGTCAATCTTTTGATGGTCGTGTTTTGCTCTAATATTGTGTTTGAAAATTTGGGACTATTTAGGTGGAATTTTATCCCCTTTACTGAAGGGTGCCTAACCTTTTTCCTTTGAAATAATTTGAACCCTTACCTAGAGTCTCAATTGTTTTTTCGCAGACGAAAACATAAATCATACGTGTTAATAATTAAATAGATTTTATTATTTTCCTTAAAAATTAGGTGGCGACTCTATGTAAAATTCAATTCTTTTAGAGTTCATAAGTCATGTTTTGTTTAACCTTGATAAAAATAGGGCATTAACAGAATGGTGACTCCGCTGGGGAAATGCTAGGTTTCAACCACAATAGACTCAATTTTTCAATTGAGGGAGGTATTATTATATTTTTTTCATATGCTAGTTCTTTGAATCTTTATCTGTTTCACATTACAAATTGTGTGGATTTGTTCATAAATTCTTTCCATTATTTGTATAAATTAGTTTTGTTGTGTTATTTTTTTTTTCATTACTTGTTTAATACACTATATTTGTATATTGTAAAAATTGCTACACATTATTCTCTACTCCATTTAATCATAAATCACAATTTCATTGAGTCTTTGACCGTACACTTCACACACTATGGTTCACGTGGGGGGTCTTACACTCCTCCAAACCTTCTATGACTTCCATAATTTTAGAGTTGGTGCATTTAGATTATTGCACCTTCTCGTAATTATTCATTCCTATTCTCAACTATTTAGGAAAAATTCTATTCTAGAAATAGGTCATGCTGAATACAAACTCACGAATAGGTTTAAACTACGTTTTGACCTAATTCTTATTTTGACAAGATACGTAGGCAATCCTATATTAAGGTTCGGTCTCTTCACTGTTTCAGAATAATTTCTATGGTATTCAAACTGGGATAATTTTTTGTAACAGTTCAAACACGCTCTCCAAATCCTCACACGATTTTGGTTAGAGAACACCTAGCCTCTTTTTTCAAACGTCGTAAACCATTAAATTTATGGCGTATCTATCCTTACTTTCAAAAGCAAGGGTTCACCAATCTTTTAGTCATAACAACCCTATCAACTATGGCGAAATAAGATCATAAATTCTTTAATGACTGGCCTGTCCTATCCTGTCGACATATTGAAGTAGTTTCCAAACTCTCATCATGCTTGAAATCCATCCTCTCGATCGTCTTATCAAAATAATTTTGATGCTACAAGCAGTTCCTTACTGGTGGTCTTTCACATTATTTTCAAGGATGACCATCACCACATTTTTAAAACCATATATGTCACATGCAAATTCATAAATTCACCTGAACTATGCAGACTTGATTAATGTTTTTACAAGATACGTAGGCAATCCTCATTCAGGTTCGGTCCCATTATTTTTTAAAATAAATAAAAATTAGAATTTTGACTTGGTTGGTACCAATACAATTAGAAGTGTGCTTGAGAAAGAACAAATTGGTATGATGAAAAGGACCGACTTCATGGTAAACCATAGATTTTTTTGCTACCTTTTAATCATACCTGAGTAGCACCTGAAAAATTCTCTTACATACATCTGAGACAAGAACGAAGCCAATCTCATCGTTTCAAGTGCATTGTGTGGTGAGATTTAAATTAGTTCATTGCATTATTGATCTAGAACTTGGCCTAAATATCTGTTGAGTGGAAATTCTGAGTTATACTTGGTTTGGGAAAGGATTGTAGGCCCTATTTGACCTGATTGTGCCTTCCACACCCCATCAAATGACATTAATCCTAAGCACTCCCCCTTTTGTTCCTGAAACCTTTTCCTTGAATAACAACATCTGAGCCTATACCTTTTGAGTGCTTACATGAACTACCCCTCTTATTCCACCTTCTTGAGTGCACTAAGTACGTGCAAATTGAGAATGAACATTCAAGATCAAAGCTATCAAAGGCAAAGGACGTATATCCCCATAAGAACAAAATAAAAAACAAAAGACGACTTTAAAGAAGAAGGAGCAAAAATCCCCGCACAAAAAACAAACGAAAAACTTCATAAAGGTGGAGAATTATCAATAAAAACAAAAAAATACGTTTATTAAAAAGAAAGAGTAAAAACTTCAGTACAAGATTCAAACAACGTTGAAGCAAACACAAAATAAGGGGCACCAAAGCACAATAAAGAAGATCAAGCGTCAAAGCGCAATAAATTTTAAAAGCATATATACAATGCAATGCTTACAGAGGAATTAGTCACTTTCATCCCAATATCATCCTACCCATCCCCAAGCCTACATTACAAGCCGATAACAAGTCCTACAAGATCCTACTGTAAGTGTTCTTACATTAGTGGATACTTACATGAAGGTCAAGACTATGGTATCACAATTGCATTCATTGAACTTTTTTCTGAGTGTGTGTGTACATCTCTAGATGTCCCCAAATTCAAAAGAAAGAAAATAGTAATACTCAACTAGGTGTGAAAATGAGACATTCTTACTGGAGAGGAAACTTAAAACATGAGAGTAGGCACAGTTAAAATCTTTGTTTGAAGCAAGATGAATAAATCTTGTTGATACTTAGGTATGTCTGAGGTGCTACTTGATGCTATAGAAGTTACCCTAAAGTCGATCTCGATTAGATGGAAAAGAGTTGGAGGAATTCTTATATACACTACTAATTTTTGGTACCGACTACAGTCAAAGCATGATCATGCCTCTTTTACCTTTCAACATCTCTTACAGAAAAAATACAAAATAATTTTCTGCATTCTCACCTTTCAACATTCCTTACAAAGAAAATACAAAATAATTTTCTACCTTTTCACCTTTCAATATTTCTTACAAAAAAAATATAAAATAATTTTCTGTATTTTTCACTTTTCAACATTTCTCATAGAGAAAATGCAAAATAATTTTCTGCATTTTCACTTTTCAGCATTTCTTACAAAGAAAACATAAAATAATTTCTACACTTTCACCTTTCCATATTTCTTACAAAGAAAATACAAAACAATCTTTTGCATTTTCACCTTTCCACATTTTTTACAAAAAAAATACAAAGCAATTTTCTATATTTTTCACTTTTCAATATTTTTTGCAAACAAAATACCAAATAATTTTCTCTCTTTCTCATGACATTCACCTTCAAATACATACATTACACTTTTTCATTCAAGGCGCCCACCTCTAAATACGGGTAGTTGACTTTTCTTTTCAAGCACATACCTTCACATACATGCATTACACTATGTCATTCAAGGCGTCCACCTCCAGATAAAGGCAATTGACTTTCCTTTACAAGCTCTTGCATTCAAATACAAATATTTTATTTTTCTGTTAAGTATTCTCCTTCTAAAATTTCTATCTTATACTTCCATTGCCCCACTAGTCGAGAGGCTATTATCTTTCAAGTAGCTCTTTCAGTTGAGAGCTCCTAATTTCAATAGCCCCGTCAGTCAAGAGGGTATTAATTTTCAAGTAGCTCTGCCAATCTAGAGGCTATTACCTTTTAAATAGCTCTTCCAGTCGAGAGCTCTTCTATTTCCATAGCCCCTCCAGTCGAGAGGCTATTACCCTTCAAGTAGCTCTTCCAGTCGAGAGCTTTTACATGTTCATAGCCTTGCAGGTCGAGAGGCTATTACTTTTCAATTGCTCTGTCAGTCGAGAGATATTTAATTTAAAACGCTTCGCCAATCAAGAGGTTATTATTTTTTAATTGCTCCTCTACTCGAGAGCTCATTTATTTTAATAGCCCCACCAGTCGAGAGGCTATTACCTTTCAATTGCTCCACCAGTCGAGAGCTTCTTTATTTCTAAAGCCTCGCTAGTTGAGAGGCTAATACCTTCTAATTGCCCTGCCAGTCGAGAGATTCTTTATTTCAAAAGCCCCGCAAGTCGAGAGGTTATTAACTTTCAATTGCTCCTCCAATCAAGAGCTTATTTATTTCAAAATCCCTCTAGTCGAGAGACTGTTACCTTTCAATTGTTCCGCTAGTCGAGAGCTTCTTTATTTCAATAACATTGCCAGTCGAGAAGCTATTACCTTTTAGTTGCTCTGCCAATCGAGAGCCACCTCATCTACATAGCCCCGCCAGTCGAGAGGCTATTATCTTTTGCTCCTCCAATCGAGATCTCTTTAATGTCAAAAATCTCGCTAGTCGAAAGGCTATTACCTTCTAGCTATTCCACCAATCGAGAGGCTATTAGAATTCAATCACCTCACTAGTTGAAGACCCTAGTCTTCATAGATAAATGAGGGCGACCATTATCATCATTCTCTATAGACAATCAAAGATATCATGCACCAAGACAACCAGATGACTTTACCAGAATCAATATCCATCACCATAGATAATTGGAGATGTCATCAAGTCTTCATATACAATCAAAGAAATCATTCATCGCATAGTCTTCGTAAACAATCGAAGACGACAATCAATATCAGTCTCCAAAGAAAATTAGAGATGTCATGCATCAAGTCTTCGTAGACAATCAAAGACATCATCATTCATCACATAGTATCTATAGATAATCAGAGATGACAATTAACAACAATCTTCATAGACAATTGGGAATATTTCTCATTCATCATATAGTCATCATAGATAATCGGAGACATCTTTTATTCATAACATCAGTCTCTATAGACAATCGGAGACAACATTCATCCCCAAATCTCCGTAAACAATCGAAGATGTCATTCATCCTCAAGTTTTTATAGACAATCGGAGGCATCATGCATCTTTTAAAGCAAAAATACAATTTAGAACAGCAAAACATTTTTAAAATTTCATTCAATGAGTCAAATGCTAGCGATAAATCACACACTGGGCAAATTTTGAGAACCACCTCAAAATTGTTTTTATTTTCTCATTTCAAACTACATTGACCTGATTTTCATGACACTCGAGATATGTAGGAAGCTCTATGTAGATTTCATTCATCATAATCGCACAATCATTCTTTCTCCCCAGCAAGTACACAATCTTGCATCCCCAGCATCTCACAGCTTGATACTAGGACAATTTCAAAAGGAGCGTCGAAAATATATGAACACTTTCGCTCCTGAATATTCTTTTTCTCAATAATCATTCCACATTATCATCCACCCTTAATAACGAGGCAAAAGGTAATTTGCCTATTCTTTCAAACTACACCCGACCTGATCCTCATACAACTCGAGGTATGTAGGAAACTCTAAATTATAGTTCGATCGAATTTTCTTCAAGTAAAATCGTTTTTGTCGAGTAAAATTAGCTACACGCTAACATTTTCGTTTGAAGACTTCTACATCGTCCTCAAATAAAAATGGGCAACTGTTGACACCCAAATTTTACTCTCTATGCTTAAAATAAATGTCTTCGTGCTTCCTGATTGTTAAAAGGCACAAAATATAATTTTCACACATATTTTATAATTGTTAACTAATTATTGATAATCATCCTTACATTAGAATTTTATCAATTTATTGTCATATTTTTATTTTTCATAATTTATTGATAATTCTTCTTATATTAGGATTTTTATCAATTTATTATCATTTTTAACAGTTTTTCACAATCATCTGCACACATACACGATATGACATGACTTGTTTATAGCATTTTCAAATTAATTACATTTTTATAATTTTAGTATTTTTTACATTTTTTTTATAATTACATATCAATACCTATATTTTTGTACATTTATTATAATCCACAAAAGCTGAGTCAGATCAATTATTTCAATATACAGTATAATAATTCGGTATCTGGTCACATTCAACAATGACCACATAATAATTCTTGCCACATTTGACAATGACTACTCAATGACATTATCCTTTGGACAATTACTTTATCTGTTGGTTAAAAAAGTGAAAATTCTTTTGTCATTAACTTAAGGACCAAAAGGTGTGCTATTACAAAAAGAGGAAACATCTTTTTAATTTTTCAATACACCGTATAATAATTTGGTGTCTTGTCACATCCGACAATGACCACACAATAATGTCTTATCACATTTGACAATAACTACTCAATGATATTATCCTTTGGACAATTACTTTGTCTGTTGGTTAAAAAGGTAAAAATTCTTTGGTCAATAACTTAAGGAACAAAAGGTGTGTTATTATAAAAAGAGGAAACATCTTTTTAATTTTGGGATAATAGGGAGAACCAATGCTTATTATTAATAAGCGAGGAAGTTAATTATTTTACACAAAAAAAAGACACCCACACATTTTTATTCCCTTTTCTCCATTTTCTTTCCAAAATACACTTTAACACACTCACTCACGCGTTACATACATCAGATCTCTCCATTTCTCTAATCTCTCTTCTCTCTCCTCTTCCCTCTCTTCCTTCACTATCGCCTACCATTGCCACCTGCCGGAGCTTCGGCTACCACCACTAAATAACCCTTTTTTCCCTTTCTCCTCCTGCACCATTGCTCAGATGCCGGTGTCGGCGACCACTGCCTCCTTCTAGATCCCTTCTCCCCATCATGATCCAAATTCAATAGTCCACGCCACCACAATCACTGGTCAATGTGCATCCCAGCTAAGCAACCCTTTTCCCTTTCCCTTCTTCCTGCTATCGTCACCGAATTTGGCCACCGAACGACCACTGAACAACACCAACATCGGCAGCCTCCGACGTTACACTGCTATCCCTCACTGTACCATCTCTCTTTGCCCCTATTATTTTTGTAAGAAAACCATTTTCCTTTTTGTAGATCTATTCGGACGTTGTATTTCCCGCGTTGCTCGATGAAACTCCTTTGAAGCAACGCCGGTCACCTCTCTCCTTTGCAATGGTTTGTCGAGAAATACGTTGCTTCGATATTACATCACCATTAAATAATGATAATATTTTAATGCTAACTTCTCCGATGAACATCACTATTTCGGAATTCATTTATAGTTATGTTGGCTGATTGTTGTTCTATTTTACTACTTGTTTTGACATTTGCGTTGATTTTATTTTATGTATATTTTGATGACTTTGTCAATCTTTTGATGGTCCTGTTTTGCTCTATTACTATGTTAGGGAATTTGAGACTGTTTAGATGAAATTTTATTCCCTTTTACTGATTTGTGGATGTGCTTGACTGATAACAAACGGATACTACACTTCTATGGCCAATGACACTATCTCTTCATTGGATTTTCGAGGTCACCCTATAACATAAGACGAATTTTATTTTTCTAAGTTAATTATTTTATATCAAATATCAATACATGATCGATGAAGAAATTCTCCGTTGATTTTAGAGGCCTCCACAAATAAAAGATGGAAATTACGTATATAAATGCGTAACAAAAATAAATAAATTCAGACGATGGCGAAATTTTGTAATATCACGACAACACAAAGAATTTTATGATTCATATCTTGGCAAGGGGATTTAGGATAACCAATAAATCAAGCAACCACTTTGTACCCATGGGATATCTAAACTTAATCCGAGCCCACACTTTTACAAAAAGTTTTATTTTTTATGTATATTTGTATACACATATGTACACATAGTTCTTAATTTATTTTTCTTTGTGCCTAACATGTTTGTACAGGTTCTCGAAAATACTTGCCGAAAAATAACTTTCAAAAAGAGAATTTTATATTTGTATTTTTCCTTATAATTGTATATATTAAACATAGTGAAAACTTTATTTTTTAGGGTGTCGGACGGGAATATTCTTTTCTTACATAACACATGTTTAGGCAAAATTTAGGCCATTAATAATTACCTAAAAGAATTGAATCAATCAATTAAATTCACACATTTACATTATAAATATTATGCAGTCTTTTCTTCTCAAACGAATCTTTACTTTTCTCCGTAAATAAAGTAAAAATATTATTTGTAAATACTTTTCCTTTTCATAGTACATCAAGGATATTTTTCTCTTCATATATTACAAAAAAAAATTATTTTCACGTGTATGTTATTCATTTCTATACGTATCTTTTATAGCAATAAATTTATACTTAATATACATACATCTCTTACATTAATTTAAATACTTATATTTTTAAAAAATTAATTTCTTACCTCCTCTTTCTTTGATTAATTTAGTCTAGATGGACACCATATTTGAGGGTTCTGAAGGATGCCTAACCCCTTCCCTTGAGAACAATTTGAACCCTTACCTAGAGTTTCAATTGGTTTTTCACAGACGGAAACATAACTTGCACGTATTAATAATTAAATAGGTTTCCTTATTTTTCTCAAAAATTAGGTGGCGACTCTATACAAAATTTAATTCTTTTAGAGTCCATAAGTCATGTTTTGTTTAACCTTGATTAAAAACAGGGCATTAACATAAGGTATGTTGGATAGTAATTTGAGCTGACGCCAAAGAATAATGATATTGGAGTAGTGGAAGAAGATATGTTTGATGGATTCTAGGTCGGTTTGACAAACAGAATAGTGGGGAATAGAGAAAACTGACGTGGTGGAGATAGGTATTAGTTGGAAGACGTTGGTGTGTAAGAAGCCAAAGAAAAGTCCGCAACTTTGGAGATATTTTAAGTTTTCAAATCCAAGAGAAGATATCATGTGTCGTAGGGTTCCTAAAGAGTGCTCTATAACAGGATTGACTATACATCTTGCCGTAGGGGATAACCCCAAGATAATCGGTCATTGCCAACAGAATAAAAAAAATATAATGCTCAGTAAGAAGGTGTCGGATCTGAGGAGGAAGATCAAAAGATAGAGGTTGGGTGGGGTTATAGAGGCAAGATACAACAGTTTCTTATGCGTCAGAAGGACTAGAAAGCCCTACAATTATATTTTGAAGAAGAACCTTTGGATCAAGCCAAGGATCTATTCAAAATTTGACATGGGTTCCTATATGGATTTGCCATACTAGGCCCTCTTGACAGGTGTTCCAACCTTGAAGGATGGTTTCCAAATTGGGGAGGGAGAGTGTATGTGACACACTCCCCCTTTCTCCTTTTTCATTTTTTTTCCTTTTTCTTCTTTTCTTTTTCAGTTTTTTTCTATTTTTTTTCCTATTTTTATTTTCTCCTTTTTTTTCGACAAGCAAGCGTGATCGAAAAAAGACAACAACTATGATTTTTGCTAATTTTATACATTAGAAAGATGCTTTGATTTTTGCTAATTTTATACAGTAGAAAGATGCTTTTTTCGCTTTTTTTACTCTTCTATCTCTGTAACACCCCGTACTTAATTACGTGCATTAGCCATGGTTATATGTTTTGGAGTATATGTATTGATCATAAGTTAGGTATTTATGAGTTTAAGTATGAGTATTGATTATTTTGAGATGGTTTCAAGTGTATAGTTGGATTATATATGTATAAAACTCGACTTTATTTATACCGAAATTTGCCCGTCGATGGTTCCATACGAAGGTTATTGAATAAGCTTTCCAACGATATAAAGATTTCCAAAAACGGATAAGTTTTGGATATAATCAAGCACGTTCGAAACTATAAAACGGTGGCCGGAATATGTGAACAGTAAATGTGCAGGAAAATTTCCTGCACACAAACTACTGAGGCCTGCCAGTTTTTTGGGTCAACTTTGAACGATCATAACTCACTCAATATAATGAACTGGGAGATCTGCGACCTATCAAGAGCAAGATCTTTGAGTCATATTCCCAATGCAATTGGTTTAATCCAAATCCAACATCTGAGTAAGGAGTTATACTCGTTTTACTTCAGCCTCTCAAAATAGATTTTTAGGGTCAACTTCAAACGACCATAACTCCTTGTACAGGACAAACTGGGTGGCCTACTTTATATGAAATGAAAGCCCTTTGAATTATCTATCAAACGATACCATTTTCACCCAAATCCAATATTGGATCAAATAGTTATGGCCGATTTACTTTAGCCTATCAAAACAGTCCACCATGGACAGATTCGGATTTACTTAAATTTTTAAGGGCAATATGGTCATTTTCCATCACCTCATGGACGAAAATTGGTCATTATATACATAAAATTAGCCTCATATCCATCATTCATCATCCAATTATTGAAAATAAGAAACCCTAGCCTAATTTCAACTCCAATTATCTTGTGATTCAATCGTAGAAAGTCCAAATTGATTCCGTAGTTGTGTTCACCGTCTCAAGGGCTTCGAGAAGCACCCCTTATTTGTGCCAACAGGACTTCGAAATCAAAAGGGCCATTTTATGGTAAGGATGTAAATTATGTTGGTGTTATTTATATGGATATGTATATATATGCATGTGAGCATAAGAAGTATGTTATTTGATTGTTGTTGAAAGATGATTGGAAATGATGTTGGATTATTCTTGTGCATGGTTGGATTATGTTGAATTGTGAAGGGATTTGATGTGATGATGTGGTATTGAAATGATGATTATATATATATATATATATATATATATATATATATATATACACATAAACCTATTGTTCAAGTTGGTTTTTGGAATGTTTTGCAAATATTGGTTGTATGGAATTATGGAAGAGAATTGTGGTGTTGGGTTGCTAATCCTAGATGCCAAACATTTCATTGTAGATAAGTGATTTGTAAAGGCAAGAAGTTGTGTTGAATTGGTATCCGAATCTACAACGAGGTATGTAAAGCATACTCTAACGATGTTCTTTGGCATGAAAACACCAATGTTCCATCAAGTAAGATTCCGAGGTTGTCCAAAAACATGTATTGTTCTACATTACCAACGAAGTTGTTTCCATTCTATAAAGTGTCAAAATGTTTCATTGATATACCAAAAGGCTCCTATTTCATTATTGTGATATTGTTGATTCTGAAACACATTGTTGATGTACCAATGAGTCTTTATGACATTGTTATTGTATAGAAGGTCTATTACTTGATTCCTATTGATGTATGGTTGTTCCAAAGGTACTATATTGGCATGAACACTAATGTAATAATCTCAAAAGCTTTTGAAATAAATTATTGGAAAGATCTCTTATGTGTGTTACTTGATATACGTGTGGGTGGTATCCCAGGGGCATAAGCCTAGCATGGGTCGATCCCTATTTATGTGTTTATGGGTGGTATCCCAGGAGCATAAGCCTAGCATGGGTCGATCCCAGTTGATATGTACTGGGGCAGCCTAATGGTCACAGTACGATACCGTATTGATTATTGTTAGGTGGTTAGAGGTTCGGGAGGAGGAGGTAATAACGATTGATAATTGTAAAGAATGAAATGAACGAATGTATACCGTTCCACAAATGTGTTTGAATTCAAGAACCCAATTCAGATTAATGATAATGTGCATGATCCTAAAAGTGTTTATGAAGTGTGGTTCACTTCTATTATGATTTATTCACTTGCGTCTGATTTTCTTGATCCCCCTTATCACATATGATTATTTACAGCTTTACATACTCAGTACATATTTCGTACTGACGTCCCTCACGGGGGACCTGCATTTCATGCTGCAGGCACAGGTGCTTCAGCTCACTCACAGCATAGATAGGAGCCAGGTCATACAGCTATTGTTGGTGAGCTCCAGTTTGCTTCGGAGCTTTCCGAGTCGGTTCCTTATGTTTTGTCATTGTACAGGAGTCGTGTGTGGGCAGGGGTTTGTCCCGACCCTAGTTATATCATGTATATCCTAGAGGCTTTGTAGACATAAGGAAGGGTAAAGTCATGGAAGTTTATATGTTGATGTTATATTTGTATATGTGGTTGCCCCGACGGCCAAGTATTATATATATATTTGTGCGTGTTGTGATGATACAGGTAATTAGATTCTTCTATATGCAACGAAGTGTTGTCCAAATTTTTGGTGACATATAAGTGAAAGTACAGGTATTTGAACGGGTTCTCCTGGGCCTTCTCGACTTCGGGTGCCAGTCCGGCCCGATGGGATTTTGGGGCGTGACAAAAGTGGTATCAGAGAGGTTCGTCCTAGTGACTTTACAAAGCCGTGTCTATGTAGAGTCTTGTTTAGCGGTGTGTTGTGCACTACATCTATAAACAGGAGGCTATGGACATTTAGGAATTGTTTCTTTTCTTCATGTCTTAGATCGTGCGATAGACCTTATATTGTATATAAAGTCATAGTTGACCACTGAATCAGTTTGTTTCTCTTATTATAGTAATGATGTCGGTTACCAGAAGCAAGAATACCGGTAAGTAAGTAGATGTGGCTGCCGAAGAGGGGACTAGTAAGTCACCCACTATACCAGCTAATCAAAGTGAGGCTCCAGCTGAGCATGCATCAGAAACTTCCCCCAGTCCGGAAGAAATAAGGGGGAGGAGAACTATAACCCCAGAGCCACCTATTAATGTTGTTGATCAAGATCTTAGAAATGCAGTGCAACTTTTGACTCGTATAGTTGCTGGGCAAGTCCAAGGTCAAGCTATTCCTGCCGCGAGTTCTAGCGGTACTGATAGGGCGGCTAGTCTTCGGACGCAAGATTTTCTTAAGATGGATCCACCTACTTTTACCGGATCCGATCTTAATGAAGATCCACAGGACTTTATTGATCAGATCCAAAGGGCCCTAGAGGTGATGCATGTATCGGGCAGAGAGACAGTAGAGTTAGCCGCGTATAGATTCAAAGGTGAGGCTATATATTGGTATTAAGACTGGAAACGGTCAATGGGCATTGATGCACCCCCAGCTACTTGGAAAGAGTTCAAAGAGGCATTTATTGATCATTAACTTCCATATGAGACTTGTCAGGCCCGTGCGGATCAGTTCTTAAATCTTCGACAGGGTCATACAAGTGTGAGGGAGTATAGTCTTCGATTTAATTCTTTGTCCAGATATGCTCCTAATGTTATAGTTACTATGGATGACAGAGTTCATCGGTATGTGAATGGATTGGATCCGTATTTGGTTAGGGATTGTACTATTGCTGCACTGAATAAAGACATGGATATAGCTAGGATCCAAGCATTTGCACAGAAAATGGAAGATCAGAGGCAAAGAAAAAGAACACAGGAATTTAAAAGCGGATATTCTAAGAGGGCCAGATCTACAGGGCAGTTTATGGCGCCACAGGGAGGTTTTAGACCTCAATTTTCTGCTAGACCACCTAGGCCATTATTTTCTTATTCTGAAGCTAGTGCTCCACCACAGCATCAGGGGTTCAGAGGCAGTCAATTTGGGCAAAGAAGAGAGGGTCATAGTTCGCGATCTGTGGGTTATCATGGGCAAGGGAATATGAGACAATCGAGACCTCCTCGAGAGCCATGCAATAAATGTGGAAGGAATCATATGGGCGTATGTCGAATGGGAACAAATGTTTGTTTTTGGTGCGGTATGACGGGGTATATGATGAGAGAATGCCCACGAAGGGGCGCAGGTGGCGTAGCACGACCTTTGGGATCAGCTGTTGCATCATCGTCACCAGTATCTTATTCTGGTAGGGGCGCAAAACCTGTGGGTCACGCTAGAAATGGAAAAAGAGTCGCCAGTTCCAGCGGGACTCAGAATCGCACTTATGCTTTAGCGGATCGACAGAATCTAGAGGCTTTCCTAGATGTGGTTACGGGTACGTTGTCCATATTTTCATTTGATGTATATGCTCTAATTGATCCCGGTTCTACATTATCATATGTTACTCCTTTGGTTGCTGGAAAGTTCCAAAGAACCTCCAAATTGTTAGATAAGCCGTTGGAAGTGTCTACCCCGGTTGGGGAATCTATTATTGCTAGAAGAGTTTATAAAGATTGTGTAGTAACTGTGTGTGGTCGAGACACGATGGCCAATCTCGTGGAACTAGAAATGGTAGATTTTGATGTTATAATGGGTATGGATTGGTTGGCGTCTTGTTATGCCAAAATTGACTGCTGTACGAAAAAGATGTATTTACATTTTCCTAATGAAGCAGTTATTGAATGGCAAGGTAAGATTGGCGCACCAAGAGGTAGATTTATTTCTTATTTCAAAGCGAGAAAAATGATTTCCATGGGCTATATATGTCATTTAGTTAGAGTAAAGGATACGGAATCGGAATCACCAAATCTTCACACGGTACCAGTGGTAAATGAATTTCCTGATGTATTCCCTGAAGATCTTCCAGGTTTGCCTCCTGAACGAGAAGTAGAGTTTGGTATTGATGTAATACCGACACCCAACCAATCTCCATTCCTCCGTATAGAATGGCCCCAGCAGAATTACGAGAATTGAAAGAGCAATTGAAAGATTTTCTAGAGAAGGGATTCGTAAGGCCTAGTATGTCCCCCTAGGGAGCACCAGTGTTATTTGTGTGCAAAAAGGATGGCTCGCTGAGGATGTGTATTGATTATCAGCAATTAAATAAGGTGACTATTAAGAATAAATATCCTCTCCCAAGAATTGATGATTTATTTGATCAGTTACAGGGCGCCAAGTGCTTTTCTAAGATTGATTTGAGGTCAGGTTACCACCAAGTGAGGGTCAAAGAGAAGGATATACCCAAGACAGTTTTCCGAACACGGTATGGTCATTACGAGTTTCTAGTTATGTTATTTGGGCTAACAAATGCACCTGCAGCTTTTATGGATTTGATGAATAGGGTGTTTAAGCCATTCCTGGATGTATTTGTGATAGTTTTTATAGATGATATTCTAGTTTATTCTAGATCAGAAGAGGACCATGCCAATCACTTACGACAGGCATTGCAGACTCTTCGTGATTGTAAGCTTTATGCAAAGTTCTCTAAATGTGAGTTTTGGTTAAAGTCGGTGGCATTTTTGGGTCATATTGTATCTAGTGAAGGGATAAAGGTTGATGCTCAAAAGATAGAAGTTGTGAAGAACTGGCCAAGGCCCACAACGCCTACGGAGATTCATAGTTTTCTCGGGTTGGCCGGTTATTATAGAAGGTTTGTTAAAGACTTTTCTTCCATTTCAGTACCCTTAACCAAGCTAACGCATAAAGCATCCAAGTTCCAATGGAATGATGCGTGTGAGGAGAGTTTCCAAGAATTGAAGAATAAGTTGACTTCTACACCTATGTTGGTACTTCCAGAAGGTACAGAAGGGTATACAGTGTATTGTGATGCTTCGAGAATTGGTTTAGGATGTGTATTAGTGCAGCATGGTAAGGTGATAGCATATGCCTCAAGGTAATTGAGGCCACATGATAAAAATTACCCCACACATGATCTTGAGCTGGCAGCGGTTATCTTTGCTTTAAAAATATGGCGCCACTATTTATATGGGGTTCATGTTGATATATATACTGATCACAAGAGCTTACAATATATTTTCAGTCAGAAGGATCTAAATCTGAGGCAGCGAAGGTGGATGGAACTATTAAAAGATTATGATGTTGATATTTTGTATCACCCAGGGAAAGCAAATATAGTAGCTGATGCGTTGAGTCGTAAGGCTATGATGGAACCTATAGAAAGACAAGGGATGATTAAAGATCTTCATCAATTAGCTAGTCTAGGAGTTCGTCTTCTTGAAACTCCGGACAAAGAGCTTATCGTACATAATGTCGCGGAATCCTCATTAGTAGCTGAGGTGAAAGAGAAGCAAGATGCAAATCCTATTTTATTACAGCTTAAGGAGAACGTTCAAAGTGGGGTGACCAAGGCATTTGAGCTTACGCGAGAAGGAGTACTTCAGTTCCAAAACCGATTGTGTGTGCCGGATGTAGATGGGCTAAGAAAGAAGATTATGACATAGGCACATTTTTCAAGGTATTCCATTCATCTAGTATCAACCAAAATGTATCAAGATTTGAAGGAGGTATATTGGTGGAATGACATGAAAAGGAACATCGCAGAATTTGTAGCTGAATGTCCAAATTGCCAATGAGTTAAAGTGGAACATCAAAATCCCGGAGGCTATATGCAATGCATAGATCTTCTAATTTGGAAGTGGGACATGATCAACATAGATTTTGTTACAGGTTTGCCTCGTACAGCTCAAAAATTTGATTCTATATGGGTGATTGTGGATAGTCTTACTAAATCCGCACATTTCTTACCCGTTAAGACCACTTACAGAGTTGAAGAATATTTGAAGTTGTATGTTAAAGAAATAGTCCGATTACATGGAGTGCCAACTTCTATTATATCGGATCGGGGAACTCAATTTACTGCAAACTTTTGGAAGTCTTTCCAACGGAGTTTGGGAACACAAGTGAATCTGAGTACAACTTTTCACCCTCAGACGGATGGACAAGCAGAGCGCACCATTCAAATACTTGAAGATATGCTACGAGCATGTGTTATAGATTTTAAAGGCAGCTGGGATGATCATTTACCTCTTATTGAGTTTGCCTACAATAATAGCTATCATTCAAGTATCAAAATGGCACCATATGAAGCTTTATATGGGAGGAAGTGTAGATCACCAATAGGATGGTTCGAAGCGGGTGAAACTCTTATGTTCGGACCGGATCTTATGTATCAATCCATAGAAAAAGTCAAGGTGATTCAGCAACGGTTGAAGACAGCCCAAAGTCGACACAAGTCATATGCGGATAGTAGAAGAAGAGGGCTAGAGTTTTCGTTAGGCGATTGGGTATTTTTGAAGGTATCGCTAATGAAAGGGGTGATGAGATTTGGCAAGAAAGGAAAGTTGAGTCCACGATATATAGGCCCGTATAAGATTATTTGAAGATGTGGGCAAGTTTCTTATGAATTAGAGATACCCCAGGAACTCTCATCAGTGCATCCAGTATTTCATGTATCGATGCTTCGAAAGTGCATCGGAGATCCGTCCCTTATTACTTCTACTGAAGATGTGCAAGTAACAGAAGATCTTACCTATGAGGAGATGCCTATTGCTATATTAGATCGTCAAGTTAAGAAGATGAGAAATAAAGAAGTAACATCGGTGAAAGTACTTTGGAGAAATCAACAAAGGGAAGAGATTACATGGGAAGCAGAAAAAGCAATGAAATCGAAATACCCTTATTTGTTCAAAGGTGAAAAAGAAGTGCAAGGAGTGGAACTGGGACACTAACAAGTAAGTTTTTACATATGCATAATATCTATATGGTGTGAATATCAATTATGAATTCGAACTTGTTTCGGCTAAATAACTACATTCACATTCGAGGACGAATGTCCTTAAGGGGGGAAGGATGTAATACCCCGTACTTAATTACGTGCATTAGCCATGGTTATATGTGTTGGAGTATATGTATTGATCATAAGTTAGCTATATATGAGTTTAAGTATGAGTATTGATTATTTTGAGATGGTTTCAAGTGTATAGTTGGATTATACGTGTATAGGAATCGACTTTATTTATACCGGAAATTACCCGTCGATGGTTCCATACGAAGGTTATTGAATAAGCTTTCCAACGATATAAAGATTTTCAAAAATGTATAAGTTTCGGATATAATCGAGCACGTTCGAAACTATAAAACGGTGGCCGGAATATGTGAACAGTAAATGTGCAGGAAAATTTCCTGCACACAAACTACTGAGGCCGCCAGTTTTTGGGGTCAAATTTGAACGATCATAACTCCCTCAATATAATGAACTGGGAGAGCTGCGACCTATCAAAAGAAAGATCTTTGAGTTATCTTTCCGATGAAATTGGTTTCATCCAAATCCAACATCTAAGTCAGGAGTTATACTCATTTAACTGCACCCTCTCAAAACAGTTTTTTAGGGTCAACTTCAAATGATCATAACTCCTTGTACAGGACGAACTGGGTGGCCTACTTTATATGAAATGAAATTTCTTTGAATTATCTATCCAAATATACCAGTTTCACCCAAATCCAATATCATAGCAAAGAGTAATGGCCGATTTACTTTAGCCTATCAAAACAGTCCACCATGGACAGATTCGGATTTACTTAAATTTTTAAGGGCAATATGGTCATTTTCCATCACCTCATGGACGTAAATTGGTCATTATATACATAAACTTAGCCTCATATCCATCATTCATCATCCAATCATTGAAAATAAGAAACCCTAGCCTAATTTCAACTCCAATTATCTTGTGATTCAATCGTAGAAAGTCCAAATTGATTCCATAGTTGTGTTCACCGTCTCAAGGGCTTCGAGAAGCACCCCTTATTTGTGACAACAGGACTTTGAAATCAAAAGGGCCATTTTATGGTAAGGATGTAAATTATGTTGGTGTTATTTATATGGATATGTATATATATGCATGTGAGCATAAGAAGTATGTTATTTGATTGTTGTTGAAAGATGATTGGAAATGATGTTGGATTATTCTTGTGCATGGTTGGATTATGTTGAATTGTGAAGGGATTTGGTGTGATGATGTGGTATTGAAATGATGATTATATATATATATATATATATATATATATATATATATATATATATATATATATATATATACACATAAACCTATTGTTCAAGTTGGTTTTTGGAATGTTTTGCAAATATTGGTTGTATGGAATTATGGAAGAGAATTGTGGTGTTGGGTTGCTAATCCTAGATGCCAAACATTTAATTGTAGATAAGTGATTTGTAAAGGAAAGAAGTTGTGTTGAATTGGTATCCGAATCTACAACGAGGTATGTAAAGCATACTCTAACGATGTTCTTTGGCATGAAAACACCAATGTTCCATCAAGTAAGATTCCGAGGTTGTCCAAAAAAATGTATTGTTCTACATTACCAACGAAGTTGTTTCCATTCTATAAAGTGTCAAAATGTTTCATTGATATACCAAAAGGCTCCTATTTCATTATTGTGATATTGATGATTCTGAAACACATTGTTGATGTACCAATGAGTCTTTATGACATTGTTATTGTATAGACGGTCTATTACTTGATTCCTATTGATGTATGGTTGTTCCAAAGGTACTATATTGGCATGAACACTAATGTAATAATCTCAAAAGCTTTTGAACTAAGTTATTGGAAAGATCTCTTATGTGTGTTACTTGATATACGTGTGGGTGGTATCCCAGGGGCATAAGCCTAGCATGGGTCGATCCCTATTTATGTGTTTATGGGTGGTATCCCAGGAGCATAAGCCTAGCATGGGTCAATCCCAGTTGATATGTACTGGGGCAGCCTAATGGTCACAGTACGATACAGTATTGATTATTGTTAGGTGGTTGGAGGTTCGGGAGGAGGAGGTAATGGCGATTGATAATTGTAAAGAATGAAATGAACGAATGTATACCGTTCCACAAATGTGTTTGAATTCAAGAACCCAATTCAGATTAATGATAATGTGCATGATCCTAAAAGTGTTTATGAAGTGTGGTCACTTCTATTATGATTTATTCACTTGCGTCTGATTTTCTTGATCCCCCATATCACATATGATTATTTACAGCTTTACATACTCAGTACATATTTCGTACTGACGTCCCTCACGGGGGACCTGCATTTCATGCTGCAAGCACAGGTGCTTCAGCTCACTCACAACATAGATAGGAGCCAGGTCATACAGCTATTGTTGGTGAACTCCAGTTTGCTTCGGAGCTTTCCGAGTCGGTTCCTTATGTTTTGTCATTGTACAGGAGTCGTGTGTGGGCGGGGGTTTGTCCCGACCCTAGTTATGTCATGTATATCCTAGAGGCTTTGTAGACATAAGGAAGGGTAAAGTCATGGAAGTTTATATGTTGATGTTATATTTGTATATGTGGTTGCCCCGACGGCCAAGTATTATATATATATTTGTGCGTGTTGTGCTGATACAGGTAATTAGATTCTTCTATATGCAACGAAGTGCTGTCCAAATTTTTGGTGACATGTAAGTGAAAGTACAGGTATTTGAACGGGTTCTCCCGGACCTTCTCGGCTTCGGGTGCCAGTCCGGCCCGATGGAATTTTGGGGCGTGACAATCTCCATCTTCTATTTCTCTTTCTTTTTTTTTCTTTTTTGTTTTTTTGGGTTTTTTTTTTCATTTTTTTCCTACTTTTGTTTTTTTTTTCTTTTTTTCTTCTACTCTTCTATCTGTAGCGTCTAGTTCTCCTTTTTTCTTTTTTTTTTTTTTTTTGTATTTTTTTCTTTCTTCTTTCTTTGAGTTCGATTTTATATTTTTTGCATTTTTTTAAAATATGGCTACTTCAAGTACAAGACATGGATGATAATAAAAATGTCACAATCATTTATTATATTTGTATTTGCACTATCTTCCAAAGAAAATAAGTAATTCAATCAAATCATAATTTTTATGACTTGTGCAAAAATATTGTCGTGGTTAAAAAAAATATTATATAGATTTTTATCTAAATCCTAACCAAATGTTATAAAAAATAAAATTAAGTTTATGTTAAGATTACCTCTAAGACCCTAACAAATGGACGTTAAAAAACTTTAAAGAAAATTTATTACATAACTCCAACTTTTATAACTAAAAGAATGTTAGTAACTAAATTAAAAATCTAAAGAGATCATCATATTTTTTTATTCGTTGATATAATTATTTTTGTATTTCATAGTTCACACTTGTATTTGTATTTTATAGTCCACACTTGTATTTGCATTTTAAATTTCACACTATCATTTATATTTTATACAATTTACACTAGTATTTTAAGAAATTATTTTATATTATATATTATTGACTACATATTGTATTTATATTTTTAAGTTGATCATACATTGTATTTGTATTTGTAATTCCATTTATTCGTATTTGAATTTATAGTTGACTGCATCATTTGTATTTTTGAACATGTAAAAATTGATTTTTATTTTTATTTCTATGAATACTTGTGTTTATCTTCATGGATACGAATTGTATTATATCGATACAAAGTGAACAATACAAATACAAATGATAAACTACAAATAAAAATATTATATTTGTATCAAATGATACATGTTTATACAATTTGAACCATAAATAAACAAATAATTATATACAAATATTAATAATAAATTTGACATACAAATACTAATAATACATTTGTATTAAATTATATATTACAAATTTGTATATTTTAGACTCAAGCTAATGCAACTAATACATATACTTCTTTGTATACAAACATTGATGATAAATTATACATATTTATAGTTAAATTATACAAATACAAATAATAAATTTAAAATATATAGTCGAACACAAATAACTATAAAATATAAAAATATATAATTATAAGATACAACAATAAAAAAATAATGAGGAAAAGATACAAAAATAAAACGAAATGGGGAAAAAAAGTAACGGAAAATGAAAAAAGAAGGAAAAAACGACCCAAAAAAAAAAAGAAAAAATGAAACAATAAAGAAGATATGAAGAAAAAGTGCATAGAAGAAAAAACAGTAAGAAAATGAAGAAAAAACAACAACAACACCAACAACAAACCCAATGTATTCCCACATAGTGGGTCTGGGGAGGGTAAAATGTATGCAGTCCATACCACTATCTCCGGAGAAGTGGAAAGGTTGTTTCCAATAGACCCCCGGTTCAAGACAAAGAATAGTAAATAAATTCGTAATAAAGCATGAAACAATATGGAATAGAAAAAATAAGACTTCCACAAAGTAACACCCCTACACTAACGAACCAAAGGCACCCCCCACCCCCATCCTCTCCTACTAGCAACTCCAACCTATGGATCTAGCCCTAAGACTACCAGTCCGGCTACCCTAAAGCTCTCCTAACTACTGACTACAACCCACTCACATGCACTAGCCGTCTAACCTAATTCGTGTCCTCTATACCTTCCTATCCAGGGTCATGTCCTTAGTAAGCTATAACTGCTAAATGTCACATCTAATCACCTCTCTTTAGTATTTCTTCGATCTACCCCTGCCTTGCCTAAAACCATCTAAAGTTAGTCTCTCATACCTACGAACTGTGGCATCTGTGCCCCTCATCATCACATGTCTGAACCATCTCAACCGAACTTCCCACATCCTGTTCTCTACCGAAGCCACTCCCAACTTCTTCCAGATAATCTCATTCCTAACCCTATCACCCCTAGTAAGCCACATATCCAACGCAACATCCGTATTTTTGCCACCTTCAATTTTTGAATGTGGGAGTTCTTGACTAACCAATACTTTACTCCATACAGTATGGCCGAACGGACTACCATTCTGTAGAATTTGCCTTTAAGATTGGGCGGCACCTTACTATCACACAACACTCCCGAGGTATGCCTCCACTTCATCCATCCGGACCCAATATGGTGGAAGGCATTCTCATCAATCTCTCCATTCCCTTGAATCATGGACCCAAGATACTTAAAACTATCCCTCTTACAAACAACCTGGGAATTCAACCTTACTACCACCTCGTTCTCCTGCCTAAAGTCATTAAACTTGTACTCTATGTACTCTGTCTTGCTCTTACTCAACTTGAACCCTTTAGACTCAAGGATTTATCTCCAAACCTCCAATTTATCATTCACACCCCTACGTTTCTCATCAATTAAAACTACATCATCTGCAAAAAGCATACACCAAGGCACCTCTCCTTAAATACGACGCGTTAACACATTCATCACCAGCGCAAACAAAAATGGGCTAAGAGTCGATCCCAGATGCAACCCTGTCAAGACAGGGAAATGCTCTGAATCTCCTCCCACCGTCCTCTCATGAGTCTATTCTCCATCATAAATGTCTTTAATCGATCTGATGTATGCCACCGGGACCTCACTCACCTCCAAGCGTCTCCAAAGAACCTCCCTAGGGACTTTGTCACACACCTTCTCCAAGTCGATGAACACCATATGTAAGTCCTTATTCCTTTCCCCATACTGGTCCACCAGTCTCCGCACCAGGTGAATTACCTCCATCATCAAGCGAACAAGCATAAATCCAAATCGATTTTTTGAAATAGACACTATTCTTCTCAACCTCAGCTCGACGACTCTCTCCCAGATCTTCGTAGTGTGACTCAACAACTTAATACCCCTATAATTGTTGCAACTCTGGATGTCACCCTTGTTTTTATATACAAGAATCATAGTACTCTATCTCTAAGCTTCAGGCATTTTTTGCAGTCTTAAAAATATCGTTAAACAATTTTTTCAACCACCTTAACCTAGACCCACAAGAAAATTTCCAAAAATTTACTGGAATCTCATCTGGCCTCGTTTCCCTACCCCTTCGCATCCTGTGAATAGCCTCTCTAACCTCCTCTAGCTTAAAGCGTCTATAATAACTGAAATTACGACACTCCTTTAAGTGCTCCAGTTCTTCTAACACAATGTCTCTATCCCCCTCATCATTCAATAGAATATGAAAATACGATTGCCATCTTCTTCTAATGTGAATATCCTCCACCAGCACTCTACCATTCTCCCCCTTAATGCAATTCACTTGATCGAGGTCACGACCCTTCCTATTCCTAGCCTTAGTAAGCCTATACAACCTCGTTTCTCCGTCTCTCTCCTCTAACCCCACATATAAGCTCGTAAATATTATCATCTTAGCAGTCGTAACTCCTAACTTAGCCTCCTTCTTAGATAACTTGTACTCCTCCCTATTTACCCATTTTTCCTCTTCATCCTTACTCTCAACCAACTTAGCATACACCCTCTTCTTAGTCTCCACTTTCTTCTTAATTTCTTCATTCCACCACTAGTCCCCTCGATGTTGTAACACCCCGTATTCAAGTACGTGTATTGGCGTATTCAAGTACGTGTATTGGTCTTATTTATATGGAATTAATTTTATTTTATTTTATTTATACCGAAATTTGCCCGTCGATGGTTCCATGCGAAGGTTATTGAATAAGTTTTCCAACGATATAAAGATTTCCAAAAATAAATAGGTTTCGGATATAATCGAGCACGTTCGAAACTATAAAACGGTGGCCGGGATATTGGGAATAGTAAATGTGCAGGAAAATTTCCTACACACAAACTACTGAGGCCAGCTAATTTTTGGGTCAACTTTGAACGATCATAACTCCCTTAATATAATGAACTGGGAGATCTGCAACCTATGAAAAGAAAGATATTTTAGTCTTCTTTCCAATGCAATTGGTTTTATCCAAATACAACATCTGAGTAAGGAGTTATACTCATTTTACTTCAGCCTCTCAAAATAGATTTTTAGGGTCAACTTCAAATGATCATAACTCCTTTTACAGGATGAACTGGGTGGCCTACTTTATATGAAATGAAAGCCCTTTGAATTATGTTTCCAACGATACTAATTTCACCCAAATCGGATATCGTATCAAAGAGTTATGGTCGATCTACTTTAGCTTATCAAAACAGTCCACCAAAGGACAGATTTGACATTATTTAAATTTTAAAGGCACTTTGGTCATTCCCTATGATATTATGGACGGGAATATGTGTACATATACATGTATATGAGTTCAAAAACTCATTTTCATCACCAATCATGGAGAAAGGACAAACCCTAGCCAAATTTGACCTTTAAATTACTTTTGATTCAACCATAGAAATTCCAAAGTAATCCGATAACTGCGTTTGTCATCTCGAGAGCTTCGAACGACACCTATTATTTGTGCAAACAGGATTGCATAATAAAGAGGTGAATTCTAAGGTATGAATATTGTTTGTCTTTGTTCTCTTCCATATGTATATGTGTGATAGATGATTATATGTATTGGTTGTTATTGAAAGGTGATGAAAATAGGGTTATAGACTGTTTTGCATAGTTTGGTTGTATTGAATTGTGGAAGGTGGATATGTTAATTGGGTTATGGAAGGTGGATATGATAATTGAGTTATGGAAGGTGGATATGGTGATATACTATTGAATTGATGATTATTTATGTCTATGGCTCAATTTGGTTTAATGGATTGGTTGGAAGGATAAATGAATCCAAACTTGATATTGGAGGATGTTGTATGAATATGCATGGCATGTGAATGTAATTGGAGTATAAGAAGGTTAAAGTGACACCCTTTATAGTGTAATTAAGGCTTACTACTTAACCACTAGTTTGGTGAATTCAAATAATTGAATTGTGACGTTTGGTCGCTAATACTAGATTGCTATATATGCTCATTGTAGATAAGTAATCCGAAAAGATGAGAAGTCCATTTGGGACTAGTATTGAAGGTTGACAGTCAGGTATGTAAAGCATACTCCATACCATATCTTTGGCATGAAAGTGAACAATTGTTCTATTAAGAAAGTTTCCAAAGTTATTCAGTAACATGTGATCCATAATAGTTTTGTATGATGTCCTACGTTACCAATGAACATATTTCCACCCTACAAGATGTCGAGACATTCCAATACTTACTTGTTTTCCAAATATTACATGTTTATTGCACTAATGAATGTCAGAAGGTATCCGGTTACTCAAACAAGATCCATGTGCTATTAATGACTCCAAAACGTGTCATTGATATACCAATAAGTTCCTACTTCATTGTTATGGCATTGATGACTCCAAAACACTTTATTGATGTGCCAATGAGTTCTTACTTCATTGTTATTGCATTGATGGTCTATTTATATATCTCTTATTGATGTATCATTGTTTCAAAGTATCAAAAATGCGGTGGCGACCGAAATAACAATCTCAAAGATTAATTAAACTAAATGATGGAAGTTCTCTCTTATCGGGTGGTATCCCAGGGGCATAAGCCTATCATGGGTCGATCCCTAGTTATGTGTTTATGGGTGGTATCCCAGGGGCATAAGCCTAGCATGGGTCGATCCCAGTTGATATTACTGGAGGAAGCCTAATGGTCACAGTACAATACAGTAATGATTACAAAGATGATAAGAACGAAGGTAAAGTGATTGAATAAATACAATGTAGAGGTTGTCACAAGTTCTAGTAAGTGTGGTCTACTCCTATTACGATTTATTCACTTGTTTCTGATTTCTATTGAGCTCCTATATCATATGTGATTATATACAGCTTTACATACTCAGTACATATTTCGTACTGACATCCCCCACGGGGGACCTGCATTTCATGCTGCAGGCACAGGTACCTCAGCTCATACACCGCACAAGTAGGAGCCAGGATATCCAGCTGCTTTTGGTGAGCTCCAGTTTGCTTCGGGGCTTTCCGTGTCATATCCAGTCACTTTTGGTATTGTATAGAAGTTAGTTATATGGCGGGGTGTGTCCTGACCTTATTTAAACTCTGTGTATTGTCTAGAGGATTTGTAGACCTAATGTACAGTTAAGGTGGTGTTTTGTTAATAGACGTGATGGCTCCAATAGCCAAGTATTGTATATACATATATATGTGTGATCGAGCTTATACAGGTGATTATTTCCTTTTATATGCGACATGATGCTGTCCGAATTTCGAGTTGTCATAGAGGTATGCATGGGAAGTATAAGGTTATGAGATGGTTCTCCCGAACCTCCTCGGTTACGGGTGCCAGTCCGCCCCAATGGGATTTGAGGCGTGACAGATGTTGTCTAGACCAGCCCCTCGAGACACCCAACACCTCTATAGCAGTTTTTTTTAATTCACCTTTTGATTTACCTAGCAACCCTATCTTACATACCATCCACTTCCCCCACACTCTCACACCCCCAATCCCTCCACCTTCTTTTTTATCTCCAGTGCAGTCACCGAAGTCAAGCCACCCCATTTTATTTTGGGTCAGCCTCCCCGCCCCTTCTCTTCTTATCCTTCTTTATACCCAGGTCTATCACCAGAAGCTTGTGCTGGGTCGAAAGATTCTCATTCGAAATGACCTTACAATCCTTACACAGAGCCCTATCACCCTTCCTAAGCAGTAAAAAGTCAATCTGAGTCTTGGTTATTGCGCTTCGAAAGGTAACCAGGTGATCTGCCTTCTTCAGAAAGCTCGAGTTCACTACCATCATCCCAAAGGCCCTTGGAAAATCCAATAGAGCAGCTCCCTCTTCATTCCTCTCCCTAAAACTAAAACCTCTATGCACATCGCCATAGCCTTCCGATAACACTCCGATATGCCCATTGAAATCCCCTGCTACAATAATCTTCTCAGATCTAGGCACGCCTCTCACCACCTCATCTAAAACCTCTCAAAACCGCTTCTTCTCCTCCTCATCCAAGCTCACTTACGGTGCATAAACATTACACACGTTCAGAGTAAACCCCCAATGACCAATTTAAAAAAGAAAAAATAATATAAAAAAGTAAAAAAAAAGGAAAATTTTCAAAAATAGCAACAGTTAGCACAAAATTTACCTTCCATAGCCACACTTTACAATATTACCATTTATAGCCGATGTATTCGATTTACATCCGCTGTATTCGGTTTTACGCAATAGCTTGTATTCATATAATAAAAAATAAATACATTAATCACATTTTATATTTTATATTTTTTTATTTTCAAAAAATATGACTACATCGAATACAAGCCATGGATGATGACGAAAACTTCATAACCGTGCATTGTATTTGTATTTATCATTATTTTTTTATTTTATTCTTTTCTTTTTTTGATTTTTTTTACTTTTTGATTTTTTCTATTTTTTTTATCCTTTCTCTCATTTTTTGTATTTTATTTTTTGTGTTTTCTTTTTTTCTTCTTTTTTTAATTAAAAGTTTTGGGCCATTGGGCACTTTTACTAACAAATAAAATTTACAAAACAATAAAGGTCCAACAAACCTAATCGGGTTAAAAGCTCAACCAATAAAACTAAAAACCTATCTTCTATAAATTTGTCCGAAAATATCTAAAGCAAAAGAAAAATAATAAAAGAGGAAAAGGAAAGTGAATTGTCAATTGTCATCTTCATCTTTGCTGTAATCTTCCCTCCAATTCTGAAAATGGCGATGTAAGTAGCTTTCTTATTGTTAATCAAGCTCAAATCGAGAAATGCATGATGAATTTTGGGCATTTTCATCTAAGGTGTTAAAAATCTCACCAACACCATGAAATTGTCCCAATCGAAGACTTCAACTCATATAGCTTCCAATCCGAACTTATTACAACAAGATAAGTTTTCTTACTTTTACCCCTAATTTATTTTTCAGTTAACATCAAATTCTCATCAATTTCATCTCTCCGACAGATTGAGCTTAACTAAAAGTCGATGCCACTGCCTAAGAAGAAACCATTAATGATTATTTGACCTTAATCAGAAACTTGAGCTCCGTAGATCTTATTGAGGTAATTTTGCTTTTAATTGAAACTACCATTGTAGTCTGTAGATGATAATTGTTGTTGTTGATTGTGTCTGAACACATCTACATCTTGTGCTATGAACTTTGTTATTTGCAGATCATTAACTTTTTCTTGTACCTTGTAACAGAGGTGAATCAGGATTTGAAGTCTTTGGGTGCATCGGTGTTATCAATGGCGCGCATAAGCCTCAAAGTAAGACTCAAAATATGTTAAAGCACTCGCCTCGCCTCACTTAATGTGCAACTTAGATTCTAATTTCTAATATATACTGCCCTTATCAGTCAATGAGGCGAGACGACTATTTCATTTTATCAAAAAAAGTAAAAATTCATATATTTGTCATAGTCTTGGACTAGACATATATTTATATTTTTTTCTCTTTTTGCTTTTTTTGGTTAAATTTTACGTTTTATTTGTATTTTGTGCTTAAACACAATAAACCGTGAAGTTTTTTTTACGCTTGTTGCTTTTGATAATACTGTGGAGCCCAATATTATCTTAATCCATTAGAAAAATTTTCAGTGTCGATTAAGAAATATTATCATATTCAATTGATCGTCAAAGATATAAACAATACTGAAAAAATAAATATATAGAACAAGTATGAGTTCTAAGCGAATAACTTTATTTTCTTATAATATGAGGTTTATTTTTAAGATGGTTAGATAATTATTTGTAGTAGCTCAATAGTCAAAAGGGATTCACTTCATGGGATGGTTGCAGATTCGAATTCCCATTCCAACATTTTAATGTTATAAATTTAGTAATGGAAAAATATTGTTATAAATTTAGTAATAGAAAAAATATTATGCTATCAGGGATTGGTCGCATGGACGGAAGCATTGGCTTCAACTAGCGCATCAATAGACGGAAGCATTGGTTTCAACCAGCACATCAAGGTGCACTAGCATTCAACTTAATGTAATAGTAAGCCTTTAATCTGAAGATTGAAAATAAAAGAGAAAATGTTGTGCGATTCAGGGATCGATCCCTGGGCGCGTGGACGGATATGATGTCTTTAGCCAACGCAGGAAGGTGTACTAGCATTCATTTGGGGGTGCATTATTAACTATATCTCAATTTTTGAAGGTATATACACATTTATACGTATAATTTTTTTTGACGTTAACAAATGCACATGCACCTCCACTAATAGCTGTGGATCCGCATCTGCAATCACAGATCTAAAGATGTTTTGTCTGAGTATAGAGCTCGGACCAAAGATATATATAAATTGGCCAAATGCTACAACTATTTGATGCTTTAACACTAGTATTATAATAAGATTAAAGGGTTCATTACGGATTAAGTCTAAACAGTAGAAATTAATGCATATTAACTGGTGGTTGTTTTGTTGCAAAACAACAGGAATTGTTCTGATGTTTCATCCACCTCTTTTCCATCCATTTGAATCTCATTGTTCACACTCATAAGATTTATAGGGATTTATTTTTTTGTAGATCCTACGCATTTGATTGACACTCATAAGTTATTTTTTTCAATTTTTATAATCCATTTTCCTTCAAAAACAAAAAATGGCCCAAGGAAACCCCAAGCTCATAATGACATTTATTTACCCTGTGATTATAGTGACTTCTCCGGAAGCAGAGGCGAACTCAGGATTTGAAATCTATGGGTGCACCGGTGTTGTCAATGGTGCGTATAATCCTCAAAGCAAGACTCAAAATGTGTTAAGCGCTCGCTTCACTTAATGTGCAACTTAGGTTCTAATTTCTAATACATACTTGCCCTTGTCAGTCAATGAGACTTTCTTAAGAGACGACTATTTCACTTTATCAAAAACAAAAAAAAAAAATCATATATTTGTCATTCATGCTTATATTATTAGTCTTGGACTAGACATATATTTATATCTTTTCTCTTTTAGCTTTTTTTGGTTAAATCTCACGTTTTATTTGTATTTTATGCTTAAATACAATAGACCGTGAAGATTTTTTACGCTTATTGCTTTTGATAATACTGTGGAGCCCAATATTATTTAAGATATTAGAAAAACTTTCAGTGCCGATTAAGAAATATTATCATATTCAATTGGTCGTCAAAGATATAAACAAGACTGAAAAAATAAATATATAGAACAAGTATGAGTTCTAAGATAATAACTTTACTTTCTTATAATATGAGGTTTATTTTTAAGATGGTTGGATAATCATTTGTAGTAGCTCAATGGTCAAAGGGGATTCACTTCATGGGATGGTTGCAAGTTCGAATCCCTAGAAAAAATATTATGCTACCAGGGATTGGTCGCATGGACGGAAGCATTGGCTTCAACCAGCGCATCAAGGTGCACTAACATTCAACTTAATGTAGTAGTAAGCCTTTAATCCGAAGATTGAAAATAAAGGAGAAAATGTTGTACAATTCAGGGATCGATCCCTGATCGCGTGGATGGATGTGATGTCTTCAGCCAGCGCAGAAAGATGTACTAGCATTCATTTGGGGGTGCACTGTTAACTATATCTCAATTTCTGAAGGTACATACACATGTATATGTATAATTTTTTTCGACGTTAACGGGTGCACGTGCACCCTCACTAATAGCTGTGGGTCCGCCTCTGCCTTGTAAGAGACTAAAAACCCTTGATTTGTGTACTGCATGTTTGATTGTTGGATGTCGTAGCATTGTTGTTGTTTAGACAGGACCAAAATCCATATTTTGCATCTTTCTAATTCTTAAACTTGGAAGTTGTTCCTTATCCATATTCAAGAAGATCTTTTCTTTAGTTGACAGTTGTTGATAATTGAAAAATAATAATTGTTAGTACCTGCAAAATCAAAGACAGCTAAAAAATCGGCAAGCTGATTTTCTTCCTTATAAATGTGTTGGACCACCACTTCTCTTCCCTTTATTAGATTTTGAATCCTCCTTATTTCATTAGAAATACCCCATGGAATCTTTCACTGATTTGTAAAAAATTTATGAACAGCCAAAGAATCAGTTTCCAAGCATAAAGACATCAGATTATGCTCAAGACAATATTTCAATCTCAATCATAATGCCACGGCTTCAACCACCAAATTGATTCCATTAGGAATTCTTCTAATTCAGCATGAATTAACTTTCACTGTGATTCCTAACACAAAAAGCTTCTAAACTTGGGTTAGGATTGCCCTTCACATCAGCATCGGAATTACATTTGTACTGATTTATATTAGGAAAATTCCACTTCACCACAACACTTCTCAGGGTAGGCCTCTATTCTGATAAAAAATTCACTAAATCCACCCAAGAATCTAGTATATTTTTAAGCCAAGGAAATAGACATTTAGCTAGATATACTAGATTTCTAGTTATTTCCAACCTCATACTCTAAAAAGATCTTTTACTACCATGTTTAATACAGTTTCTTCTTTTTCAAATTTGCCAAAGTGTAAACATTGGTACAACTTTGAAAATAGGCTTCAATTTCGGTACATTGGATGAATTCCATCACTTTAGCACACTGTCTTTAATGTGTAAAAATGGACCAGTCACTCCTGCTATAGAAGCAAAATAATTTCATAGATCTTTAGAATAATCACACTGTAAAAACAAGTGATCAGTAGTTTCCTGAACATCTTTTTCATAATAGCAGCAAATCACATTATCAGCAATTCTATTTCTCATTAAAATCTCTCCTATTGGAATCTTTTTATACCACAATCTTCACAAAAAGAAAGATATCTGAAAAGGTATACCTTTCAACCATATATATTTGAAGTTCTGATTTGTCACCTCTTTACTTCGTTTTTTCTTCTTTTCTTTTATATTTTTGTTTTTTTTCCTTTTTTGTTTCTTTTTTTTCTATCTTTTATTTTTCTTTCTTTTTTTGTTTTGCTCTTTTCGTTCTTTTTAATTTTCTTTTTGGTACCTTTGTTTTTTTTTTCTATCTTATATTTTTTTGTATTTTTTAAAAATATAGCTACTCGAGTACAAGTCACGAGTAATAATAAAAATACCATAATTACTTATTTATTTATATTTACATCACTATTTATATTTGTGTATTCGTTGATACAATTATATTTGTATTTTATAATTCGCGTTTGTTTATATATATATATATATATATATATTATAATTCGTATTTGTATTTTATAGTTTGCACTTGTATTTGTATGTTATAGTTTGAATTTGTGTTTGTCGCACTTGTATTTGTATGTTATAGTTCGCACTTGTATTTGTGTTTGCTAGTTCTCATCATCATTTATATTACATAATTCACACTTGTATTTTAAAGAATTATTTTGTATTTGTATTTTATAATTGACCGGACATTGTATTTGTATTTTGTGGTTTCAGTTTATTTATATTTGTGTATTATTTTTATCGATGCACTTGTATTTTTAAAGAACTATTTTATATTTATATTTGTAATTTGACCGCATATTGTATTTTTATTGGTATTTAATTTGTTTCATTTGGTTGTAGTTGATAAGATCATTTGTATTTTTAAACAATTGTAAAAGAATTTTTATTTTTCTTTCTACGAACACTTATATTTATAAAATGATAAATTATACAAATACAAATGTTACATTTGCATCAAATGATACATATTTATACAACTTGAACCATACACATACGAAATTATACTTGCTTATATACGTTACAAATGAAAAATTTAGAATACAAATACTAACGATACATTTGCATTAAATGAAACATTACATATTTGTATATTTAAGACCCAAATAAATACAATTAATTCATATACTTTTTTGTATATAAATACAAATGATAAATTATACATATTCACGGTTAAACTATTCAACTAGAAATAATAGATTTATTTAAAATATATAGTATGATACAAATAAATATAAAATATAAAAAAATATATAAATATAAACACAACAATAACAACACCAACAAAAATAGAGAAAAAATATTAAAAAAAAAAAAAGAAAGAGAAAAAATGAAAAGGAAAAAAAATGAAAGAAAAACGGAAAAGAAAAAAAAGTGAAAAAGGAAAAAAGAAAGAGAAAACAAAAAAAAAAGGAAAAGAAAAAATGGCGAAAAAAATTGAATAGGAAAAAAGGAGAGTAATAGAAAATAGAGAAAGAGAGAAAATAATGAGAGAGATTATGAATTGCAATTGTGAATAATTTATAAGCAAAAGAGGGTATGAATTGTAATTAATTAAAATTTAGACTCCATAGGATAATTAGAAACCTGTATTTGCCGTCAGTTAACTCAAAATATTTCTGTATGTGTTTGATGCACAAATACAAACAAGCCCAACAAACCCTTGTCCAAAATCAAAGACACGTCATTATCACTTTGAAACAATTTCTCCTTTTATTTCTCTGTATAATTGAAACAATCCCTCATTATTTCATTCCGTACATACAATTTCTCATTTTTTCCTCTGTATAATTGAAACAATTCCTCATTATTTCATTCCGTACATACTTTTCGGAGAAAAGAAAGAAGCTTTTTTTTATAATTTTTAGCAAAACAATACTACTTATTTACAAAATAAAAATGAATTTAAGCACATAATATTTTTATTCAAACCCTTGAAACTACATATTTTGATGCACTTATTTTAAGTGTTTTAAAGTCAGCATAATTTTTAATCACTTTTATAGTGTTTGCATAAAATAAAAAATTATTTATAAACACTTGATTTTAGATCAAAATGATCCAAACTGATTTTAAGTTAACACAAATTAGCTCTAGGTATATACACTAATGATATGAACGTAGAATAATTTGTTGGAACTGATAAAATTACAAGAAACAATTTCTTTTTATCAAAGAAGATCATGGATAATCTTGAATTAAATCATGAAATATTCAAAATTTTAAAACTGAAAAAGGATTACTTAATTCTGCTCTATCATCGTCGCCATGGACATTGTGTCTGGAAAAGAACACGATGACCGTGGCGGTTGAGGTGGGAGGTGCTGGCTCTTGTTAGATTCTTCTGAGAGGAAAATTTCCTTTTTATTCTCGGTGTTACTGCTGCAAACCCATGTTTCTTTGGAAACTTCCATTGATAGTTTGGGTTCGTACATCATTAGTAGCAAGCAATCTGGCAGAATTGATTCGTTCTGTTGTTTAATCGATTCCGTAGGATGCTCAACATCTGTCATATATTCGTTCTTGATTTCTTTCTTTTCCGGCTCTGAAATTACTGCTTCAGATTTCGCTTCTTGTACAACTTCTCCGTCTATGTTTTCCAATAAGAGTACTTCTTCGATTAACTTTTCTATCATTGATTTGAATTTCTCATCATTATCTTTTTCTACTACTTCTAATGTAGCATCATCTCCAGCAACAATTCCTTCGTTTTCTCTTTCGATATATTCTTCGTTGGAGTTTTCTGAAAAAGATGAATAGCTCTTAATGCTGCTGTCTTCTTCTTCTTTCTCTGGCTCACGGACTCGACTATCGGGTACTTGTTCAATGGAGTTTACTTCTACTGCTACAAGTGCCTTTATCTCACTCTTTTCTTCATCTTCTTGCTCTGTTTCTGTCGTTAATTCACCGCACTTGAACTTCTCTTCATCCGTACTACTTTCTATTTCCGTTTCCATGGCTTTAACTGCTTCCAGATTCTCTTCATTTTCAATACAATCTACAGAAACACTAGCTTCCTCTGGTACTTTGCATTCGAACTTTTGTGTATCTACTAGTTCTTCCACACCCACATTTACTCCAATTTCTTTCTTATCTTCTTTTTCGACTTCTTCATCAGTTTCTTTTCGAGTAGGTGATTCCCAGAATCTATTAGTGATATCAGCCATTTTCATAGGATCAGATCGACATCTCATCAAAAGCAAAGCATTCTTAGGCGGAATGCAAATGCTAACTCTGCCTTTCTCTTCCGTCACTGATTCTTCCTACAATTCAACATTCTCATAGTCTTTGAATTCAATTCCTTCAAACATATGCCTTCTTGAACTTCTCATTTTACTTTGCATTTCCTCCATTTTCTCCGCTTCACCATCTTGCAATGCAACTAGCCATCTAGCGACAACATTATTATCAACTTCTCCTGATCCGTTAGCTTTTGGTTCTTTTTCTTTCTCATTTGTTGAGAAATACGAAGAACCACATGGAAACAAACAACTAAACTCCCTCAAAGCTTCGTATATTATCAATGGCAAGCGTACCCACCTCTGATTTCTATGTGCCACGGCTGTCACCGCGGCACATGATCTTGTGATTGAAACTGCACACCAGAAGAACTCTTCTGATTCTTCTGAATAACTAATCCCCTTTCTTCAGGTGCAGCTTGTTCTAGTTTCCTGAAATTTACATTATCGACGCTTCTATTAGACAGACTACGTGTTTGGCTAACTTTCTTCTTGGTTTTCATTTCCACTTGACCAATACAAGTGACCTTAGGAGAAGAAGGTTCAGGGTTATCAAAGCCTACCCGTGGTGGTAGGAAACGTAGCGGGGGATTGGCCACCTTTAATGCTGCCGTTGGCTTTAAGCCGATGGATAAGGGAAGGGAGGAGAGAGAGAGGCGGCTCATGACGAGCATGGCTAGGGCTAAGAATGGATTTGGAGAGTTTCATGGAAGATGAAGAAAGGAGTGAATTGAAGCAGATGAAGAATTCACTAGTGGTAGTGGTGGTGCGGGGAATGGGGTTTGTCTAAGTCCTTTAGCTAGGGGAGGACATTATTTTTTTGGTTTCAGTACTACAAATTGTTGTTATAGGTAGATATGGATGGGATCCAAGTGGGGTCCGAGAGGTGTAAAAAAAGTTGTGTTTTGAATGGTGGAATGGGGGTGGGGTGAGGGGTTCGCAGAAGGAACAGAAATGCAGAAAAGGTGGTGTGAGGTGCGTGTCTAGTTTGTTAAATGCAAAAGCTATGGGGGAGGATGTTTGAAGCGTTTTCTTTAGTTGAATGTGAAGATGATTATGGGGTAGGGATAATTGCCTAATGTACAATTTAATATTGCTAGATCCACGGTATGGCAAAAAAGGGAGTGCTCTCCACTACAAAGATGATACTCCATCGATCCCATATGAAATCTTTTTGACTTCGCAGATTTAAAAATAAATAAATTATATTTATGGGTTAAAATAATTCTTACATATTTATGTGTCTCTAAATATTTTTATTAAGGATAAGAAAATTCCAAATTAAATTATTTTTAATTATAGTAAGAAATAAATCGATTTAACAAAACCTTAAACATTAGCCATTATAGAGAGATTCACTATGAATCTCAACGGTAAACTTGCCGCGGGTCATTTTCAACGTTTTGAATATAATTTCTTGCTTATCTTTTACTCTGTTACTCTTATTTTAGGCAGAATTAGAATTATTAGTTTATGAGTACGAGTCACAATTTTTATTGTTAAATAAGTTTTTTTAGTATGTATAATTTGAGTCAAAACTATTAGTTTTGCCAAAACCCGTTAGTCCATAACTCTAACGTTGGCTCTAGCCCCCTACAACTAATAAAAACGTCCTTTCACTCTAGCTTACATAGCATGTGCTGCTTCTAATTTTGGTTGTCATATTTCGGCAGATGGGAATGGGCAACTGTTAGGATGTGATATTAACATGTAGTTTGTGTTATAGTATATATTTTTATCACATGTAAATATACTTTTTTAATATTTTATTTAAAAAGGAATGATCTATTTTTTTTTTTAGTCTGTTTAAAAAAAAATGATCCTTTGTTTTTTTGATAAAATTTTAATTTCAATTTTCCACTTGACATATTTAGGACCATAAAATTAAAAGACATTTTGGTACATTTGACACAACTTTAATTTAATGTCACAAGATTCAAAAGTCTTCTTTATTTTCTTAAACTTTGTGTCAAGTCAAAGTAGGTCATTCTTTTTTAAACGAACGGAGTATTAATGAAATCTTTATTTGAATAGATCATTATGTTAATATGTGTGTCCTTTACTTATATAGTAGACAATTTTGTTTATGGAGTATTTGGACTCATGCACGGAAGATTAAAATTATCGGTTCTTATAAGTAATAAATTAATGTTCATAATCAAAGATGATGTAGGACAAACATCTTAATGATTGTAGCATAAGATTAAATATAATTTGATTTTGATTATGAGAGTGGTAATATTCCAACTTCTTGTGCTAGTATATTTCGTATGTATCGAACAGACCAATTAGAGGTGCTTGTTTGTGTTCTGAATTTTAATAAATAACTTTCCTAGTCCATTACATGTATTTATACTCTTAATCTTGATATAATTACTATAATCTATGTGGTTTGGTTTATTGTTTTAATCTATTAAAAGGTGAGACTCTTTCACGAGTCAATATATTCCTGATAGCTTGAGTGATGATAAATTACTTAGTAAAATATTAATTAGTTAATAAAACCATATCTTGGACTTGAGATAGACGACACCCCTTTATGGTTGCTTATAAGTTTTCACGTGAAAACCCTACAGGTAGATTTTATATTCGTTATGTGAAATAAGTTAAGCATTATAAATAAAGAATTAAATTAATCAATGAGTTAAGTTTTTTAGAGAATTTAATTTAATTGATTGGTGTCGGTAATTCTAACATGGAGAGTTAAATAAGATGTAATGGTAGATTTTGAAATTAAATCTAGGAGTACAATTACAAATTTTTAGTGGAATAATTTATAATTTATTATGGTATGATAATTCTTCTATCATCGAATTAATATCATAATTGAAAGCCTTACTTAATAAATATGTAGTCTGTGCTACACCTGATTACCTAATCAATTTTGAAAAAGAAAAGAAGCCTACTAGGAGAAGTAATATTAATTACTGGTCTTTTATAAGGAATAAAAGAATTAAAAAATCAATTTTGGCATTATAAAAAATTTAAAGCTGAAAAATGTTTTGGCATTAAGTGGGTTTAAGGCTAAAAATGTTTTTTGACTATAAGATTATAATAAAGGGCAAAAACATTTGCCTCTTGTCCTTTCTCATCGTGTTGAAAGTGGGAATAAGTAGAGGATGATGTTTGAGAATTCGATGATCTTTCTTGAATCAAAAAACACTAACCCACATAAGTTTGATAATCAAAGGTTAAGTCAGGAAGTAGTAGAAGGCAGCAGACCTGACAAACAAAGTGTTGAATGAACTGTGTGAAAGCTTCAAGAGGTAAGTTTTCTGATTTTCGTTTTGATTATGTTATCCAAATTATATGTAAGTTATATTGATCCTGTAGAATTGTTGCTTCCACTGTGCATGTTCTAACAACAACTTCGAGTAGTAATAAACAAAGGACATTTATGTATAATGTTATTAACAATATTGATAAACATAATGGAATTCGGAGCCTAAAAGGAAAGTTTTTTAATTCAAATTTCAAAGTGGAAATATGAAAATAGAAAAATTCCAAAACGGATACGTCGTCCATTAAAAGTTAACATCGTCAATTACATGGTAAAGTGCAAGGTAAAATGATAATTTTACTTTACAAGGTAAATGAAGTCATTTACCTTATCCTTTGACTGAAAAAGTGATTGAAAAAGTACAAGGTAAAATCGTGAATTTACCTTACAAGGTAAATTGAGTCACTTACCTATCCTTTGATTGAAAAAGTGGGGAGTAAATTTCCCTAAAAAAGGGGTATCTGTAAGATGGGACTTACCATTGACACGGGAGGGAATAAATTTTCTTTTGCAAGCTGATTGTAAGTCAAGTATGGACTCTCACCTTGTAAGGTGGGATCTCATGTTCACTTGTAAGGTAGGATCCCATGTTTGTCTTATAAAAACTTTAAAATTCATGGTGCTATATAAAGAGTGCGAGTGTAGGTTTCTTTCATTTGCATCAATTCAAATTTTTTTTGTCAAAGTTCATAACTCAAAATATTTGTTGAACCTTATTCATTTCTTACTTTAAGATGGATGATAATAAGGTAAGAGTAAATTTACATTGGGGTGGTAAAGTTTTGCATGATGAGGATTCAGTGCGATATAGTCGACGTCCTATAGTGGTTCAATTATTTTCTTTATTTGATTGATCTGCTATAAATTCATAGCACTTACGATACTTAAACTTGGAGAATATGCATGTACTTATGGCTATTTTATTGGATTTGATGTATTTTTGGAGTGATTTTGCAGAAAACTAGGTTTGGATGGTAAAAGAAAGAAAAACTAGGTTTTGGATGCTAAACGAAAGAAGAAATGAAAAGTTGATGTTTTGGGCTACTTACCAAGGAATTTACTGGAGTAGGTACTGCTTACTTAAGTAGGTGCCTAAGTACGTACTAAAGTAGGTGTCATAACTTGAAGTGCAGAGGCTCAGAAGCAGGAAAAATACGACCTTGTCACTTACCAAGGACATTTACGGTTCGTAGATGACCTTAGTAAGTGTCAGGGGGCCAAATTCAAAGAGTTCCAAGAGCTATGCAGGAGTTCTATCACTTACAAAGGACCACCTACGGTCCGTAGGTGACCTTAGTAAGTGATCACCGACCTCAATTTTCTCAGATCATTTCAAAATCGTTTCCTAGGTTTCCATATAACCTACATACACTCCTATGATGTTTTTAGTCCTTATTATGCACGTTTAGTCAAGTTTTTCTATTTTATTTAGTATTTGATTTCTAGGGTTTGTTTTTATCTATAAATACCCTTTAGACTTTGTTATATGCTAGAGAGCAGAGATAGGCCTTTGGAGGCTAGTTTATGCCCTTTCGGGATAAGTTACACACCATATACTCTTGTGTTATTGTTTTTCATTTGTTATTCAATTTAAGACTTTGGTATTTCTTCTTTCATTATTGTGAGATTGATTCTGTAATATTGTTTGTGGATTCCCTTATTGATCTCATAACTATAAGCGACTAATTCCCTTAGCTAGGATTGTAGGAATCATGGCGAATTAATAAAGTAGAGGAAGTGCCAAGTCATTCTAGATGAAGATTCTGGCATGTATTGAATTTTCTTCATTCTTATTGATTTCTTAGCGGTGGCCAAAGTTAACATCCCACCTATATTGACTACTTGCTTCACAAGAGAGTTAAAGAGTAGGAAACGATGATCACAACAGTAATTTGGAGATTAATTGTTGATCTAGGATAATCAACACCATCCACGTAAGACAATTCTTTCATCTAATAACTTGAAACTCAAAAGGTAATAGTTAACTGGGATCTAGGATAAGGGTTAGTAAAGCGACACTTTGAGACTCAAAAGGTAAAGGGTGAAATCCGTCAATGAGTCCACAAGATAGTTAATGGTACATAACTTATCAAATTCTGCATGCAAGGTATTAGAATAGTTCGACAGTGCACGATAAATCTACAGAGTTAGAAGTCAGGGGAAACACAAGCCTAGTGTTCGTCTTAGATTATTTATAACCAAAACATCAATTCTTGTTACTTCTTGCTAGTTACACAAATCTCCCCTTTTTAGTTTTCCGCCTTACCTGGTAATTTCAACAAGTTCAAGAAAGATATCTAACGTATTCCCTGTGGGATCGACCCCAACTTAGTTGGGTTACTATATTTTGATAACGATCGTTTTATCCTTCTAAAAAGGGGTAATTTAGGCATTATCAAATTTTGGCAGCGTTGCTGGGAAATACGGTTTTAGATTGAGTGATTGGAGTTGTTGAGGTTGTCAGGTTTTTCTTTTCTATTCCTCTTTGGGCATACGCTAGTGTATGCCTACTCTTCTTGATATGACAACTTTTCCTGAGGAAGTATGGCGTGATGAAGACTACTTTATTGCTGATCTCTTTCCTTTTGATATGATGTGTTATTATAGGAGTTTGGCAGATATAGTGTGTGAACATAAGGATAGCTTATTGGAAACATTAACACACCTTTTCCACAATAATCACAAGCTTATTTAAAAGGTTGATAGGTTTGGCTTGGATATTCACCACTTACAAGTAGAGTTGGATGCAAAAGTTGTTGCATGTAATGCCCAGCAACTTAGTTATGGGTGGTGTGAGACTGAAAAATTTCTGAGAAGCCAACTTGAGGAGCTAAAATTGGAGGAGTCAAAAATTGGTCATACTTTTATGGATAGTGCCACGCTTAAAGAGAGTATACTAGAGTTATGTGAGGATGTACAGAAGAATGCAATTCCTGAGTTGGGCATATTGGACCTCATTCAAAGCATTTTTCCACTTTGTGTTTGGATAATCAGATCTTAATTGAGCCATCCGAACCTAAAGAAGAGTGCAAAAAGAAAGAAGAATATATGTATATTTGATAACGCTCAATCTACAGCTCTCGTAGGAGTGTAAAGCAGTCGTTAGCAAATATAGAACCCAACCTGGGTTGGGTGTCGATCCCACAGGGAATAGCTTGGTCAACAAGTAAGCAAAATTAATAGACTTTTGGTGCAAGTCTCGTAAGAAGGGGGGATTGTAATAAGTAACCAAAGTAATGAAATAAAAGCTGAAAATAGCAAAGTAAAAAGAGAGTATTTCGTAGGTTGTGAAACAATGAGAATTGAAGCGTTGGGGTTATGTCCACCTTCTGAGGTATACGTCTCTATTGGCTATGAGTGTGTAGAGTCTTGACATGCAATTGCTTATAGAGAATTGTAGTCGATGGTAAATCCAAACGTCTCGCGACCTAAACAAGGACTATTTCACTTTAACTCTCGCGAGCTTAAAGCGTGTCTAACGGTACGAATTCTCCAAGAGGTTAGTCCAGTTACGGCACTAGCTTTTTAATAGGAAAGGGTGTCCTACTACCTTGACATTATCTCTTTTCCAGACAAATAACCTTTCTCGCGAACAAGTTAAATGTTAGACTGACGTATTCTTGCGTTTGCAACCGCAAAGAATGTAGATTAAGATGAAGAGAATAATGATATAAGCAATATACGTGTCTTGAACTCACAAACTCATAGCAATAGATAGTAACTCATTCGGCTTCCATAACCCCAACTAAGAGGTTTAGTTACCCATGAATGCGAAGGATATCACGTTTTGCATGGTTGATGGCGTGAGAAGTAGGTGATAGGCGTGTGGTTTTGGTGATTCCCTAGCAAGTACGATTCTCTTGTTGTGGAATTTAAGAATAGAAGAATAGATTAGAAGTGTTTGTGGTGGAAGATGAGAGAGATGGAAGAAAATTAATAGTTTAAGAATGAATTTCTGAATTAATAAAAATCTCTAGCATGATAGGGTATTTATAATACTCCTATCCTACTCCTACTAAGCTAATGAAATAAATAGCCAAATCCTACTATACTAATGAAATCCTTGACCCAAATGTACTAGGGTAAGGTTACAATATCATAATCCAAATAGAATAGTGAAATACATAACCTAATTGTACTAGGTTAATGTATCTTTGTAAAAATCCAGCTTTGTGTCTGTAAGTCCCCAAAGTCTTCAGAAATGTTGTTTTAGCCCGGGACAGATTTTCCATGCAGCAGATTTGGTCCTTAGGCGTCCAGCTCCCTTCTACTTCGTTTGTGAGCTTTCTTTTGCGTCAAGTAAGCCGTAAAATGCTGTATTTTGCATCATTTATACCTGAAACTTTCCTAATCATGTTTGTTAGCTCATTTACAGGAAAAAGGACTAAAAGTGCATGAAATAGATAATTAGTTCTCAAAACTAGGCTAAAATATGGGCAAAATATATTGATATAGGCGTGTAAATCCGCCTATCATCAACACCCCACACTTAGAGCTTTGTTCGTCCTCGAACAACATATCATGTCCTTCTAAGCATCGACTTAAGGTTTTTACAGCAGCAACACAAAACATTTATCAAGACTAGCACAACAATTATCAACCAAGAGTAGCTTTCCGATTATAAATAGAAACCATTTACTCTCAAGCATAGACTCGTGATGGTGATCAACTCACATGCAAACGTTCAAGTGCCTAGAATCATATACAACTATCCAAACTTATCAACCATGTGTGTCTCACCATTTAGTACCCATAATCACGCACAAATATAGCATATTTTTCAAACATGGGTATTAAAGTGTCCTTGCTCTCACTCTCACAAAGAATTCATATGTAGCAACTAATGACCATAGGCTTGCCTTTAATGTAGTACTCTACTAAATGTCGGAATGTTAAGATTAGGATCAAGTAGGTCTTTTGATGGTTGTAATGTAGGCTAAGGGACGGGTAGGACTATTTTGGCCAAGAATAGTGACTAGGTTCCTAAGCGCTTTAATACATCACATTGTATCAATGACACTTTTTTCTTTCGACCTTTCTTCACTCTTTTATTCTACCACCCTTGTTCTCCTATTTTGTTTTTCAATTTCAAGCACTACTTACTTTTCAGCTTTCTTTTCCTTTTTCTTTTCACAACATACCTCTTATGATAGCACTTTTTTTTTCATAGCACATTCAAGCACCATTACAATTTAAAGCATTATACTCACCCAATTTCCTCTTATGTTGTCACATGACTTTTTCACTTTAAAGCACTCAGGATTTTGGATCAAATTATGGTCTTGAAAGAAATGGATTAGGCTTACATACAAGGTTGTCAAAGAAATAGGCTAAAGGCTCAAAAAGGGTTAACTAGGATGATGTTCATGGGTAGGTAAAACTGAAGGTAAACATGTATAGGTTGCCAAAGAAATGCCTAAATCATATCCTAAACTTACATTCCTTATTTTCGCTTTGCATACATACCAGGCAAGTTCTAGCATCAGCCACAAACATAGAATATACTATTATCTCACACACACAAGGCACATGGTCGACTTGATTGGAAGTAATATAGACTCTCGACCCAACAATTGAAGGAATTGAATCACACAATATCACATAATGAGTCACAACTAGAGCCTAAACGTCTTAATAGTCACAATTGTAGCACATACTCTTGTTATAATCTCAAGCTGCCTATCAAAATAATTTCATGCGAAGCTAGAAAAAATTTACTCCTAAAAAAAACTTAACTAAAAAAAATCGAAACACACAAAAAAAAAAGTAAACAAACATAGATGCAAATAGAGAAGTATAGCATGCGATACTGCTACCCCACACTTAAACGGGACACTGCCCTCAGTGGAAAATAAATATGAAGAACCTGGTTAGTCGAACTCTTCCTCAATGTCGGGGGTTATACCCCCTTCATCTGAATCATCATAAGAGTCATCGTCAGAGTTCTCCTCCTCGTCAGAATCAGGCAAGCGTCGATCGTCATCAGTCGGCACATCATCATCTAGAGGTTCCTCAAAATATACGCCCACTCCACACATCTCCCGGGAATGCATGTTCATTGGGTAGTCGTGGTCCAGCTGTTGGAGCTCTTCAGCAGTTGGAATACGTCCACCACTCATCATAGTAAATCGTGTCATGCCATAGAGATGACGGAAGAAACTCTCATCACGAGAATGTCTCTCTGCAGTAGTAAGGTTGACTCCATGAGATGTTTCAGCATCTTTGACCTTGGTGAGGTCAACCTTCTTTGGGTTATGTGGGAGTTTGTGGTCAGCTGGTTCTTCTTCGACATCCTCCTTCTGCAACATTGCTGTCAACAAATTGCCGAATGTGAAATGGGACCTTTTGTGGAGTCTGGCCTTCCTCATGGTAGATCGAATGATTGCCCCAAAGTTGATAGGGATATTTGTCATCAAATCATAGACCAAACACACTCTATCTCTCGATATCTTGGTGTATTGAGTTCCAGGAATAAGGCATGAGTTGACAATGCGCATCCAGATTCTTGCGTCCCTATTTAGTGGAGCATAGGGGAAGGTATTGTGATGGCCTGTTTCCTTATGTCTGCCCCATCTTGCCATCGATCTGCTTCCACAAAGCGTGTGTCGTATTGCTCTGTAAGGAGGCCTGCTGTACAGCTCTTTGAATGGTGCAGTGTCGACCGAAGGTAAGCCAAGAAAAGAGTTGATCCAATCCGCTGTAAGATGTAACACTTGGCCCCGAATTTTGACTTCATTGCCTGTTGTGTTCGGCGACCAGTTGGCATAAAACTCTCTTGTTAAGTCAAGATTGCACTCTCCCATGTCGCGGAAGATGAAATCCAACTTCAACGCCATTATTTTTGCCAACATGCGCGGCTCTTTCTTTGATAAGGTCTCCTTGTTGATCAAGTCGACATGCACATATTTCCTTTCTTTGTTGCTGCTGTACCATGCTTTGGCTTCTTCCTCAAAGACCCATTTTATTCCGAACATTCTGCGTGTTAGGTGCGCTGAGGATGATTCTCCTTGGTCTTTTCGACTTCTCTTTTTGCCCTTTTGGGACGTGGTAGCCTTCTCCTTGCCTTGCCTCGCTTTAGGTGCCATTGTACCTGAGACTAGAAATAATGTTAGCTGCAGAACAATCTCACTTGATACAATCTATATGAAAGCACTAGGGGTACCACCCCACACTTAGTTTCGTTAGCACAAATCAATGAAGTGAAAGCGGTCGAGTACTCAGATTTCGTCGACATACGTTGTAGGATTGTAGTCCGACAAGAAAATCAGCATTGCATCACTTATTTGCAGCCAGTGGACTACTTTCATGGTGGATATAGCAACACTATGACATAGAGGTTACCACATGGAATCGTTATTCGTACAATAAGCACAACCTCCTAAGTCGATAGGCACTATAATCTTATCCTGATGGCCGGGATAGTCTATTATGTAAGCATCCAAACAACACTCTTAAGCAATATTCATAGCCATATATATTCAGCAAATATCATAACAATGCTTTTGAAACAAAATTCAAGTCGGAAACAAGTCAAGAATTCCCTACGTATATATTCACTCACATGATTTTGCAACAATAATCCAAACACATGAACATCACCTACCAATCTCACATGATTTAGCAATTTATAATAAGCATAGAAACATAGTACTTACGATAATTAGATGAAGAATAAGAGAGTACTTACTTGCTTGAAGCTTGTGGAGAAGTTGTTGTGAATTGGAAGAGCAAAAGAAGAAAATTTTGAGAAAATTTGGAGGGTTATGCGGCGCCTTTAGGGTTGTTTCTAATGTAGTTGTGTTATAAAACTAAGTCCCCTTTATATAGGAAGAGTATGGGTCGGGTTATGACCCATTTACAATCGGATTTGGGGACAAGAACACCACATATGCGGCGCATATCACTCGGCATATCAATGACATATGCGGCGCATTGTCTATGGCATAATGGGACATATGCGCCGCATAGTCTATGGCATTTGTAGACATATGCGCCGCATAGTCTATGGCACATGAGATACTGAGACCAAATGCCATAGCATAGGCGGCGCATAGTCAAAAGCATACCTAGGAATAGGCGGCGCATAGTGTATAGCACACTAGATTCCGAGTCCTTAGGCTATAGAATAGGTTGTGCATCGTTCGTGGCCTATTTTTACCAAGGCCTAGCCTTCCTCGAAGCCTATTTTGATGTGAAAAAGGCTCAATTCATCGCCTTATGCATCACCATTCCTAACTTACCGATTTTACCATACAATGCGTCCAAATTGTCGATGGAGATCAATCTCCTCGTCGCATACTTCTTGCACCTATATTTGCTCAAAACAAAATGAAAACGATTAGTGCGATGGGTTGCCTCCCACCAAGCGCCTTAGTTTTGGTCGTGGCACGACTCTTATTTGTTGAATTTTCATTTATCAAAAAGAAAAAAATACTAAAACAACGAAACGATAAAATGATAAAACGACAAAACAATAAAACAATAAGACGATGGGTTGCCTCCCATCTAGCGCCTTATTTATTGTCGTGGCTCGACGTAGTAATCTCGAGTACTTAGACTTCGTCGAGATAAGTGATGGCCTTGTCATTCATCGAGTCAAGAGGACCGATATATGGCTTAACACGTTGGCCATTCACTTTGAAGACAACACCATCATTGTCTTCCAATTCGACTACTCCAGACGAGTAGACTTGGATGACTTTAAATGGACCAGACCATTTCGATTTTAACTTACCTGGGAAGAGCTTAAATCTGGAGTTGAAGAGTAGTACCATGTCACCTTTTTGGAAGTTTCGTCGAACAATCCGTTGATCATGATACTTCTTCATCCGCTCCTTGTATAAATATGATCTTTCATATGCATGAAGACGAAATTCATCTAGTTCATTCAGCTGCTCCAACCTCAGGGTCTTCACATTATCCCAATTCAGATTCAAGTGCTTCAATGCCCACAATGACTTGTATTCAAGCTCGATGGGTAGATGACAAGCCTTCCCATAAACTAGTTGATAAGGTGACATGCCAATGGGTGTCTTGAATGCAGTCCTATACGCCCATAGTGCATCATCTAGCTTTCGAGACCAGTCCTTCCTATTCGCATTAACCGTCTTGGCAAGGATTTGCTTGATCTCGCGGTTGGAAACCTCAACTTGTCCACTGGTTTGGGGATGATAAGGCGTAGCTACCTTGTGTTGCTTGACTCCATACTTGGCCAATACAGATTTGAATAGCTTGTTGCAAAAGTGAGATCCTCCATCACTTATGATAGTACGAGGTACTCCAAAGTGAGAGAAGATATTCTTCTTTAAAAACGCTACAACACGCTTTCCTTCGTTGTTGGCCAATGCTACAGCTTCAACCCATTTTGACACATAATCCACAGCAACCAAGATGTACTTCATTCCAAACGAATTCACGAATGGTACCATGAAATCAATACCCCACACATCGAAGAGTTCTACCTCCAGAATTTTGGACATGGGCATTTCATGGTGTTTTGAAATAGCACCTTGACGTTGGCATTGGTCACACCTTCTCACATAGTCATGTGCATCTCTGAATATTGTAGGCCAATAATAACCACTTTGCAAGACTTTCCTTGCCGTTCGATTCCCTGCATGATGTCCTCCAACTTGCGAAGTGTGGCATGCTTCCAATATAGTAGACACTTCTTCATGGGATATACATCGTCGAATGATACCATCCGCGCATCTTCGATACAAATATGGATCATCCCAATAGTAGTGCTGAACGTCATGCATAAACTTCCTCCTTTGGTGGTAAGATAAATTGGAAGGTAACACATTACTCACCACGAAATTTGCAAAGTCGGCATACCATGGTAATTTCTCCATTGTTGTCGCTAGTATCTCCTTGTCAGGGAATGCATCATCAATCTGATTTTCTGGTTGCGCCACATACTCATTCTCAAGTCTAGATAGGTGATCAGCCACTTGGTTCTCACAACCTCTTCTATCTTTGACTTCGAAATCAAACTCTTACAGCAGCAATACCCATCGAATTAGCCTTGGTTTTGCATCCTTCTTCGTCATTAGATACCTAAGAGCTGCATGGTTTGTATGAACGATCACCTTAGTACCCAATAGATAGGCACGAAACTTCTCAAACGCATACACAACCGCTAGGAGCTCTTGTTCAGTAATGGTGTAGTTTCTTTGGGCTTCATTTAGGACCTTACTTGCATAATAGATAGGATGAAATAATTTTTCCTTTCTATGTCCAAGAACAGCTCCAACGGCTACACCACTAGCATCACACATGACTTCGAACGGGAGCGTCCAATCTGGTGCTGCCATGATAGGGGCTTCAATGAGTTTTCCTTTAAGGCATTCGAATGCCTTTAAGAAATCTTCATTAAAGTCAAACTCCGCATCTTTCTCCAGTTGTTTGCACAATGGACTAGAAATTTTGGAGAAGTCTTTGATGAATCTACGATAAAATCCAGCATGGCCAAGAAAACTACGAACTCCCTTCACCGAAATTGGAGGTGGTAGCTTCTCGATTACTTCTATTTTTGCGCGATCAACCTCTATTCCTCTTTCGGAGATCTTGTGCCCAAGAACGATTCCTTCTTTTACCATGAAGTGGCACTTCTCCCAATTCAGCACAAGGTTGAACTCTACACATCTTTGCAATGCCATTCTCAAGTTTGCCAAACATGCTTCAAAAGACTCACCAATAACTGAAAAGTCGTCCATAAATACCTCCAAAGTGTCTTCAACCATATCAGAGAAAATAGACATCATACAACGTTGAAAGGTGGCTGGTGCATTACACAACCCGAATGGCATGCGTTTGAAGGAAAACGTACCATATGGGCATGTAAACGTTGTCTTCTCTTGGTCTTCAGGTGCAATACAAATCTGATTATAACCCGAATAACCATCCAAGAAGCAAAACCATCCTTTCCCCGCTAATCGATCTAGCATTTGGTCCATAAATGGCATGGGGAAGTGATTCTTGAGTGTCCAAGAATTCAGCCTGCGGTAGTCCATGCATACTCTCCATCCAGTAACGGGCCTGAGTGGAATAAGTTCATTCTTTGCATTCGTGACCACGGTCATGCCTCCTTTCTTGGGAACACATTGTACTGGGCTTACCCATGTACTATCCGAAATAGGATACATGACTCCTGCGTCTAACCACTTGATAATCTCCTTCTTCACCACTTCTTGCATTGGTGGGTTTAGACGTCTTTGATATTCAATGGTGGGTGTGCACTTTTCTTGAAGCTGAATTTTATGAGTGCAAATCCCAGGTGGTATACCAATAATATCCGCAATGGTCCATCCAATGGCTCTAATATACTTGCGTAGGGTTGCAATAAGAGCTGCAACTTGTTGCTCACCCAAATCGGCTGCCACTATGACTGGAAGAGTACTTCCGCTTCCTAAGAATGCGTACTTCAAATGGTTTGGCAGCTCCTTCAATTCTAACGTGGGTGGCTCTTCAATAGATGGCTTAGCTGGTGGTGTGGGTCGATTCTTGAGATCAAGATCCAGCTTCTTGGGAGTATAACGATATGTTCATAATCCCGATAGAGCACAAATAGCTTCTTCAGAAATTTCAGCTTCCTCATTCTCTCCTTTCATGAGCGAAACCTCCAAAGGATCATCAAGAATTTGTTCTTCTTCAAGTCGTTCTTCCTCGTCATCAATGACAACATCAGCCACAGAAAATACACTCAGATCTTTGGGTTGCTTCATTGATTTGCAAACATCAAAACGAACCACTTCGTCATTGATTCGGAATGAGAGTTCATTAGCTCTCAAATCTATGAGCACACTTCCCGTAGCAAGGAAAGGGCGTCCCAAGATTATGGGAACCTCTGAATCTACTTCACAATCCAAGATGACAAAGTCTGCTAGAAATATGAATGAAGATACCTTCACCAAGACATCCCATAGAATACCAACCGGTCGTTTTACCGACCTATCCGCCATAACAAGCCTCATATTAGTTGGTGTAGGATCTCCTAACCCCAACTTCTTGTAGATCGATAATGGCATCAAGTTGATGCTGGCTCCTAAGTCACACAATGCTTTAGAAAAGTCCAAAGATCCGATGGTGCAAGGAATCGTGGAAGCTCCGGGGTCGGCCTTCTTCTGAACTATCAATCGGGTAGCAATTGCACTACAATGATGCACATCATCTTTCAGCTCATAACTTGCTGCCCTCTTCTTAGTCAAAAGATCTTTCATAAACTTCGCATACCAAGGCATTTGTTCAAGTGCCTCTACCAATGGGACATTAATGGTCAGCTGCTTCAACATAGTCATAAATTTGCTGAACTTAGTGTCATCGGCCACCTTCTTCAATCTTTGTGGAAAAGGTGGTGGTGGGTATGGAAGTGTTCTCTCTATGGATTTCTTCTCCTCTTGCTTCCGTTTATCATTTTTTTCAGGCTGCACGTCACTAGGTAAAACATCCTTGATGCCTGAAGTAGTTGTTGCGGCTTCTTCTCTTGTAACGTCACTAGGTGTGGCGTCAATGTCTGTTGCTACGTCAACCACTTGCTTGCCTTTTGCTGAAGTTTCCAGCACCTTACCACTTCTGGTAGTGATGGCCATGCATGACCCATCATTCCTTGGGTTTTGCACAGTATCGCTCGGTAAGGTGCCAGCCTTTCTTTGATTGAATACTGCTGAAAGTTGGCTCAATTGCTGCTCTATTTGCTTGATAGAAGTGGAATGAGAATCAACTAATTGCTTCATGGAGGCCAAATCGTCAATTACCTCCTTCACTCCTGCGCTCGTTGCTTCCACTCCTTTCAATAACTTAGCCATCATGTTTTCCATAGAATTAGATGTGGTGGTATCACGTCTACCAGGGGGAACGTACAAACCACTTTTTTCATTATTTTTCTTCCAACTACCTTGGTCTTTGCTTCCAGATTTATCATAATAGTTCCGACCTTGGTTTCCTTGGGCATTCCCACGAAAACCCCCCTGATTGTTCAAGTAGTTGGCCTCCTCTTCCGAATCAGATTCGTCTCTTCCTTTCAGCGCCACAGCTTTCACTTTTTCGGTCTTCCCTGATAATAAGTGCTGTGTCAGAAGATCCAATTGTGTTTTCATGTGCGCTATGTCTTGCTCACGTTCTTCTTCTCTTCTTCTTTGGTCTGTAGACATGCCAATAGATAAAGTGGGGCTTGCTACCTCAGAATCCCTGGTATGCCAAGCTCTACTTTTCTTTGTCATGCGATCTAGCATATTGCTTGCTTGACCAAAGGTGAGGTCCATGAAAGAACCTTCAGCTGCGTTGTCCACCACTGGTTTAGTTATTGAATTCAAGGCTCTATACAAGATCTCCATGAGGTGAACATTAGTCATGTGATGGTTTGGGCATCTCCCTAGCTTTGTCTTGAACCTCTCCCATGTTTCATGAAGAGCTTCAGAGGGAAGCTGACGAAAGTTGCTGATTTCATCTCTCAATTGAGCCCTCTTGGATGGCGGAAAGAATCTTTCTAGGAAAGCGTCTCTCAATTGCCTCCAATTTGTAATTGAATCAGGAGTCAGCCCATTCAACCATAGTGTTGCCTCCCCAGACAGAGACAATGGAAATAGACGTAATCGAATAGCATTCTGACCAACACCAGGATTGTCAAAAGACTTGCATGTAGAAGTAAAGTTGATGAGATGCATATTCGGATCATCGCCTGCTAGTCCACCAAATAACCCCTTGAGTTGCAATAACTGAATCATGGTGCTAGTGATGTTGAATTTGGCTCCGGGCGCTAATGGTGGTGGAATTATAGCTCCAGTGGCTCCGACACCATCAAGATCATCATCATCATCGTCGAAAGCTGGTTGCAAAGGTTGGTGGTCATACCTATACCGAGCTTGTCGACCTCTTCGATTGGCAGGTGTTATAATTTCAGCATCACGCCTAGGGTTTAGTAACTCGTCATCACCTAAATCTTCATCGTCAGGATTTGTTGCTCGCCCAGGATTATCAATGTTTTGTTGTTGGACTTGAGCAGCGGCAAGAGCAGCTAATCTTGCTTGCTCGTGTTGAGCAGTCATCCTGTCGATTTCAGCTTGAGCTTCCATTCTTCTAATTCGTTGTGGTTCCGGATTGATTGGTAATAACGGTTGACCAGAACTTCTAGTATGGGGCATGCTCTAAAAGAAAAACCTGCAATAAACAAAAACAAAAACTAAACGTAAAAGTACGAGAACCTTTGACCAAAGAGTCTAGTAATTATCACGAACTTAATTGACACTCGTATTCCCCGGCAACGGCGCCAATTTTTTATAACGCTCAATCTACAGCTCTCGTAGGAGTGTAAAGCGGTCGTTAGCAAATATAGAACCCAACCTGGGTTGGGTGTCGATCCCACAGGGAATAGCTTGGTCAACAAGTAAGCAAAATTAATAGACTTTTGGTGCAAGTCTCGTAAGAAGGGGGGATTATAATAAGTAACCAAAGTAATGAAATAAAAGCTAAAAATAGAAAAGTAAAAAGAGAGTATTTCGTAGGTTGTGAAACAATGAGAATTGAAGCGTTGGGGTTATGTCCACCTTCTGAGGTATACGTCTCTATTGGCTATGAGTGTGTAGAGTCTTGACATGCAATTGCTTATAGAGAATTGTAGTCGATGGTAAATCCAAGCGTCTCGCGACCTAAACAAGGACTATTTCACTTTAACTCTCGCGAGCTTAAAGCGTGTCTAACGGTACGAATTCTCCAAGAGGTTAGTCCAGTTACGGCACTAGCTTTTTAATAGGAAAGGGTGTCCTACTACCTTGACATTATCTCTTTTCCAGACAAATAACCTTTCTCGCGAACAAGTTAAATGTTAGACTGGCGTATTCTTGCGTTTGCAACCGCAAAGAATGTAGATTAAGATGAAGAGAATAATGATATAAGCAATATACGTGTCTTGAACTCACAAACTCATAGCAATAGATAGTAACTCATTCGGCTTCCATAACCCCAACTAAGAGGTTTAGTTACCCATGAATGCGAAGGATATCACGTTTTGCATGGTTGATGGCGTGAGAAGTAGGTGATAGGCGTGTGGTTTTGGTGATTCCCTAGCAAGTAACGATTCTCTTGTTGTGGAATTTAAGAATAGAAGAATAGATTAGAAGTGTTTGTGGTGGAAGATGAGAGAGATGGAAGAAAATTAATAGTTTAAGAATGAATTTCTGAATTAATAAAAATCTCTAGCATGATAGGGTATTTATAATACTCCTATCCTACTCCTACTAAGCTAATGAAATAAATAGCCAAATCCTACTATACTAATGAAATCCTTGACCCAAATGTACTAGGGTAAGGTTACAATATCATAATCCAAATAGAATAGTGAAATACATAACCTAATTGTACTAGGTTAATGTATCTTTGTAAAAATCCAGCTTTGTGTCTGTAAGTCCCCAAAGTCTTCAGAAATGCTGTTTTAGCCCGGGACAGATTTTCCATGCAGCAGATTTGGTCCTTAGGCGTCCAGCTCCCTTCTACTTCGTTTGTGAGCTTTCTTTTGCGTCAAGTAAGCCGTAAAATGCTGTATTTTGCATCATTTATACCTGAAACTTTCCTAATCATGTTTGTTAGCTCATTTACAGGAAAAGGGACTAAAAGTGCATGAAATAGATAATTAGTTCTCAAAACTAGGCTAAAATATGGGCAAAATATATTGATATAGGCGTGTAAATCCGCCTATCATCAATATTCTTGAATATATTGTGCCATAATCAATGAATTACATTCCTCACTTAAGAGCCAAGAATTGAAACATGCCATATCTATTGGTTGGTTCCTTTATCTTTATACTGCCACTCCTTGAGCATAATAGGAAATCCAAAAAATAATTAGGGGTGAAATTCATAAGTTCAAAGTGAAAAGAGAAAATTTGAGGCCAATTCTTGGGCTACCTTGATAAAGTTTGAGTAATTAAGGTACCCATGGGCTTGTTGGTGAAGTCTGAGTAACCAACATAGCCATGTCATACTGCGACAATAAATCAGGCGCTGCTTGGGAGGCAACCTAAGGTATTGTGTTGTTGTATCATCATTCTTGTTCATGTGATTGACGTCAGATTTGTGCACCTATGGTTCCACAGGTATGTTCCTAACTCTCTTGTTTTATAGTGGCTTAATGCATTGGGGATAGTAAATTATTATAATTTGAGGGTGGGGCTGCTTGTGGGTCTTTATGTCCTCTTAGGGTTTTTGTTGTAGTGCCTCTTTTTCCTGGAGTCCTGTTCCTGGTAGAGCCGATATATTTGGGTGTATTGTATTTTGTTTCATGATCTTTTGTGTTTAACTAGGAGAAAAATGAGTATCTAGGCCAGTTGACATATTTTTGTTGATTTTTGAGAAAATGATACCCCTTCAATTGCTTGTCTTTGAACTGTGTGATAAGTCTATATATGTGACCATTGTGAATCTCGTTATGACATTAGGATTAGGGACATGATAACCATTGCTAACAATTGCATGCACCAGAGAAGTAGTAGCTTGTGTTGTAACCATGTGCCATGTGTGTGAGAGATACTACTTAGTTCCTTTTGTGTGTTGAATCCAGAACTTTCCTGGCCATTCTTTCCTAGATTGTTGCATAGTCATTTAGGAAAGGATCATAGGTCTTTTTTAATATAAGTCCACTTTTAGCCTAAATGACCTTCCCAATTTGAAATAGTATTCCTTGATTCTGATTTTTAGCCTGTATAACATGTTTCTTTGTTTTCACCTTTCACCTTTCCATTTGTGTTACAATGAACTTGTTTTGGTACTGATACTCCTGGACATTGTATACCCCAACTCAGGAAAGTCGCTTAAGTTAAGGGTGACTATCATAGGGGTGCATAATGTAAAGTGGGTTTGAAGAAAGGTAAAATAAGAGAAAAAAATAGTAGGACTGGGTGTGGTAAAAAAAGAAATAGAAAGAAAAAAAGAGAAATGAAAGAAATAACACCAACCTAAATGTGCAATAAAGAATAAAAAGGGAGAAATAAGGGTAGAATAAACAAAATTGGTTGATAAGTGGACCCCAAAGTAAGTGTAGCGCCAAGGATACTTAGCACTCTAAGAATATCCATATATGTATCATACCAACCCATAATCCTACATTAAAAATCGTATAAAGTCCTATAGTGATCTTAGCTTGACTGTCTGAAAGCTTAGATAAATAAAATAAGGGCAAGCTTGCATATTGATTGAGACTTCTTTATGAGTATGAGTGTCTCTTAACCATCCCAACATTGACATGCATGATTTCATATAAGTGATTGAAACTTTCTTATTGTGAGGGAACATGGGTTGTATTTCTCGCCACTTACTTGTTTGGGTAGTGTAACTTGTAAATATGCATGGTGGTTTGTTTCTAATGTAATACCATATCCTGATTTCTTTGTGTTACATTGTTGTGCTTCATAGATACGCACAGTTGGTTTTAAGGTATTGAACTTGGAGAGGGTAATGTGTTTTGAGCTAAATTTGATGATTGAATGCAATAGGTATCTTAGGTTTCTCTTAGTTAAGTATCGTTATATATTGTGTTGTATTTTTGTTGCCTGAGTACATGCAACGTTTTAAGTTTAAAGTATTGATGTGCTATGAATTCATAGCCCTTACGATGCTTAAACTTGGAGAATATGCGTGTACTTATAACTATTTTGTTGGATTTGTTGTGTTTTTGGAGCAATTTTGCAGGAAACTAGATTTTGGATGCTAAACGGAAGAAAAACTAGGTTTCGGATGCCAAACGAAAGAAAAACTAGGTTTTGTATGCTAAATAAAAGAAAAAGATAAAAAGTTGAAGTTTTGGACTACTTACCAAGGAATTTACTGGGAGTAGATGCCACTTACTTACGTAGGTACGAAAGTAGATGTCAGAACTTGAAGTTCAGAGGCTCAAAAGTAGGAAAAAGAAGACTCTGACACTTACAAAAGACATCTATGGCCCGTAGGTGCCACCTACAGTCTATAGGTGGCCTTAGTAAGTGTCAAAGGGCCAAATCCAGAGAGTTTCAGGAGCTGTACAGGAGGCCTGTCACTAACTAAGGACCACCTACGATCCATAGGTGGTACCTACAGTCTATAAGTGACCTTAGTAAGTTGTCACCAACCTAATTTTTTTTTGATCATTTTGAAATCGTTTCCTAGGATTTTCATGTAACCTATATACACTCCTATAATGTTTTTAGTCCTTATTATGCACGTTTAGTCAAGTTTTCCTATTTTATTTAGGATTTGATTTTTAGGGTTTCTTGTAATCTGTAAATACCCTTTAGACTTTGTTATATGCTGGAGAGCAGAGATAGGCCCTTGTAGGTTAGTTTATGCACTTTGGGGCTAATTTACACACCATATACTCTTGTGTTATTGTTCTTGGTTTGTTATTCAATTTAATACTTTAGGATTTCTTCTTTCATTATTGTGAGATTGATTCTGTAATTTCGTCTATGGATTCCATTATTGATCTCATAACTATGAGCGGCTAATTTTCTTAGCTAGGGTTGTAGGAATTCTGGTAAATTAATGAACTAGAGGAAGTGACAAGTCGTTCTAGATAAAGATTCTTTCATGTATTAGATTTTCTTTGTTCTTATTGATTTATTTGTGGTAGCCAATGTTAAGATCCCACCTATATTCACTACTTGATTCACAAGAGAGGTAAAGAATAGGAAAAGATGATCACAACAGTAATTTGGAAATTAATTGTTGATCTAGGCTAATCAGCATCATCCACGTAAGATGGTTTATCTTTCATATAATAACTTGAGACTCAAAAAGTAATAGTTAATTGGGATCCAGGATAAGGAATAGTAAAGCAACACTGTGAGACTCTAAAGGTAAAGGGTGAAATTCGTCAATGAGTCAACAAGAAAGTTGATGGGACATAACTTATCAAATTCTGCATGCAAGGTATTGTAATAGTTCGACAGTGCACGATAAATCTACGGAGTTAGAAGTTAGGGGGAACACAAGCCTAGTGTTGTCTTAGATTATTTACAACCAAAAGCATACAATATTTGTTACTACTTGCTAGTTACTATAAATATGCCCTTTTTACTTTTCCGCACTGCTTGGTGATTTCAACAAGTTCAAGCAAGATATCTAGCCTATTCCATCTAGGATCTACTCCAAACTAGTTAGATTACTATATTTTGATAGTGGCTGCTTTATCCTTCTAAGGAGGGGGTGTTTGGGCGGTATCACTCTCAAATATGATTGTTTGAAATTAAACTGTTGTTTAGAAATAAAATGGGTATTACTAATTCGGAAGATGATGTGGTTAATTCTGATCGATAGCTAAATTATTTTACGTCCAATGGATAACTAATATTTGGTAAAACTCTTATTTAGAATGATGATTATTTATCTATATTTCTTTGTACCATTGAAAATATACCTTAAAGTACAAATTTTATTATGAAATAAACTTTGAACAAGAACAAGAACAAACAGCCAAATAATATGAATGAAGCGAGTAAAATGGGTGAACAAACAAATAGTGTGAATAAGAAATGAATGAAATGGGTGATTTATAAAAGAAAATTAATAAGGTAAGGGACACATTTTAACTTGCAGGGTAAACAGTCTCCCAACCTTGCAATATAGTTGAATTCTTCACTAAATACTCCCTCCATTCATAAATATATATTCACTTTTGACTTGATATATTGTAACACCTCAAACTTTTTTAAATTAAATTTAAAACTTTAATCGAGCATGACCCTAAATTTATAAAGAGTTAAGGGGTGTACGTATTTTACAAAGAATTATAGTGTATACATATACATATAATTGTAGTGTATATATACATATAATTGTAGTGCATATAAGTTATATGGTTGCTATTAGTAGAAAAAAAGGGAAATGTAAAAGTCTTAAACTTTGAATTGCTACTTCCAAATGAGGGCCACTTTAGTTCCTAAAATATACTAAAGTAATATAAGGGAAACAAAAAGAAAGGATTCTGATTTTGGGGGAAACTAACGTATAGTACTAGTACTTATCAAGAAAAGAATAGTAAATTAAAAATGAAAAAAATTAAAGAAAAGTACTAGTACTAGTGGCATAGCCATTACTATTATTCCTTTGTTTCTTCCTTCTTTTCCACCAACTAGGAAGCAAATCAAATAATTTAAGAGAAAACAAGAGGCAGCAGCTGGAGTACTTATACTCAATTTCTTATTCTTCTCCCGACATCCAAGAAATCACTAAAGGGGGAAGAGAGGAAAGGATTCTTATGATAATTTTAAAATAATCTTGGAGAAGTGGCTTTAATAATCTAAAGTTGAAAATGAATTCCAAGAGGTAAATTCTCTGGCCCTTTCTTTTGAATTTAATTGTAGACTAGTATTTGAGGATATCTAATTTGAGTTTTTGCACTACTTTTTAAACTAAATTTTATAACTAGGATTCTTTAAAAAAAAAAGAGAGAAAAAGATATGGAATTTGATAAAGGTAAATTTTTAGGAATTTCTACTAATTGGGAGGACTTGATATTGAATAGTATAAGTTGGAATAGTTAGAATTCATTTTGAATTCATGTTAAGAAATATGATGATTTCGGATATAATCGAAGATTATTAGAATAAATTATTAAATGCATCTACGGGGCATTGATGGACATTTATTTTATCCTTATAATTAGTAGATTGATTATCGGATATCTTGAACGGGTGGTTGGAAGGATAAAGGCTACGCTATCGCGGGTTGAATTATTTAAGGCTCAAAATACTTTCACAGTTAATAAATCACTAAAGGTATGTAAAGCTAAACCTTCCCTCTCCACTAAGGCACAACCCTACTTCATGTGCTCCTTCTTAACAATGTAAAAATTTTTATGAAATAGGAGGATAGAATCTTTATATTGCCGTACACATCATTCCCTCGTTCTAGAATCAAGCTTATAAGTATTCATATTTTTCTCCTTGTGCCAGGTCTTCACAGTATTTATTGTAAATCTCTTTACTTAGAAGTTCTTAGGCCACATATTATATATTTCACATGTTAGGAATAAAGTAAATAATAATATCATAGTTATGCTTGTATGTATTAACTAAGTGATCACTACCGTTATTCACATGTCATAGGCCTTTATGACATTATTTGATAAACATTAATGATGGGAGGGTACATAGGTTTTTCTTTGCATATCAGTCGACGTGATTCTGTGCATAAGATCCAGATCAGACCATTATAATGAGTGCAACCATTGGGGCGTATTCGTCATTGAGGCATTATTTTTATTTAGAGTTAGTTGGAATGTCATGCACTGGTTTTCCCTGACTTGAGCCAATATATGACATATATGTCTTACGGGTAGACCCTCATGGTTAGGCCATGGGCAGGGCGTACCTGGTTTCAAACCGCAATTACAGTTATATGTATGAGATCAAATCAATGAGTTGAGCAAAAAATACTTTATACTTGCCTCACATTGCCTTCGGTAGGCCATCTTGTGATCATTTGTGCTACTTATAGGATAAATACACCACCTAGGCAAATTATAGGTCTTATATTATAATGAACACTTTTATAAATATTATATAAGATACAAATAAGACCAGTGTATAGGTTAAAGTTTCATGTCATACATGTGTTGCTTGTTGGATCGTACATTTTCACTTTAATATTTAATACATATGAGCTTCTGCACTTTTCCAACTGTTATTCTGTTTTCTTTTATACCAGCATATATTGTTTATGTACTGACGTCTGATGTACAAGAAATTGCGCTACTAAGAACTGATTTAGGGGTACCAGCAAAGCAGCTTGCAGTAGCAACTTTTAAGAAAGTGAATGCAGTAGCATCACAGGGTTCAACTTTCAAAGCTTATGAGTCAGAATTGAAGGAGGAAGAAAACTATCTGGAGAGTGGCAGATTTTCGAGCCCAAGGGAAAAGGAACCAAGGTCGGAACTGCTATGATAAATACAGAGACCATAGTAGAGAGTGAGATAGTGACTGGAGGAAGAAGGATGACTATAGAGAGAAAGGATATAGGTTCATTTTGCTTGGTAGATAAGATGTAGAATCGAGAATAGAAGAGATACTGACTAAGCTGGTGAGGGTTAAGAAATTTAGGAGACTAGCCTTAAGGAGATTAAGGTCGATACTTTAGGGTTAACCCAAAAGGTCGAGTCTCATGCCACTACTATGAAGCAGCTGAAGCACCAGTTCGAGCAGATATCAACTATTCTAAACTAGAGGCATCCAGTTACCCTTCCGAGCAACATTGTACAGAATCCAAAAATAATAATCATGTTCTTTCCATTAACACGAGGAGTGGTATGACTACTATGGATCCCATACTACTTATTGTAGAAGCTGTTGTTGATGAGATACCTTTTGTGGAGTCAGAAAAGGCAACAGGTGGTGATGATGCAGTTGCTAAGGAAAGAGGTAAGGGTTCAGTTATCGAGTAGAAAATAAGATAAATTTTGAGACCGCCCCCACCATTTCCTCAACGATTGAAGCAAAAAAGAGATAAAGGAAAATTTAAGTGATTCATTGAATGTTGAAAGAGTTGATCTTGAATATTTCTCTTCTTGAGGAATTGGAGAAGATGCCTGCATATGCCCGATTTATGAAGTAATTAGTCACAATGAAGAAAGGAGAAATGATTAAGGATGTTGATGGCTTGCACAACTATAGTGCAATCACTATAAGGTCTTTGGCTCAGAAAAGGGGCGACCCCAGAGCATTCACTATATCATGTACTATTGAATCATCATGGTTTGCCAGAGCTTTATGTGACTTAGGAGCCAGCATAAATTTGATGCCACTGGCCATATTCATGAAATTGGGCTTGAACCCTCCAGAACAGACTTTAATGCAGCTATTGATAGTTGACCGTACGGTGAAAAAAACTGTTGGCATTTGATTTGATGTAATTGTGAGAGTGAATAATTTTATCTTCCCGGCTGACTTTGTCATTCTGGATTGTGAGGTTGATACCGAGATACCCATCATATCGGGGAGACTGTTTATAGCCACAGGTAGAGCGATAGTTGACATGGAGAAAGAAGAGATAAAATTCAAAGTCAATGATGAGGTAGACATATTCAACATCCAAAAATCAATGAAGCAGCCTACCAATATTAGGGTGGTGTCGGCGATCAATTGTATTGATGACTGTGGAGGGTACTCTTATGGGTATCTTAATGAATTCTGAGTAATCAAGATACCCGTGTCGTGCCGCGACATTAAATCAAGTATTGTATTGGAGGCAACCCACGGGCTTGTTGGTGAAGTCTGAGTAATCAACAAGCCACGTCATGCACTATTTTAGTGTTCACATTTTTATTGTTTTTATTTTGTAGGATTTTTAGCTTATGGACTTGCCTATAACATGGTAAAATTGCTACATTCATTATCCAGGTAAGGGGACAGTGTGATCAATCCATCATGGTCATAAGTCCTAGGCGGGCTAGGTAAGTTGAGCAATAAATTGAAAAGTTAAAATTTGAGGATGAAAATGGAAAGTTGTGGACTTTGGCACGTAATCATACTTATTGGACCACAAATGTAGGTTACGGGATCATAAGTAGTTGTAAAAATATCAAAAAGTCAAGTTCAAATTACAGAAAAGCGGGCTAAAATTTTTGGCCCTGTACTTGCGCCCTATACATGCTGGCCGCATGTGGCACTTGCATCCATGCCTGGCCTCTTGTGGTAGACTCAAGTAGCTGTTGCAGCTAGGTCATGTGTGGACCCAAATTTTAATTAAAATTTCAGGCTCATCAATATATATTTAAAACCTAAAACAGCCCCCATATATATTTAAACATCCCTAGCCTCGTTCTAACTCATTTAAATCCTCAAAACTTCACTTTTGTTTTTGCATTCAAGCTTCCCTCTTAAAACATAAACTAGCTCCACACTTTAAACACTAAATTGATACTTCTTTGAGATACCAACTTGTCCCAACACACTAAAAATAAGTTCCAACTTTGGTTTTGCTTGATTTCTTCTTTGTTCACTTCTGAATTTGCATAAAAAGAGGTAACTTTCTCGGCTCCTAATGGTTATGTGTTGATTTATTTATTGTTTAAACAAGTTGATATGTTCATTCCCATGAAAAATATATAGAATCTATCATGCTTTTATGTAGGAGCCTTGAAGTAGCCTATAATCTCAATATTGGGCCTTATGTTGAATTAAATTCTAAAGTTAGGCCCCAAACAGAAGTTGAACTTGAATGAAGAAAGTAATACCACAAGTTGAGCATATTTTCTTGCTTTGAAAATCATTATTCTTAATAGGTGTGTGCACATTGGACTTTTTAGAATTTCAAATAGGTTACAAGGGTGTGAAAATTGAGGAAAAATTCAAACTTTTTGAATTTTGAGTTTTCCTTCAACTTTTGCTATCCCTCATTGTTGTTGGAAACTCACGGATGGATTTTCAGGTACAAATGGAACCTAAATCTACTAAGAATAAGAATGGAGAGACATCTAGGGGATGATATGAGTCCTCCAAGACTAGTAGTTCGGTGGAGGAGCACCCAGTTCAGCGGAGTAGAAAGACGGCAATTGGGGTGACGTGCAGAGTTACTAGAGAGTAGATGCGCTAGGTTTCTTAAGCTATTGTAGCCCGGATAAGGATGAAGTCATCTTGGATGTCACTCCCACACACTCCTCCGCTAGATGATGATGATGATGAGCACGAGACAGATTTTGAGTCTAATCCATAGGTTGTAGCTCAGGACTCCTAGTCTGAGGAGGGGCCCCAGGATTCATCCGAGGATGCAGAGCAGGAGGAGTCATTATCGGTACCCCAGTCTGAAGAGGGTGACGCCACACATGTATAATAGATAGATGTACCCCAGTCTGAGGAGGGTAAAAGATAGGCTTCCCACGATGTACCAGTATAGTAGGGGTAGAGTCCTGCACCCGTATATGCTATAGAGGTACCTCCTAGGTGGTGTGTAGATAATATGTGAGATATATTTGTTATGGACAGTTATATTTTGGAGGCAGGCAGGCCTAAAAGGCTTATTTATGAGGAGCGTCGGATTGATCTATCTAGGTTGAGTCAAGTACCATAGTTACAGGCTACATTCGATCGATATCAATTAGAGTGGATGACCAGACCACTCAATTCTTATAGCCCAACCATGGTACGTGAGTTTTATGTATCCTACCGAGCTATAGTAGTTTTTTCTATGCATAGAGCTCCATTCCAGGTGAAATTTACAAAGTAGCCACTGCTTGATCATACACTTGTGAGAGAGGTCAGAGTTGATCTTTCAGTAGATACTATCTACCAGGTCATATATCACTCTCGCATTTATAGTTGAGTGTGATTATAGATTGAGAGTTACATGAGATCGACATATTATGCGGGAGGCTGAGCATAGATGAGAGATGGTTGAGATGGCTAGGTGGATAACTAGCTATATTTCACCTTTGGGTGATGTGACCCTATGGATCGAGGGTCATGGTGTGATCAAAAGGGGCCGTTGATTTTTTTAGGCCAAGTTTTGATAGTTGCTCATCTGATACCGACTATTACCCATAACTTCAGATAATATATTGACTTGGGAGGAAGAAACCCTGGTTTCTAGTATGATGTTCGGATATGCTATCTATTTTGCAGCTATCCTCTGGCATGAGATCCATGATAGAGCATTTAGGGAGACCATTAATCTTTCATTCCCTTACATGATTTAGAGGTTATGTGATAAGGTCGATGTACCTGAGGTACCAGGTGTAGATGATATAGTACGTGTGATGGATACTGTATAGACAAAGATTATGAAGGATCTGGCATGTCTAGGCCTTTCTCGGAGAGCTAGAGAGCCTGCCGCAGTACCTCAGGCCCAGGGTAAGGGCCCATCAGTTTCCACAGTGCCTGGTGATGCACGTGGAAGTGATGTGGGTATTAGTGTTTATATTAAGATAGAAGAGCAGAGAGAGGATCCAAATTTGAGTTCTCGGGGCGAGGGGACGCCATCCACTTCTCCATCAGCCCCGATTTCTACCTCAGAGCCGATTGGCATATCTTCAGAGCCTACTCACCCATCCATTATAGCTCCTGCTATAGGTATGATTAATATATCTTGTGAGTTCTTGTAGAGCTTAGTGGATAGCCAAAGGGCCATTGATGCTCGATTGAGGGTTGTTAAGATCGAGATGGCTACCCTATATGGGCAGATAATATCAGGAGTTCAAACTAGATTCGAGCAGGCAGAGGCCAGATAGAAAGCCGCACAGAGATCTACACTGTTTGAGCTAGGTACTAACTTATAGGAACATCTTAATGAGTTTGAAAAATAGGTTACAACTCGATTTATAGAGATAGATGCGTCAGATCTAGCCCAGGTAAGGGAGGATTTAGATATATTACGAGCAAAGGTGCCCTATCTCATAGAGTATCGTATAGCAGCCACCTCCTTAGTTATACCCCCAATGGTTATCACCTCTGCTCACACCTAGATAATTTGACTTCTTTGTAGAGGATGAGGAAGAGTTCCTGGTAGTTAGGGCCAAGAGAGTTCATATAGGAGACTTGCAGGATCCTAATATGCCATATGATCAGGTAGTTAAAAGGGCCAGACATGATTTGATAGTGACTACAGTTGTTGATAGATAGAGGAGTATAGATATAGTTGCGGGTACATCTTCTATCAGAGCATCGCCACCACCACCGCCTCACTACACACGAGCACTTAGTGTATCCCAGGTATGCTCTCACTTCTCTTTGTTTTGTATTATTTTCATGCATTGAGGATAGTGCACAATTTTTTAGTTAGGGATGGGGTATACCATAACCGCCGTGGGTTTTGTTGTCGTGCTTCTTTTCCTGTTAGTTGTAGTATGATTATAGAATCACATGTCTAGGATAATTTATGTCGTATTGGTTTTGTCTAGTATTGTGTTGAGTTTTTGTGTAATTAAGAGATTTTTAAGTAGTTAGGATAATAGTCATATTTTGACTGATTTTGAATACCCCTCCAAAAATTATGTTTTAGAACTATATGAATGTATATATGTATGAACAGATAGATTTTTTGTGGCATTATGATTAGGGGAACTATAATCACTTGCTATCAATTGCATGAATAGGATAAGTAGTAGCTTATAATATTGACTTTGTGCTATGTGTGTATGAGATCCTACTTAGTTCCCTTTGTGCATTGAATTCAGAACTTGCCTGGTTAGTCTTTCCTAGGTTGAAGGATATTTAGTTAGGAAAGGATCATAGGCCATTTTTTATTGTAGTCCACTTTTAGCCTAAATGATCTTTCATGTGTAAAATAGTATCCCCTGATCCCTGTTTTGAGCCTTGTAGCCTGTTTCGTTGTTTTCACCTATTCACTTTTTCATTTTTATTACAATAAACCTATTTTGACCTGGTCCTCCTTGGACATTGTGCACCTCAACTCAGGCAAAACACCTAAGTTGAGGGTGACTATCATAGGGGTGCATAGTGTAAAGTAGGTATGTAGAAGGATAAAATAAGAGAAAAAGGTTGGGTGTGGTAACTGAAGAAAAATAAAAAGAAAAGAAAAAAAATAGAAAATAAAAAGAAAAAATTGTGAAAAAAATTTAAAAAGAAATAATAAAAAGACCACACTCAACCTGAATGTGCTTTAACATAAAAAAGAAGAAATAAGGGTAAAATAAAAGGAAAATTAGTTAATAAGTGAGACCCCAAGGTTAGTGTAGTGCCAAGGAGGCTTAGTCACTTAATATGTCCATATGTACCATACCATCCCCTAAGCCTACATTCGAAGCCAAGAGAAGTCATATAGTAATCCTAACTCGATTGTCTGAATGCTAAAGTAAAGAAAATAAGGGCAATCATATGATATTTGATGCACATAATTGGAACTTCTCTTTTGAGTGTGAGTGTCTCTTGACTGTCCCTGCATTAACATGCATTATGTCATATTAGTGAGTGGGATACCTTTGTTGTGAGGGCACATGAGTCATATTGCTAGTTTCTTGCTTGTTTTGGGCAGTGTAACTTGTACATATGCGAGGTTGTCTGTTGTTAATGTAATGCCATACCTTGATCCCATTGTGTCACATTGTTGTGCTTCATGTTTATACATAAGTTGGTTTTGAAAAGTGAGGTTGGAGGGGGTGTTGTGTTTTTAGCTTAAAGTATTGACTAATTGCCTTAAATAGCTTAGATTCTCCTAGTTAAGCATCATTTTTATTTTGTTGTCTGACGACATGCAAATATTCTAAGTTGAGGGTGTTGATGTACTATAAAAATATAGCACTTTCTATTCTTAAAATTATATAATTATGCAAGTTTCTTACGTTGTTTTGTTAGATATGATGTGTTTTGGGTATGTTTTGCAGAAAATCATGTTTTGGATGCGAAGTTCGTGAAAAAAGAGGAAAAAAGGTGTTTTCACTACTTTTGAGAGCAATTATGGATGTTTGATACACATTTCGGATTGTTCGTGATCAAATCATGTTAGGAGATTGAAGAAGAGTTGAAAAGATGACTCCCGACATATGCTAAGTCAACATGCGGACCGCATGTAGTACTTGTGGACCACATGTAAGAAAAGCAATTGTTAGAAGTCCAAAATACGGAGAGCTGACTTACAGGAAATTTCGGTCTGGCACTTGCAATCTCCACTTGCGCCCTCCCTGCAGGCCACAAGTACTACCTACGCCCAAGAGCAGGGCACAAGTAGGGACCATAAGTGGCCACCGACCTTTTTTTCTTCTATTTCATGCGGATTTTAGTTTTAGGGTTTCCTCATGTACTATAAATACCCATTATGTGTTTTTTTTAGTAAAAGTGATGCACTCTTGATACTCACCAACATATTTTGATTTCGAGATTTGATTTTGATCTTGGAATTCTCTTGTATTAATTTCAGTTGATTAATTTAGTTATGATCTTGGGTTTTTACTTCTTATTATTGTGATTTCATCTTATGCTTTTAATCATGAATGTTGTTGATTTCTTCACAAGTATGAATGGCTAAAACCCATAGCTAGGGTTGTGGAAACCCAAGCGGATTGACGAAGTAGGGAAAGTGCTATTGTTGTTCTGAACCAATACCCATACATGCATTGCTTTATCTTCAATATAATAGTTTTCTTAATGGGTGAACACGTTAGGATCTCGCCTAAATTATTGCTACTTACTCCAAAAGAGGAGTAGGGACTAGGAAAAGATAAAAACAACAGTTATTTGAAGTTTAACTATCGATCCATGCTTATAGGCTTTATCTATGTAAGATGGTTAGATTTTATCTAATAACTAGGGACTTAAAAGGTAATAAATAACTAGGATTAAGATAAGGTTTAGTAACGTGATATCTTGAGACTCAAAAGGTAAAGGGTGAGATCCTTTTACTCGTCCAAAAGACTGTAGAAGGTACATAACTTATCGATTTTGCATGAAAGGTATTGGGTTGATTTAACAAAGCACGATAAGCCTACGGAGTTGAGAATCCAGTGGGAACACAATCCTAGCATTCACCTATTACTAATTATAACCGAAATTGATACTCGCCACTTGTTCAATTTTACTATTCAAAGCCCCCATTTACTTTTCTAGTTTCGCCTGTTGATTACAACAACTGAGAGCCGTGAGTCCATGTATTCCCTTGGAATTCGACCCCAACCTTTGTTGGGTTACTATATTTGGAAGCGACCGTATCATCTTTAGAGTGGAGGTGTAGCTTGGACGTCACCAACATCTTGGGGGCACCATGGTTTATCGTTGCAGTTTCAGATCCATAGGATAGCAGACATCCACTATAGGCCCTACTGTCATTTTCAACTGATATTTTGGTAAGCTCCATCTCCTATGGATCCAGTCTATGTCTAGTATTTTGATTATATGTACCGGTCTTTAGTTGGGCATGTCAGGCCTTAAGCCAACTAGTCATTTGTAGTATAGCATGTCAAACTGACTAGAGGCTTCATGAACATCACACAATATTATATTATACAGTTTTTTAATATAACTCCCCCGTGTACATATACAACTCATATTGGATATCCTGCTCGTTATTATTCCATAATCTTGTGTATGTCATAGAGTGCTTTTAAAGTAAGTGTATATGATCCTTGTCCACTATTATAGTTTTGAGGCATGACATATATGTAGTAAGAAACAATAAATATATGGGTGATCTTACTATATCACCCTTCGAATATAATAGTTTTTTCTTTGAAAAATGCAATGATTGACGTATTGTATTTAATACCAAAGGTAAAATAGGTAAAAATGGATAAATTATTCATTGATTTCATAAACTGGATAGGTATTGTTGGACATTCTAAAATAAAAAAGTGGACAAATAAAGATGGACGAAGAGAATACATTGAAGTCATTAAATTCCCAACCTCCACAAACTTTTTCAGCCAAAGTATAAGGTAACTCTATTTACCTTATAATATAAAATTACGATTTTACCTTGCACTTTAATATGTGACAAACGACGTTGACTTTCAATGGATAGGGTAAGTACTGTGTTTACCTTATCCGTTTTGAATTTTTTTTATTTTCATATGCCACTTTGAAATTTTGAATGAAAAACTTGTCTTTTAAGCTCTGAACTCAAACATAATGCATATAGACACACTAAGCCAGCATTTCTATATTGTTTTACAAGTTTACACTATCTGTGCCAAAATCCTAAATCAGCGTGGGCAAACCACTAAACGCTGATCCAACACCATCATCAGGGGAGAGATATAGAAACAAATTTAATATTTGAACATTATAATTATATTCTTTTAAATAATCTGACATTGGAATTTTGTAAGTCTGCCATTGAAGTGTGATGCTGGTCATCCATTTCTCAGGTAAAAATATAAAAATGAATGACCTGCTACAATAAGTAAAAGTCACATGATTGTGTAAAAAGAAAATACATCGATGGTTCACCAAACTTAAAATCTAAACAAATAAGATGTTACCATGGTGGAAATGGCATAACGATTGTTACACCACATTTTTGGTGTGAATTTAAGTAAAGTTCACATGAGAATAAAAGGGAAGGTTAAAACAAAAGAATCCAAAGAGTGCAACATGAATAGTGATTCCTCTTTCGGAAGAAGCTCAATTCCTCCTCATGCGTCACCTGTGATCGTGTACTCCAATCGCCCAAGTTGTAAACGTCCTCAGTGTTTGGACTCACTCTATTCATTTTTATTTATCTATTATATAAATATGTAAACTTTTACTTGTCCAGTTTAAAATTAAGCAATAATTTATCAATTAATTTATAGTTTACCTTATTAATAACTATTCTATAACCATTTTTTAAATATTAAATTTATATTCAAAAAGTGATGAATAATTAATTTATTACCATATCTTTGTTACGTTCAAATGTCAAGAAGAATCATTAAAATAAAGAAATAGTAGCTGCCATTGAAGAGAGAAAAAAGAGAGAGTAATCTCTTATTCTGGAACTAAACCCACTTTACACAATGATCTATCTTATTTGGAATCTTCTAGATTCACTCTTTTTATTCATTTATAAAAATAGACTGTAATTAAAAGACATGGACTCTATCTTTATTGGGCTATATATTGGGTTGGATCAGCATGTCCAACCCCCCCCCCCCCCCCCCGCAAGCTTGAATGGGATACCAGACCAAACTTGGGAAATAAAGTGCAATGGTGAACACCTGGTAAGGCCTTAGTGAACACATCAGCCTCCTGTGAAGCACTGGAAACAACATCTAAAAAGATGAGACCAGATTAAAGCATATCCTGAACAAAATGACAATCCACCTCAATATGTTTCATGCGCTCATGGAAAATTAGATTCTTAGCAATGTGGATAGCAAAATGAATGTCACAGAAAATAGAAATGGGGGTAAGATAGTGTAAACCCTGAATCTGTACCCTAAATGCTACACGATACTTACGACCCTGAAAGACCACAAGCTAACCCATGAAGAATATCTTCTGTGAGCACTAAATAATATACTATAACAAATATGGAAAATAGGCTGAAATGCCATAAGGTTCAAAATCTGTAAATACTAATAAAGTGTATCAGCTGAACTAATAATTTGTAAAACTGAACATTATTTGAAAACTAGTCTGAAAATCCTCTAACTGAACTGTCTGAAAGTAGAGTTGATGGGACAAGCCCCCAAATAACCCCACATACTGAAATACTAAAACTAGTAAAAATCTGAAATAAAAAACTATCCTTGAATGGTGAGGACTCACTGCTAATCTACTGCTGTTAGCTGAATCTGAATCTATCGATGCGCGATTGGGAACCTAAGCATCCTAACCTATGATATAAGATATCATAGCACAAAGAAAGAGTATGAGTCAGTACGTGGAATATACTGGTATTCTAGATGGGGTAAGGCTAAATGCAAGGGTTCACATGCATGGACAATAACTGGCTGCATAATATAGAGTAACAAAACATGAGAGTACATGAATAACTGATACTACTATAAATACTGAGTATGCAATACTGTGCATATACGTGTATACTGTAACTAAACTTTTTTGAAGCTGAGTATTGATTTTTGATAACTGAGTAACCGATATTTGAAGTTATTGATACTGAATAATTGTATTTGATAGTCCTGATACTGTAGAACTGAATTGAGTTCTATTGCTCCATTGGAAGGGTGTCAATACTGTGTCATAGGTAAGGACAAGATGAGAGTTATCCTCATCTGGAAGGTACTCTAATAAGAATGTTGGAACCCTCAACTGGCAGGTTAAAATACCTCATCAACCCTCAAGAGGCAGGTTTGATGTCCCAACCTATGTTGGCTACGTAGTTTTGGAATGTAAAGATTTCTTCTATGGATCACACCCTCTACTGGCAGGTAAGCCCTATCATTGGGTTCACTCGGTGCTGAATCCTACTCCTAACTGAAAGACTCTGAACTGAGCATACTGAACTGTACTGGACTAAGACTGAGTTTACTAAATTTTCCTAAATTCTATAACTGACTAAGAGTACTTCTGATCGTGACATGAATGAGATTCTATAACTGACATTGTCTCTAGGTAAACATCTAAATTATCGGGTATTAACTACCCCCAGGACTCGATAGCATGAAAACTAAAGCATAACATAATCTTGAATAACATGACATTGTTCACTTGTTCATAATTCATCCATAGAGACTTTTTATCAAACACTTGTAAGGCATCTACTTATTCACGAAGGGGGAACATATGCTATCAGGTTATAATGGCACTAATTCATTCACAAAGGCATTTTATCAAACACATGGGGAGCGTGCTTAGGTTATACAACAATCAACACACATTGTTATCATAGCTACATCAATCAACTTGTAAATTGAAGGGTTCATCAAGAGGATCATGTAATTCAACACATATAATAATTAATTTAATGAAAGATTGTAATTTAATTATGTACAAAAACCCAACAATAACATGAATAAGAATTCAATTCAATTCAAGCATGAAAGTTCATAACTTAACAATCTTGTAGTTTGAAAACGAATTCGTGGACTCTATGGGTGGAAGGGACCCATAGATGAACACCTAACATAACTTGGAATGTTAATGCTTGAAGGTTCTTGGAGAAATTTTTGATCTTTGTTCTTGAATTTTGAAACTAGCGTTTTTTGCTTTTGAGAGAGAATGATATACTTAAGGGAAAATTGAGTGAATACTGATATATTTTGGTCATTTAGGGATTAATTTCGTGTTTAAGGCTGATTTGGGTCATGGGAAAAGTCTAATTTTTCCTTGGAATTTAAAATCCCGCAATTGGAATGCCGATTAAGGCCTCACCGCGACGCGGTGAATGGGTTATCGCTATATTCACCGCGATGCGGTGGAATCGCGGTGACTCTCTGAATGGTGACAATTGTTGTATTCCGATATGGCCTTCAGCATAACGTGATGGAGTGGTCATCGCGATACTCACCGTGATACGACCTAATCGCTGTGATCCATTATTTTTACATAAACTGCCCTAACTCTTCGCCCGGGTATCAGATTTGGGCGAATTTTGTATAGTTGAAAAGATGACTGAATTCCCTACGTATTTGCGGGCTCTAAACTGACAAAAATACTGAGTATTTCATAAATTTTATATAGGATAACTCACGTACTTAGAGCTAAGTTAAGCTCTAGGAATTCGAGGTATTACAATATCTCCCCCTTGGAAACATTCGTCCTCGAATGTGACTAATTAAGCTGAGAAACACTGATAGACTGAGCTGACACACTAAATATGCATAACTGAGACATGACTACGTTACTGGACTACTGAAAAACTGAGTTCTTGTACTGAACATGTATATCTGATGTATGGAGTACATGACTGAAGCTACTGGTAAGCTGAATTTTTGCACTAAACATGCATATCTGATGCATGAGTACATGTCTGAACTGATTCTTGAATGCATGATAGAATATGCAACGGTAAGAAATACCAAGTTTATAATTGTAACTGAACATGGAACTTAGTAAAGCTAAGGAAGACTGTTACCTTAAGCTGAATCTGAGTTTGCGGAGAAGAGGTGAGGATACTAGGTCTGCATATCTGCTTCTTCTTCACAAGTAGCTCCCTCAACGGACTGATTCCACTAAAGAACTTTTACTAAGGAAACTTTTTTTCCCTCAGTCTGTGAATCTGATGATCTAGGATCTGGACTAGAACTTCTTCGAAAGAAAAATTGTTTTCAATATTTACGTCCTCTAAAAGAACTATAACTTCTGGGTCACCAATGCATTTCTTTAGCAAGGAGACATGGAATACTGGATGTATTGAGGCTAGATCTAAAGGCAACTTGAGCTCATAAGCTACCTTTCCAAAATGGCTGAGAACTCTATAAGGACCGACATTCTCTTCTTGCCAAACCTTTTTACTCCTTTCATGGGAGAGATTTTCAAGTACACAAAATCACCAATCTCAAACTTGAGATCCTTTCTCCTCACATCTACATTGGATTTCTCGGCTCTGGGTAGCCCTAAGACTTTCTCTGATTATCTGAACCTTCTCTAAGGTATCGAATACTAAGTCAGGTTCTACAACTGCGGCCTCACCTACCTCGAACCAATTGATTGGAGATCTATATCTACTACCATAGAGGGCTTCAAACAGAGCCGTCTGAATACTGGAATGGTAGTTGTTATTATATGTGAATTCGATCAAAGGAAAGTGGTCATCCCAACTACTCTTAAAATCAACAACGCATGATCTTAACATATCTTCTAGAGTATGAATAGTCCTTTCTTCTTGACCATCTATCTAAGGATCACACCCTCTACTGATAGGTGAGCCCCCATCCTTGGGTTCACTCGGTGTTGAATCCTAGTCCCAACTAAAAGACTCTGAACTGAGCATACTGAACTGGACTGGACTGAGACTGAGTTTACTAAATTTTCCAAAATTCTATAACTGATTAAGAGTACTACTGATTGTGGCATGACTGAGATTTTGTAACTGACACTGGCTTTAGGCAAACAGCTAAATTATTGGGTATTAAATACCCCCCGGACTTGATAGCATTAAAACTAAAGCATAACATAATCTTGAATAACATGAAATTGTTCACTTATTCATAATTCATCCATAGAGACTTTTTATCAAACACTTGTAAGGCATTCAATTATTCACAAAGAGGGCACAAATGATATCAAGTTATAATAGAACTAATTCATTCACAAAGGCATTTTATCAAACACATGGGGAGCGTTCTTAGGTTATCAACAATCAACACACATTGTTATCATAGCTACATCAATCAACTTGTAAATTGAAGGGTTCATCAAGAGGATCATGTAATTCAACACATATAATGATTAATTTCATAAAATCTTATAATTTAACTATGGACAAAAACCCAACTATAATATTAACATGAATTCAATTCAATTTAAGCATGAAAGTTCATAACTTAACAATCTTGTAGTTTGAAAACGAATCTGTGGACTCTATGGGTGGAAGGGACCCATAGATGAACACCTAACATACCTTGGAATATTAATTCTTAAAGGTTCTTGGAGAAATTCTTGAGCTTTGTTCTTGAATTTTGAAACTAAGGTTTCTTGCTTTTGAGAGAGAATGATGTACTTTGGGGAAAATTGAGTGAATAATGAATTATTTTGGTATTTAGGGATTAATTTCGTGTTTAAGGTTGATCTGGGTCATGGGAAAAGTCTAAGTTTCCCTTGGAATTTAAAATCCCACAACTGGAACGTCCATTAAGGACTCACCGTGACGCGGTGAATGGGTCATCGCTATATCCATAGCGACGCGGTGGAATCGTAGTGACTCTCTGGATGGTGACAATTGTTGTTTTGGGGTTCATCGTGATGCGGTGCAATCGCGGTGACCCTTTGGAAATTAACGAATGCCTGAATATGCAATGGAGTGCTCATCACGATACTCACCGTGACGCGGCCTAATCACGGTGAGCCACTATTTTTATATAAACTGCCCTAACTCTTTGTCCGGGTATCGGATTTGGACGAATTTTATATCGTTGGAAAGCTGACTGAATTTCCTACATATTGGCAGTCTCCAAACTTAAAAATAATGAGTATTTCATAAATTTTATATAGGATAACTAACGTACTTAGAGCTAAGTTAAGCTCTAGGAATTCAGGGTATTACAGATAGAGAACACCAAACTCTTCAAGAAGTCAAAATACCCAAACAACTTTAGCAACCAACTATCGTAAAGCTCTATATTCAGCTTCATCTGAAGATTGAGAAATATTGGCTTGTTTCTTGGACTTCTAAGAAATGGGACAGCTACCCAACAATAAAATATAACCACTGACAGATTTGCGGGAGCTAGAGTAGCTAGCCCAATTAGAATCACAAAAGCCAAAAAGATCAAATGTAGGAGAGTTGGTAAATAATAACCCCAAATTAGAAGTACCATCCAAGTACCTCAAAATATGTAAACCAACGTCAAAATGAGGAATACGAGGTTTAGACATAAACTGACTAAGATGTTGCACTCTCTTGGTGATATCAGGTTGTGTATGCTGAAGAATATTTAATTTTTTGACCAACTTTCAAAATAAAAAGAGATAAGGAAGGAGGTCTCCAGATTCAGCAGATAGTTTAAAATGAATATCCAAAAACAAATTTTGTTGATTGACCAGTAACCCTTGAGGTTGTTTAATGATCTGAAGTCCCAAAAAATAGTGAGCAATTTCCAAATCCTTAATCTTGAATTGTCCATCCAAAAAATGTTTGAGAGCAGAAATTTCAGAAAGGTCATCACCAGTTACAAGAATGTCATCAACATATACAACCATAATAGTAAGGGAAGAACCAGAAAGCTTTGTAAATAAGGAGAAATCATTCTTACTAGTAACATAACCTTTGTAAGCAACGAACAACTTTGCATACCATTGCCTATTGCCTAGAGTCTTGGCAAAACTATATAATGATTTATTAAGCTTTCAAACTAGAGGTGATATAGTAGGATTAGAAGACTGAACATGTAACCCAAGAGGAATATTTATATAACCTTCCTCATCAAGATCACTATGTAAGAAGGCGTTGTTGACATCCAATTGAAATATATCCCAATTCCTTTTAACATCTACACTAAGAAGGCACTTAATGGTAGTAAGCTTGGCAACCTTAGAAAAAGTTTCATCAAAGTCAATCCCCTCTTGTTAAGTGTCACTTTGAATGACTAACCTAGCCTTATATCTCTCAATACTCCTATCTGCCCGATGTTTAATTTTATAGACCCATTTAGAGGGAATAGCCTTCTTCCCAGGAGGTAAGGGCACAATATCCTATATGTAATTCGCCTTAAGTGCCTGGAACTATTTTAACATAGCCTTTTGCCAAACCGAATTAGAAACAACCTAATGATAAAATTGAGGTTCCAGCAAGCGATTCTCGAGATTGTAATAAGCAACCTTGGAATAGAAATATGTGTGAAAATTTAATCCTTTAAGTGAGAAGGAGGGGCAAAAGATCTGGAAGATCTTCTGACAGGAATCAGAGTAGAAGTAGAGTTTGTATAAGTAGAAGAAAAGGTAGAAGAAGTAGGAGTAGGAAAATCAACCTCATTAGGAAAAGAAATAGGAAATAAAGCAGGTGTAGAAAGAGTAAAATAAGGGAAGATGCTCTCATAAAATAATACATCCCTAGAAAAAAAAACAGTATGCTTGGCCAAATCTAATAACTTGATGCCTTTTTAGTCATGCTATAACCAAGAAACACACATGAAATGGATCTAGACTGAAATTTGTCCCTATATGGCTTAGGAACAACACCAAAATAGAGAAAACCAAAAAATTTGAGGTGAGTATAAGAAGGTTCAGAATTATACAAAAGTTGATAAGGTTTTTGTGATATAATAAGGGAGAAGGGAATTTGTTTATCAAATAAGTGGCCACGAAGACACATTCCCCCCTAATATTTAAGTGGAAGTTTAGATTGAAAGAGCAAAGATCGTGAGGGTTCCAGTAAATGCTTGTGAGTTTTTTTCATAACACCATTTTATTATGGTATGTGAAGGGTAGAAGTTTGGTGTATAATACCCTGGGAAGAAAAGAAAGATATGACATCGTTACTAGTCCCCAACTGAAATGCATTATCAGATATAAGGACTTGAACTGTAGTATGAAATTGGGTTTGGACAAAGAAAAATAAAGGAATTAATAAGGGAAAAAGCATTAGATTAGGCAAAAAGTAAATGTGTCTAGGTTTCCTTAGAATAATCATCTACCATGGTTAATAAATACTTGTATCCATTCTATGTTGGGGTGCGATAAGGTCCCCACAAATCGACATGAATTAATTGAAATGAACAAATAGACTTAATGGAACTCTCAGGAAAAGCAAGTTGTTGTTGTATAGCCATGGGACAGATTTCACAAACAAAAGAGTGTTTCTTGGATAATTTGTCTTTTAAAGTAATTGATCTCATTTTACTAAAAGTCATATGGCCAAGTCATAGATGCCAACACATATTAGATTCAATTATGGAAGAATTAGAAGAAAAAATACATAAAGCAGACTGTACAGAAAAAGGAACACGTTTATTCAATCCAATGGTATTAACAATATTGGCAAAACATGAATCAAAAGGAAACGAACCAGTGTTCCCAGCCTCACCAGAAAAAGTAGCAGGTATGGATGATTGTGAGGGTGGATCTGGCTAAAAAATGTAAGTCCATTAAATACTCTACTAAGAGCCAGTGTTCTCTTCAGAGAAGGGCCCTGTAGAATACAATGATTAAGAGAGAAATAAGTACCACAATTAAGTTGTAACAATAATGTGTACAGAGAAATGAGGTTATATCGAAAAGAAGGAACATATAATATATCTAAAAGAGTAATGTCTTTTGTCAAAGAGAGAGATCCTGTACAAGTCACTTTAGTTTTATAGACATTAGGTAATGTTACTATATATGGAACTGAAAGATGTTTAATGTGGAAAATAAGATATTTGTCAGGAGTCATATGGTTTGTTGCACCCGTATCTATTATCCAAGGATTATCAACCCATCTGGAGAACTGACAAGCAAAGACATAACGAGTTCTAAAATTAGTACAGTTAACCAAACTGCAAAATGTGGAGAGCCAAAGTTAAAATTTGCAGAACCAGAGGTAGAAGTGTCTTATGAAGGAACTTTAGTTTATTGGAAAAGAGATAGCAGGTGTTCATATTGTTCCTTAGTGAAACCATGACTCTGAATTTTAGACTGTGGATATTTGCATTCATTAACAAAACCTTCTACCTGACCCAAACCTGGAGGTTCTGAAACTTGGGCATAAGAAGCAGACCTTTTAAAGTTAGTGGGCTGCTGATTGGACTGAGGAGGACTAGGATTATTGGGATGACCATGTAGCCTACGATACTTGTCTATTAGATGAACAGGCTTCTTACAGTACTTCCAGAACATATTGGACCTTCTAGGATCAAAATTAACCTTTTGAAAGTATGTTTTTTGTGTCTCAGGTGAAAAAGATCCATTAAAAGGTCTTTGTATCCCAGTGGAGAATGATACCTAAATAGAAGTGAAAGAGGGAATGGAAAACTGGGCCTCAACTTGGTTCTCATCATTGATTAACATAGCATAAGTAGTATCAACATCTGGAAGAGGCTTTAATAACAGGATATTTCTTCTAACAACTGAATAATTGGAATTTAAACCCATCAAAAACTGATGTAGTTTTTGATCCTCCTCTAATTTCTGGAAACCCTCAAGACAACCACAACACAATTAGGATAGGTGGTAGAGTATGCTAACTCATCCCATAATTTCTTAATCCTAGATAAATATGAAGCAATGCTTGAGGAACCTTGGGATATAGAAGAGAGTTCTTTATGAATTTGATGGACTTTTGTACCATTAGCTTGACCATATCTCTTTTCTATGTCTGTCCATAATTTTTTAGCAAATTCGGCATACATTACCTTTCTATAATCTCTAATTCCAAACTATTCAATATCCATGCAATGACCATGTCATTACACCGATATAGGGCTTCAAAATAAGGAGAATTTATATTCGGTTTAGCTATCTTACCATTAATCAACTCTAATTTATTTTTATAGGACAAACCAATCAATATCCCCCTACGCAACTTGCCATACCCTTTCCCATTAAATTGAGTAGTGACATAACAGTTCCTGAATTATCAGAAGGATGTAGCTATAAAGAGAGATGAATCGATGGAAAATGGAACAAAACCTACCTCAGAAGTAGTAGAACTGGAAGTAATCGGCGGAGATATAATTCTACAATGCAATTAGTCCTGAGCTAACCCTATTTGCTTTCTACTAACTCTGAATCACAACATAGGGAAATATAAATATAAGATACTGATAAATGCGAAGAACTATATGAAAAGTCTGAGTATATCTGAAAATGCTGATCACATCAATCTGATAAAAAAAATACTGAAAGATCTAAATACAACATCTAAAATCTAAGACTGAATCTAGTAGTCTTACAAGCCTTTAATGACTGAAACTAGAGAGTCCCTGGGACAAGCCCCCAACTGAATCATAATGTCTAAAAAGAATACTAAAATAATCTACTAAAGAAATTGGAAATCTAAAAACTAAGTCCCCAAACTATAAGGACTCACCAACTGTAGGGATGTAGATGAGGTACTCAAATATCACTGTCGCTGCTGAGACTGAGCACCTGAACCTACATTATGAGATAGTGTAGCACATAGACGTATATGTGGATCAATACTTTGAGGATGTACTTAGTATATGGGGGTGTATGCGATAAGTAAACAATATTTTCATAATTTATAAATCATGCATGCTTAATGTAAATAACTCAAATAGCTCAAGTAAAATCTGAAATCTAAAGATATAAATCATGATTAGTAAAACATATAATCTGAATCTTGTGAGCCATTACACTTGGTTCTAAAATTTGTATTCTCTTCTTGTTCTCAAATCATGTAAGCTAGATGAAATCTAAAACTCATTCTACATAGTAAATACTTTATCTCTAGACTTTAAATAATTAAATTGTTTCTAGAGTGAGGGGACATTTTGGGAGGTTCTTCTAACCGACATGTACACTATGTGAGCATCCATGGTGTCCCACGACTAGCCCTCATAAGTTTAGGGATGTTCTACCCTTGTCATCGGAATAGAACAATCTTATCTCTGTGATCACAATCTCAACCATCCACGTATAGTGGGAATAAATCTCAATCCTATGGTGGAACGTAGTTATGGGGTATGACACAATAGTAACATGCCCAACTCGATGCTAAATATTACTCCTAATCTCGGGCTCAAAATCTCAAGAAAATCCACTTTGAAAGTAATCTCATGGTTTATAATGAAACCAACTGCAAAATCTGTAAAGTTGATTTTAAACCTATTTTGACCAAAAGGTCAAATCTTTCTCAATAATCTGAAAACATTCTAATTATGGGGTGCATGTAGTACAAAAATTCTCAAAATCACAATCATAAATAGGGCTTAGTGACCCATGTATCAATCTCCTAATAAAACATCTCAAATTTCATGCTTGATAATATAAGTGTTCATCAAATCTGAAAAATTTCAGCAATAAGCATAATAATAAGAACATACCCGTGTAATTCACTTCTAAAACATTGAAAATCTCAAAATCTTATGAATAGCAACATAGGGTATAAACCCAAACTTCAAATTCATAGGAACACATATAAAATTAAATAACATTCGTAATAAAATCAAGGTTTGGACACAAGAACGAAAGATTTGTTCTTGTTCAAACCTCAATACCTTAGATGATGAACTAGATGCACACACTTGCTTTTGAGACTCTAATTGCGTTCTTGGATGAAGATTCTTGAAACTCTTGGTATAGGAAGCTTGAATGTTGAATAAATTTGGGAAAGTAATGGTGAAATCTTGAAGATGCTTGATATTGAAGGATGGAGCCTAGGGTTTTTAATTTGAGAGAGTTTGATGAATAATAAGCATATGTTGCTCACAAATATGTTAAATCTTGTTTTTCATGATTTGGTGGTGTGGGCAAAAGACTACGCTGCCCTTGGATTTAAAATTTATAGCAGGCATGCCGCTTAAGGCTTTATCGTGATGCGGTGAAAGGTCCATTGCTATATCCACCACGATGCAGGGTAATCACGATGATCTACTAGTTTGTGACAATTCTGGATTTGGGATTCACCACGACGTGGTGCAATCGCGGTGACCTACTGGAAATTACCAAATGCCGATTTGACCTCCATCGTGATGCGGTGGTATTCCCATTACTATTCTCACTGCGGTGCGGCCCAATCGGGGTGAGATACTTGAATTTGATGAATGCCAATTTGGTACTCACCGCAATGCGGTGGCTTGTCCACTGGGAATACTGATTACTAAAAACGCTCTAACTTCTTAGCCGAGTATCGATTTTGGGCAAATCTTATACCAATGGAAAGCTTATTCAATTTCATACATCATGAAAAGTTGAAATCTAAAGAATTCCACATGAAATAAACATCATTCATTTTAGAAGCTAATACTTAATATTTCTAGAGATGAAATTAGCTAGGGAAACTCCGGGGTATTACAATATCTCCCCCCTGAAAACATTTGTCCTCGAATGTTGCTAGTTAAGCTGGAATCTTTTCTGAGGAATCTGAAGCTATAAACTATTATGCCCAATTGAGATAAACTGAGAAACTGAATCTAAATCATTCTGAGCTTTTTTTTTTAGAAATCTGGGAGTGCATGAACTTACAGGAGGATTATTATATAGTTGAATATGTATATGATTAGAAAGGAACTGAATTAAGGAAGAGTAGTACCTTTGGCTAGATCTGAATTTGCGGAGAAAAGGTGAGGGTACTAGGCTCACATATCTGCTTCGGCTTTCTAAGTAGCACCCTCAAATAACTGGTTCCGCCAAAGAACTTTGACTAAGGGAACTTCTCTATTCCTTAGTCTATAGATTTGATGGTCTAAAATCTCAATTCTTCATAAGACAGGCTGTGCTAAATATCTGGGCTTTCTAAAGAAACTACAACAGTGGAGTCACCAACGCACTTCTTAACCGTAGAGACATGGAATACAGGATGAACTGCTGACAAGTCTGCGGGAAACTCAATCTCATAAGCTACTTTTCCAACACGGCTCAGAACTCTATAAGGGCCAACATATCGAGGATTAAGCTTCCCCTTTTTGCCAAATATTTTTACCCCTTTCATGGGTGAAATCTTCAGATACACTAAATCACCAACTTCAAACTCAAAATCTCTTCTCCTCACATCTACATATGATTTCTGACAGCTCTGGGCGATTTTCAACCTTTCTCTAATCAACTTAACTTTCTCCATAACTTCAAACACTGCATCAGGCCCAAGCAAAGCGACCTCACCCACCTCAAACCAACCTATGAATGATCTATACCTCCTCCTATAAAGAGCCTCAAACGGAGCCATCTGAATACTAGTGTGATAACTGTTGTTGTAGGAAAACTCAATCAACGGCAAGTGCTCATCCCAACTACCTTTGAAGTCAAGAGAACATGTTCTTAACATACTTCTAGAGTTTGGATGGTCCTCTCCACTTGACCATCTGTCTGCGGATGAAAAGCAAAACTGAGATGAACCTGGGTACCAAGATCCTTCTAAAAAGTTTTCCAGAATTGGGAAGTAAAATGAGTACCCCTATCTGAGATGATAGACAAAGGAACTCCATGCAATCTGACTAACTCTTGGATATACAACTTAGCATAATCCTCAGTTGTATAGAACGTATGCACTGGAAAGAAATGTGCTGACTTAGTCAATCTGTCTATAATAACCCAAACCGAATCACGATGACGACGCGATTGGGGTAACCCAGTTACAAAATCCATGTTCACCTCTTCCCACTTCCAAGTAGGAATATTAAACTCTTGCAACGTACCACCAGGTCTTTGGTGTTCTACCTTAAACTGTTGATAAGTTGCATACTTTGCTACAAACTCATCTATATCTCTCTTCATACCACTCAACCAATAGATCTCCCGCAAATCACGGTACATCTTGGTAGCACCGGGATGAATAGAATATCGCGCTCCATGCGCCCCAGACATAATTCTCTACCTTAAATCCTCAACACAGGGAACACACAGTCTACTCTGGTATCTCAACACACCATCTCCCCCTTGGGAGAAAACCTCTATCTTTTGGTCTTTAACTGACTCCTTCAGTTTGACCAAACTAGGATCCATGTCTTTCTTCTTCTTCACTTTCGAAACTAAGGAGGATTCAGAACTACTCTGAACTCATAAATTCCCTTCAACTGAGTCCACCAACCTAACACCTAATCTAGCCAAGCGATTAACTTGTCGAGCTAACTTTTTCTTATTTTTCTCCACATGAGCAACACTGCCCATAGACAATCAACTAAGGGAATCTTCCACTACATTATCCTTTCCCAGGTGATACAACACACTCATATCATAATCTTTCAGTAACTCTAACCACCTTCTTTGATGAAGATTCAACTTCCTCTGAGTAAATACATACTGCAAGCTTTTGAGGTTTGTAAATACATCAACATGAACACCATATAGATAGTGTCTCCAGATTTTCAAAGCAAACACCACAACAGCTAATTCTAGATCACGGGTTGGGTAATTCTTTTCATGAGGCTTCAATTGTCTAGAGGCATAGGTTATGACCTTACCTCTCTACATCAACACACAACCCAAACCAACTCGAGAAGCATCACAATAAACAACAAAACCATCTGTACTATTGGGTAATGCTAATACTGGCGCTGAAGTGAGTCGAGTCTTCAACTCTTGAAAACTCTTCTTGCAGGAATCTGACCATAGACACTTAACTTTCTTTTGGGTCAATCTAGACATAGGGGACACAACAGATGATAAACCTGTCACAAAACTACAGTAATAGCCAGCTAGACCCAAGAAATTTCTAATGTCTGATGGAGAGATAAGTCTAGCCAGTTTTTTACAGCTTCTATCTTTTAGGGATCAACTCTAATGCCCTTGGCGGAAATAATATAATCGATAAATGCTACTGATCTTAGAAAAAACTTACACTTGCTGAATTTGGCAAATAATTTATGATCTCTACGAGTTTACAAAACAATTATAAGGTGATCTAAATGGTCATCCTCACTACGGGAGTACACAAGAATATTATCTATGAATACTATGACAAACATGTCTAGATGCAGTTTGAACACTCGATTCATGAGGTCCATGAAAGTTGTTGGAGCATTGGTTAGCCCGAAAGACATGACTAAAAACTCAAAATGACCATAACAGGTTCTGAAGGCTTTATTTGGAATATCACACTCCCTTACTTTAAGCTAATGATAGTCAGATCTAAGGTCTATCTTTGAGAAATAACTTGCACTTTGTAATTGATCAAATAAGTCATTAATTCTAGGAAGAGGGTATTTGTTCTTGACTGTAACCTTATTTAGATGACGATAGTCAATGCACATTCGCAAAAAACCATCTTTCTTTCGCACGAATAGGATGGGAGCGCCCCATGGAGAAATACTGGGCCTTATGAAACCTTTATCTAAAAGATCTTTGAGTTGCTCTTTCAACTTCTTAAGCTCTGCGAGAGACATAAGATATAGAGGGATAGAAATAGGTTGTGTATCGGGAAGAAGGTCAATCCCAAATTCTATCTCTCTATTGGGAGGTACCCCTGGGAGATCTTCTGAAAAAATGTCGAGAAACACATTAACTACTCTGACTGAATGAATTGGTGGAGTCTCAGACTTAGTGTCTTTAACTCAAACCAAATGGTAAATATAAACTTTGGAAATCAACTGTTTGTCTTTAAGATAAGATATAAAATAACTCTTGGGAGATAATAAATTACCCGACCACTCAAAAATTGGCTCATCAAGGAAGTGAAACTTAACCACATGGGTGCAACAATCTATGGTTGCATAACTGAAATGGAGCCAATCCATACCAAGAATAAGATCAAAATCAACCATGTCTAACTCTATCAAGTCTGCTAACATGACTCTATGAAGAACAATGATAGGAACTTTTTGTAAACTCGCTTAGCAATGACTGACTAACCTACTGGAGTAGAAACAAAAAAGGCTCAGGGATCTTTTCAGAACTTATCTAAAAATTCACAACAAATAATGGGGTCACATAAGAGAAACTTGACTCAGGTTCTAACAACACATATACATCAAAATAAAAGATATGAAGCATATCCGTAACAACATTAGGTGAATCTTCCTGATCCTGATGGGTTAGTAAAACATAAAATCAATTTTGGTGATGACTGATGATAGGCGAATTTACACGCCTATAGCATTAGATTTTGCCCATATTTTAGCCAAGTTTTGAGAACAAATTATATATTTCATGCACTTTTAGTCCTTTTTCCTGTAAGTGATCTAACAAACGTGATTAGCAAGTTTTCAGGTATAAATGATGCAGATTTCAGCATTTTATGACCAAAGGAAGCTTCACGAAAGAAGGAGAGCAGCGTTTGGACGCCTATGGACTGAAAGTGACGCATGGAAAATCTGTCCCGGGCAAAAACAACATTTTCCAAGACTTTGGGGATCAGCAGTAACCTAATAGGAGTAGGATAATAATGCAGTAATTTATTAGGATTAGGATAATGATACATTAACCTAGTACAATTGGGTTAAGTATTTCATTAGCTTAGTAGGATTTGGTTAAGTATTTCATTAGCTTAGTAGGAATAGGATATGGGTATTATAAATACCCTATTTTGCTAGAGATTTTTACACATTCCGCCATTCCTCACTATTCCCCCATTCCATCAATTCCCATCCATCCACCATCCATCCATCCATCAACACAATTTTCTTTATTAATTCATTGTTGACATTATTTTTCATCTATTCAATTCTTAATTTCCGCAACAAGAGAAACGTTACTTTGCTAGGAATTCACGCCTAACGCCTACCACACTTTACTACACGAGATCTTTATTGTGGTATAATAACAATGTCAATTGTGATTTCCTTCGCATTCATGGGTAACTAAACTTCTCTGTTGGGGTTATGGAAGCCATATGAGATACTATCTAAGGCTATGAGTTTGTGAATTCGTGACACGTGTGTTGCTTATATCATTATTCTCTTCATCTTAATGCAAATTCTTGTGGCTGCAGACGCATAGGATAAAGCCAGTATAGCATTAACTTGTTCGAAAGAAAAGTTATATGTCTGGAAAAGAGATAATGTCAAGGTAATAGGGTCCCATCCCCTATTAAAAAGTTAGTGTCGTAACTGGATTAACCTCTTGGAGAATTTATACCGTTAGATACTCTTTAAGCTCGAAAGAGTTAAAGTGAAATAGTCCTTGTTGAGGTCGAAAGACGCTTGGATTTACCATCGAATACAATTCTCTATAAGCACATGCATGTCTGAATTTCGCATAACTCATAGCCAATAGAGACGTACAACTCATAAGGAGGACATAACCCCAACTCCTCAATTCTCATTGTTTACAACTTAATAACTATTCTTTCTGTTTACGTTGCTATTTTCAGTTTTTACTTTAATATTTTGGTTACACATTACAACCCCCCCTTCTTACGAGACTTGCACTAAAAGTCTAGTAATCGTTGCTTACTTGTTGACCAAGCTATTCCCTGTGGGATCGATACCCAACCCAGTTGGGTTCTATATTTGACAGCGACCGCTTTACACTCCTACGAGAGCTGTAGATTGAGCGTTATCAAAAATTAGCGCCGTTGTCGGGGAATACGAGTGTCAATTAAGTTTGTGATAATTACTAGACCCTTTGGTCAAAGTTTCTCGTACTTTTACTTTTAGTCTTTGTTTTTGTTTTATTCAGGTTTGTTCAGTGCACCAATGGATGTACAACGTGAAATTGAAAGGATAACTGCTCAAGTGCATCAACAGAATATTGATAATCCAGGTCGTGCAACAAATCCTGATGATGAGGACCTGGGTGATGAGGAGCTACTAAACCCACGGCATACTACTGAGGTGGCTGCACCCATGCAAAGAAGAGATCATCAAGCGCGATTGAGGCCTGATTGCCGAGCTGTGCAGATTTCTGTTTATGCCGATGAGGACGATCTGGACGAACCTGGTGCCACAGGAGCCATTATTCTTCCACCCTTGGCACCTGGAGCAAAGTTCAATATCACTAGCACCATGATTCAGCTTTTTCAACTCAAGGGATTATTTGGTGGACTAGCAGGCGATGATCCGAATATGCATCTAGTCAACTTTATTTCTACATGCAAGTCATTTGACAATCCTGGCGTTGGACAGAATGCAATTCGACTGTGCTTATTTCCATTGTGTCTGTATGGGGAGGCAACTCTATGGTTGAATGGGCTGACTCCTGATTCTATTACTAATTGGAGGCAATTGAAAGACGCTTTCCTAGAAAGATTCTTTCCGCCATTCAAAAGAGCACAATTAAGAGATGAAATCAGCAACTTTCGACAACTTCCAACTGAAGCTCTTCATGAAACATGGGATAGGTTCAAGACGAAGCTAACGCGGTGCCCAAACCATCATATGACCAATGTCCACTTGATGGATATATTATACAGATCTTTGAATTCGGTGACTAAGCCAGTGGTAGATAATGCAGCAGGTGGATCATTTATGGACCTCACCTTTGTGCAGGCAAGCAATATGCTAGATCGGATGACAAAACAAAGTAGGGCTTGGCATACCAGGGATTCTGAGGTAGCAATCTCTACTATATCTTTTGGCATGACTGCAGAGCAGAGGCGAAGACAAGAGGATCGTGACCAAGACATGGCTCACATGAAAATGCAGATGGATCTTCTTACAAAGCATCTATTATCAGGGAAGATCAAAAAAGTTAAAGTTGTTGCATCAAAAGGAAGAGAGGAATCCAATTCCGAGGAAGAAGCCAACTACTTGAACAATCAGGGGGGTTTCCGAGGCAATGCCCAAGGAAACCAAGGTCGGAACTATTATGATAATTCAGGATATAAGGACCGTGATCAAGGTAGTTGGAAGGATAAGACTGACAGGAGTGGTTTGTATGTTCCTCCTGGAAGACTTGACGCCGCTGCATCTGGTTCTGGAAATATGTCAATGAAAGATATGATGGCTAAACTATTGAAAGGAGTAGAGGCAACTAATACGGGAGTGAATGAGGTGAAGAACGACTTGTCCTCAATGAAGCAATTGGTTGACTCGCATTCCACTTCAATAAAACAGCTGGAGCAACAATTGAGTCAATTATCTGCGGCATTCAATCAAAGAAAGGCTGGCACTTTACCTAGCGACACTGTGCAAAATCCAAGGAACAATGGATCATGCATGGCTATTACTATCAGGAGTGGTAAGGTTCTGGAAAATTCATCCCAAAGCAAGCAAGTGGACAAAAATAAGGAAGATGAGGACGCTATAGAAGCTGACCAAGACATCCATGACGTCACCCCTAGTGGTTTGCAGCTTTAAAAGACCAAAATTCAGAAGCGAGAGGAGAAGAAAGTTGTGGAGAGAACAATCCCACTTCCACCACCACCTTTTCCTCAAAGATTGAAGAAGATTGCGGATGATACAAAGTTCAGCAAATTCATGACGATGTTAAAGCAGCTGACCATTAATGTTTCGTTGGTAGAGGCACTAGAACAAATGCCTGGGTATGCAAAATTTATGAAGGATATTTTGACAAAGAACCGAGCAGCAACCTATGAATTGAAGGATAATGTTCACCATTGCAGTGCAATTGCTACAAGATCGCTAGTTCAGAAAAAGGCCGACCCTGGTGCCTTCACTATTCCTTGCACTGTTGGATCTTTAAATTTTACCAAGGCATTGTACGATCTGGGTGCTAGCATCAATTTGATGCCACTATCCGTCTACAGGAAGTTGGGGTTAGGCGATCTGATACCAACCACTATGAGGCTCGTGATGGCTGATAGGTCGGTAAAACGACCTGTGGGTATCTTGAATGATGTGTTGGTGAAGGTTTCTTCATTCATATTTCCTGCAGACTTCGTTATTCTGGATTGTGAGGTGGATTCTGAAGTTCCCATAATCTTGGGACATCCTTTCCTTGTAACAGAAAGTGTGCTGATTGATATGAGAGCTAATGAGCTTTTGTTTCGGTTGAATAACGAAGTGGTCCGTTTTGATATATGCAAAGCAATGAAGCAGCCTAGCGATATGGATGTGTTCTCCGTAGCTTATGAGGATAAGAAAGCATTATCTGTAGCGAAACAGCTTACTGTTGAGCCATTGTGTGCTGCGCCACTGAATGTTGGGCATGAGAACGATGAAGATTATAAAGAAACTATGTGTGCTCTAACAGAAATAGAGTCCTATTCTCATACTCCTAAGCAGCCGGGCCTTGATCTTAAGAATCAACCGTCACCAACAGCAAAGACTTCCATCGAAGAGCCACTAGTGCTAGAATCGAAAGAGCTCCCCGATTATCTAAGGTATGTGTTCTTGGGATATGGAAATACACTTCCGGAGAGTGTTGCGGATGATTTAAGTAAACAGCATGTAGAGGCTCTCATCTCTTCTCTGATGAGGTACAAGAGAGCTATGGGTAGGAAGATTGATGACATAATTGGTATCTCTCCTGAGGTATGTATGCATAAGAGTCATCTCGAAGAAGATTGCCTGCCTTCAAGTAAGTATCAGCGTCGTCTGAATCCATTCAGAAAATGGTGCCCCATCTATCTCGATGAAGACTAAGTAATCGAGATAGCTATGTCGTGCCGCGACAATAAATCAAGCGCTTGGTGGGAGGCTACCCATCGTTTTTAAATGTTTTTAATTGTTTTCGTTTTCTTAGGATTTTGTCGAGCCACGACCAAAACTAAGGCGCTTGATAGGAGGCAACCCATCGTTCTAATCATTTTTGTTGTTTTTGAGTGAATGTAGGTACAAGAGGTGTAAAATGAGGAGATTGGTTTCAAATGACGAGTTGGACGTAGTGCATGGTAAAGGTGGTAAGTTTGGAATTAAGATGCATAAGGCTATGGATTGAGCATTGCTCATGACAAAATAGGCATCGAGAAAGGCTAGGCCTAGGCAAAACTAGGCCACGAACAAGGCAACGCCTATACTATAGCCTAAGGACTTGGAATCTAGTGTGCAAAGGCATAGGCGCCGCCCATGCTCAAGTATGCTATAGCATAGGCGCCGCCTATGCTAAAGCATTTGGTCTCAGTATCTCATATGCCATGCACTAGGCGCCGCCTATGGTCCCTTTATGCATTACACTAGGCGCCGCTTATGCTAGCTTATGCTTTGCATTAGGCGCCGCCTATACCATGCATAGGCAAAGCTAAAGGCGCCGCCTATGGTCCCATTTTGTCTCCAAAACCGATTTTAAATGGGTCAAAACCCGACCCATTCTTTTCCTATATAAAGGGTACTTAGTCTTGAAACATAAACACATTGGAAACTTGACCTAGGCGCCACACATACTCTCCAAAACATCTCAAAATTTTTCTTTTTGCTCTCCCACTTCACAAGAACATCTCCAAAGGCTTCAATCACGTAAGTACTCTTTTATTCTTCATATATTTTTAGTAAGTACTACGTTGCTATGTCTATTATGAATTGCTAAATCTTGAAGAAATATTGGTGATGTTAATGTGTTTGAATTGTTGATACACAACCAAGTGAGTGAACATATACGTTAGGATGATCTTAACTTGTTTCCAACTTGAATTTGATTTTGACGCATTGTCATACTCTTGCGGAATTGCTATAGTCATTAACATTGCATAATCTTGTCACTTGAATACTTACATGTTGGAATGACTTGTTCATCGGAATAAGACTTATAGTTGCCGACCAACAAAGGAGGTTGTGATTATTGATAGAAACTATACCAGGATGTAATCCCTATGTAGTAGTCTTGATATATCAAACATGAAAGTATTTCTAAGAATACAAGAAGCATGACTAAACTGATTTTATTATTGGAATAGAGCACCTAAAATGTATGTCGATGAAGTCTGAGTAATCGATATCATTCACTTAATTAGTTTGTGTCAACAAATTAAGTATGGGGTAGTGCCACTATTGTCTGTTTGTTGATTGAATCTTCCGAGATGAAGCTAACATGACTCTATTGAGATCTCAGGTACAATGGCACCAAAACACAAGAAAAGCAACCACTTCACAAAGAGGCCAGAAAAGAGGAAGAAAAGAGCAAGGTGAATCCTCCGTGCTGCAAATACCTCGACGCACTCTTGGAAACAAGTGGGGTACTTATGAGGAACTTTTGAGGATGACGACTCTGATGATGATTCCGATGAAGGGGGTATGACCCCAGACATAGAGGATGAGTCCGACTAACCAGGTTCTTCTTATTTATTTTCCACTGAGGGCAGTGTGTCCCGTCTAAGTGTGGGGTGCTGGTACTTGCATGCCATACTTCTTTATCTGCATTTGCTTATTTCTTTTTGTTTTTTTTTGTAGTTAAAATTTTTTACTTAGCTTCGCATGAAATTATTCTAATAGGCAGTATGAGATTATAACAAGAGTTTGTGCTAAAATCATGACTATTGAGACGTTTAGGCTCTAATTGTGACTCACTATGTGATACTGTGTGGTTCAATTCCTTCATCTGTTGGGTCAAGAGTCTATACTACTCCCAATAAAGTCGACCATGTGCCTTGTGTGTGTGAGGATATTGTATATTCTATGTTTGTGGCTGATGCTAGAACTTGCCTGGTATGTATGTAAAGCGAAAATAAGGAGTGCAAGTCTAGGAGATGATTTAGGCATTTCTTTGGCAACCTAGACTTGTTTACCTTCTTTTTACCTACCCGTGGACATCATCCTAGTTAACCCCTTTTGAGATTTTAGCCTATTTTCTTTGATAACCTCATATGTAAGCCTAATCCATTTTTTTAAGACCGTAATTTGATCCAAATTCCTATGTGCTTTAACGTATACAGTCATGTGACGAAATAAGAGGAAATTGGGTGAGTATGATGCTTTAAATTGCAGTGGTGCTTGAATGCGTTATGAAAAAGAAAGTGCTATCATAAGAGGTATGTTATGAAAAGAAAAAAAGAAAAGAAAGCTGAAAAGTGAGTTATGCTTAAAATTGAAAAACAAAAGAGGAGAACAAGGGTGGTAGAATAAAAGAAAGAAGAAAGGTTGAAAGAAAAATGTTGATGATACAATGTGATGTATTAAAGTGCTTAGGAACTTAGTCACTATTTCTGGCCAAAATAGTCCTACCCGTCCCTTAGCCTACATTACAACCTGTAGAAGACCTATTTGATCCTAAGCTTAGCATTCTGATATTTAGTGGAGCATTACACTAAGGGCAAGCCTATGGTCATCAGTTGCAACATATGAATTCTTTGTGCGAGTGAGTGCAAGGATAATCCTATACCCATGTTCGAAATATATACAATACCTGTGAGTGATTATGGGTAATATATGGTGAGACACACATGTTTGATGAGTTTTGGATAGTTGTGTATAATTCTTTGTGCCTTGACTTTTGAATATGAGTTGACCACCATCACGAGTCTATGTTGGAGGCTGAATTGTTTCTAGTAATGAGCAGAAAACTACTCTTTGTTAATGATTGCTATGCTTGTCTTGACGAATATTTTGTGTTGTTACTGTGAAACCCTAAGTTGATGTTTAGATGGACATGATAGTTTGTTCGAGGATGAACAAAGCTTTAAGTGTGGGGTGTTGATGATAGGCGAATTTACACGCCTATAGCATTAGATTTTGCCCATATTTTAGCCAAGTTTTGAGAACAAATTATATATTTCATGCACTTTTAGTCCTTTTTCCTGTAAGTGATCTAACAAACGTGATTAGCAAGTTTTCAGGTATAAATGATGCAGATTTCAGTATTTTATGGCCAAAGGAAGCTTCACAAAAGAAGGAGAGCAGCGTTTGGACGCCTATGGACTGAAAGTGACGCATGGAAAACCTGTCCCGGGCAAAAACAACATTTTCCAAGACTTTGGGGATCAGCAGTAACCTAATATGAGTAGGATAATAATGCAGTAATTTATTAGGATTAGGATAATGATACATTAACCTAGTACAATTGGGTTAAGTATTTCATTAGCTTAGTAGGATTTGGTTAAGTATTTCATTAGCTTAGTAGGAATAGGATATGGGTATTATAAATACCCTATTTTGCTAGAGATTTTTACACATTCCGCCATTCCTCACCATTCCCCCATTCCATCAATTCCCATCCATCCACCATCCATCCATCCATCAACACAATTTTCTTTATTAATTCATTGTTGACATTATTTTTCATCTATTCAATTCTTAATTTCCGCAACAAGAGAAACGTTACTTTGCTAGGAATTCACGCCTAACGCCTACCACACTTTACTACACGAGATCTTTATTGTGGTATAATAACAATGTCAATTGTGATTTCCTTCGCATTCATGGGTAACTAAACTTCTCTGTTGGGGTTATGGAAGCCATATGAGATACTATCTAAGGCTATGAGTTTGTGAATTCGTGACACGTGTGTTGCTTATATCATTATTCTCTTCATCTTAATGCAAATTCTTGTGGCTGCAGACGCATAGGATAACGCCAGTATAGCATTAACTTGTTCGAAAGAAAAGTTATATGTCTGGAAAAGAGATAATGTCAAGGTAATAGGGTCCCATCCCCTATTAAAAAGTTAGTGACGTAACTGGATTAACCTCTTGGAGAATTTGTACCATTAGATACGCTTTAAGCTCGAAAGAGTTAAAGTGAAATAGTCCTTGTTGAGGTCGAAAGACGCTTGGATTTACCATCGAATACAATTCTCTATAAGCACAACGCATGTCTGAATTTCGCATAACTCATAGCCAATAGAGACGTACAACTCATAAGGTGGACATAACCCCAACTCCTCAATTCTCATTGTTTACAACTTAATAACTATTCTTTCTGTTTACATTGCTATTTTCAGTTTTTACTTTAATATTTTGGTTACACATTACAATCCCCCCTTCTTACGAGACTTGCACTAAAAGTCTAGTAATCGTTGCTTACTTGTTGACCAAGCTATTCCCTGTGGGATCGATACCCAACCCAGTTGGGTTCTATATTTGACAGCGACCGCTTTACACTCCTACGAGAGCTGTAGATTGAGTGTTATCAATGACCGCCAATAGTACTAGATGATGTACCTTGAGGAGGAGCTGGGAGACCTAAAAGACCTGGTGCACTGTAAGCCTGAGTCTGGGGATGAACCTCTCTATTCCTCTGCCTAGTATGCGGGCAATCACTAATACCGTGACCCTCCTGGCCACAACCATAACAACCTTTCTAACCCCATAAACACTTACCTCCATGATCCTTACCACGCTTAGCATATGGGGGAAGATTAGGCTTCTCACTCACACTATTCTGAGATCTGGACATAGAAGAATTACCCCACTGCTTCTATCTATTTTTGGGTGCAGGAGCACTGGCTGAAGAAGGTGCGGGCATAGATGACTGATTCTAAAATTGCAAACAATTTCCCCCTCCGGACCTATTCTGACCATAATCGAACTACCCTGTTCTAGCCCTTTTATTAACTTTTTCTCTTTCATTTGCCTTCTTTGCCTCAATTTACTGAGCATGCATCATCAATCTAGACAGAATCATGTCTCTTTGAGCATAGCAGTCCTACATTCCTTAACCACCAATCCAGACACACCAGTTACAAACTTACTCATGCTTGACCTAGGTCAGCCATCTGATCATGGGCATACTTAGACAACTGGTTGAACATAAGGCAATACTCATTCACTGTCATAGAGCCCTGCCTCAGGTTCATAAACTCTTTTATCTTAGCTTCCATCATCTCAAGTGGGAAGAACTTGTCCAAGAATACATCCTGAAATATCTGCCAATTCATGGGAGTTGCATCCTCTCCTCTATTATTCCTCCACATTACTACCCAATCATAAGCAACATCCTTCAGCATATAAGAAGCCAACTCTACACTCTCTTCTTTAGAAATATGCATAATCTGTGTGATATTCTTCACCTCATCAAGAAAGAGTTGTGGGTCCTCACCTGCCTTTGACCCAAAGAATTCTAGCGGATTCATTCTCATGAAGTCTCTGATTCTGGCTGCGGCTAAGTCCCCATCTTGATAAGGTGAGGCTGTAGCCTAACGGTTATCCTGAACAGTAGCTATCACAGCTTAGGCTAGCACCTGAAAAACTACACTAAATTTTGCATGTAACACATTCTTATTCAAAGGATCTGTGGGTTGAGGTGGCTGGTTATTATTTCTATGGGAATTAGCTCTGCGAGGAGACATATTTTGTCATCAAAGAGCACGAATTATTAGCAGATAAAGATAGTTGTGAGCATGATAGATTATGAAAGAAAGAGATAATTTTTCTAAAATGCTTCATAGATGTGGCGCGCTTCATACCGATGATCAAGACTCTATGCAACGTGGCTAGTCTAACCCCTAGGACTCTCTAAATATTAGGCTCTGATACCAAGTTTGTAACGCCCTAAAATTTGATTCCCGGGATGCCACACGATGCTCTGAGCTATAAGTAGTCCTAAGCTAACCCTAGCTGCTTTCTACTAACTTTGAATCTCAACATAGGGAAATGTAAATATAATATACTAACAAATGCAGAGAACTATATGAAAGACTGAGTATATCTAAAAATGCTGCTCATATCAATCTGATAAAACAAATACTGAAAGATATAAATACGTAATCTGAAATCTAGACTGAATCTAATAGTCCAACAAGCCTCTAATGACTGAAAATAGAGAGTCACTGGGACAGGCCCCCAGCTGACTCATAATGTCTGAAAAGAATGCTGAAATAATCTACTAAAGAAACCAGAAATCTGAAAACTAAGTCCCCGAACTATGAGGACTCACCAACTGCAGGGATATAGATGAGGTACTATGAAATCACTGTCGCTGCTGAGACTGAGCACCTGAACCTATATTATGAGACAATGTAGCACATAGACGTATATGTAGATCAGTACTTTGAGGATGTACTTAGTATATGGGGGTGCATGCAATAAGTAAACAATATCTTCATAATTTATAAATCATTCATGCTAAATGTAAATGACTCACATAGATCGAGTAAAATCTGAAATCTAAAGATATAAATCATGATTAGTGAAACATATAATTTGAATCTTGTGAGCCATTACACTTAGTTCTAAAATTTGTATTCTCTTCTTTTTCTCAAATTATGTAAGCTAGATGAAATTTGAAACTCATTCTATTTAATAAATACTTTATCTCCAGACTTTAAATAATTAAACTGTTTTAAGAGTGGGGGGAAATTTTGGGAGGTTCTTCTAACCGACATGTACACCATGTGAGCATCCATGGTGTCCCGTGACTAGCCCCCATAAGGTTAGAGCTTTCTACCTTTTCCATCGGAATAGAACAATCTCATCTTTGTGATCACAATCTCAATCATCCACATATAGTGGGAATAAATCTCAATTCTACGGTGGCACATAGTTCTGGGGTATAAAACCATAGTAACATGCCCAACTCAATGCTAAATACTACTCCCAATCTTGTGCTCAAAATCTCAAGAAAATCCACTTTGAAATTAATCTCATGGTTTATAATGAAACCAACTGTAAAATCTGTAATCTCAATTTGTAAAGTGGCTTTTAAATCTATTCTGACCAAAAGGCAAATCTTTCTCAATAATCTGAAAACATTCTAATTATAGGGTGAATATAGCACAAAAATTCTCAAAATCACAATCATATATAGGGCTTAATGACCCATGTATCAGTCTCCTAATAAAACATCTCAAATTTCATGCTTGATAATATAAGTGTTCACAATTCATCATAAAATCTAAAAATTTCAGCAATAAGCATAATATAAGAACATACCCGTGTAATTCACTTCTAAAATATTGAAAATCTCAAAATATCATGAATAGTAACATGGGGTATAAACCCAAACTTCAAATTCATAGGAATACATATAAAATCAAATAACTTTCGTAATAAAATCAAGTTTTGGACAAAAGAACGAAAGATTTGTTCTTGTTCAAACCCCACATACCTTAGATGATGAACTAGATGCACACGTTTTCTTTTGAGACTCTAATTGCATTCTTGAATGAAAATTCTTGAAACTCTTGGTCTAGGAAGCTTGAATCTTGAATAAATTTGGGAAAGTAATGGTGGAATCTTGAGGATGCTTGATATTGAAGGTTGGAGCCTAGGTTTTTTAATTGGAGACAGTTTGATGAATAATGAGCATATGTTGCTCACAAATATGTTAAATCTTCTATTTTTATGGTTTGGGGGTGTGGCCAAAAGACTACACAACCCTTGGATTTTAAAATTCGTACCAGGCATGCCGTTTAAGGCTTCACCACGACATGGTGAAGGGTCCATTGTGATACCCACCGCGATGCGGGGTAATCGCGATAAGCTACTGGTTTGTGACGATTGTGGATTTGGGGTTTATCGTAATGCGGTGCAATCACGGTGACCCACTGAAAATTACCAAATGCCGATTTGGCCTCTATCGCGATTCAGTGGTATTCCCATTGCTATTCTCACCGTGACGCAGCCCAATTGCGATGAGCTACTGAAATTTGACGAATGCCAATTCGGTACTCACCGCGATGCGGTGGCCTGTCCATTGGAATACTAATTACTAAAAACGCTCTAACTTCTTCACCAAGTGTTGGTTTTGGGCGAATCTTATATCGATGGAAATCTTATTCAATTTCCTACGTCATGGAAAGTTGAAATCTAAAGAATTCTACACAGAATAAACATCATTCATTTTAGAAGCTAATACTTGATATTTCTAGAAACGAAATTAGCTTGGGAAACTCCGGGGTATTACATTCCAAAACTTGAAGAAGTAAGAGTCTTCTATAACTATAGAAGCAGAACTTGAAGAAAATACAAAACTTTACCGGAGAATATCACCGCACGTCGATAAAAAAACTCACAAAAAAGAAGATAAATCAGTAAAGCCAGTCGAGGGTAACATCGATCGAAAGTTGACGCTATGAGCTACTTATATCTGTCTCTGATACCATGTTACGTTCAAATTTCAAGAAGAATCATTTCTCACATCAAGAAACAGTAGCTGTCATTGAAGAGAAAAAAGGAGAGAGTAATCTCTTATTTTGGAACTAAACCCACTTTACACAATGACCTTTCTTATTTGGAATTTTCCAGATTCACTCTTTTTATTCATTTACAAAAATAGACCATTCAAAAGACATGAACTCTATCTTTATTGGGTTGCATATTGGGTCGGGTCAGCAGGTCCAACACTCTTTTTCTAAATAAATGAGGGTAATATTCATAAATAGTATACTTAAGATCATAATTATAAGATTCATAGCAATACTTTCATAATTACTTAAACTAGCAACTTGTATTTTGTACTTGAACAAACTGTTGCTATAAAAATACATATAAAAATTATTTTACTGCCCATATTTAACTCAAATCAGTTGAGTTAAATATGATATAATTAGCCATGAATTAAATGTGGAGATTCCTTTTCCATTAAAACCTCTTAATTAACATGATTTCCGTTATTTTTTACCAACTGAAATCAAAATTTAAATTTCAGTTTCATATTATTATTTTCATCCCCAAAAAAATCAAAATCAAATTCAACTGAAACTTCTTCTGTTCAATTGCTTCAAAAATTCAAATTAAATCATTACTTTTGTTGAAGGTATTTAATCATAATATTATTTTCTTATATGAATTTCATCAGTTGTTTGAAATCAATCAAAAAAAATTCGTTTTGAATTTTTTCTGAACCATTACTGTTATTTCGTTCAAATTTTTTTGAGTCATTACTGATGTTTCGTTCAAATATAATGATCAAAATTGATTTTTCATTAAATTATTTTTGAATATTTCAAGCCATTAACGATTTCTCGTTAGAGTGATCAAAATCATTTTTTATTATGTTGTATAATTTAACAATTTATTTCGTTAAATTATTTTTGGATATTTTGTAAACGAATTTCAAAAAAAAGTAATGCAACAGTAGATTGAACTGATCAAACAATATCGTGATCAAAATTAATTTTTTAAGCTGCTCAAACTCAATTTTTTTTCTTTTTCACTTTTTTTTTTGTTTTTTTGTTTTTCTATTTTTATTTTTTTTCATTTTTCTTACTCTTTTATCTCTAACTTTTATTTTGAAAATACAATATCACATACACATATTAAAAAAAAATAAAAAATACAAAATACAAAGTCATACAGATCTGAATATGTAATTACAATACAAAATATACATATGTATCTACATATATATTTACAAATATATATATATATCGCTCATATGTATATATAAACATATAAGACACAAAATCTCTATAACAAAAAGGATAATTATATACATATACATATAGGTAATCAAAAAATCCATGATACATATCTTATATGTTTATACATACATGTGAAACAGATATGTATTTCTGTAAATACATATGCAGATATATATGTCTATTTATTTTGTATATTTTTTGAATATGTATATGTGATATAGATATTTATATTTTAAAAATAAAAAATAGAGATAGAAGAGTAAAAAAATAAAAAGGCAAAATCAAAAAATAAAAATCTGAAAAAAAAAAGTGAAAAAGGAAAAAAAAAAAAGAAAAAAGAGAAATAGAAACTAAAAATAGAAGTGTAAAAGCAAAAGCGAAAAAAAATGAAAAAAAATATGAGAGAATTCATTCAGAAAGCAAGACAGAATATGCTCTTACTGCTACCGAAAGAACTTTCCTTCAAATATACAAAATGGATTCTAGCAATGTAGTTGGACTCTCTTGTCGATCTGAAATTGGGAAAGGTTTTTGGTGACAAGACCTGGAACAAAATAAGAAAACGAAAAAAGAAAAAAATAAAGAAAAAAGAAAAAAAAGAAGAGAAGTAGAATAGAGAAAATAAAGTGGAAAGAAAAAATGGAAAAGAAAAAGAAATTAAAAAAAAAATGATAACAACAATGAAAAAACTAGCAAAAAAAAAAAAATTAGAGATATAAGAAAGTGATATTTTGAATATCATGAAGATAATAATCTTCATAATTGAGTTTGATTTGCAAAAGAAATCTATTAATTTAAATACGAGTAATTTATTGAAAAAAAAATTGGAAAAGAAATATAAGAAATTTCAAACAATAAAAAGTAAAGTAAAAATCAATTAAAAAAACATAAAGAGAACTGGCATGAAAAAAAAAATCTTATACATAATAATTTTTCAAATACAGTAAATGGAGGACCACACTTTTATAATCACTTCTTCTGGCCCTTGAAATATTTAACACCCTCAAATATCAAAAAAGAAAATCCCTAATAGGGGTAATTCAACTCGTCTATTAAAGTGGACCCATCTTTTTTTATTTTTTCATTTTTTATGGAGGGTGAGATCAAGAGGGATGTCAACGGGTTCACATAAATTTAGTAATTTTCGTGGATATTTAGTATATGCATTAAAGAATTTATTGATAATGGATTATTTATAAAAATTATTTTGGAGGTGAATAATTTTAAAAATTTTGATCTTTTATCTTCATGACAAATTAAAAGTAATCAATTTTCAAGGGTTTTGAATGTGATTTCGCGTGACTATAAATTATAATTATTAATTTAATTATTATTGTATATTAATATAAAAATATTACTTTGTAAAAGTATTATTTTCAAGTAATAATTGGTTTGAGGTCGAGATGAGGAAAATGGATACCAAAGTTAAATTTAATGGATTCAATATTTATACTTGCTTCGCTCGTTTTTATTTATCACCAATTTTATAATTGTATTTTTATTTTACTTGTTATTTTTGACATATCAAAAAAAAGATAATTTTTTTCTATTTTATCTTTACCATTAATTATTTTAAAAAAAAATTAATTTTAAAATACAATATAAATATTATTAAATAGAAGTATTATAATAAAATAATTATATTATTAGTTTTTTTTTTTAATAAATATGTCAAGTAAAACTGAATGAAGAAATATTTTTGACTCTGTTTGGTCATGAAAATCATAATTTTTCGGAGTTAGAGTTGAAGTTGAAGTTGGAGTTGTATTTGATCATGAATATAAATTAAAGTTATTTTAGAAATTTTGTGAGAGAAGTAACAACAACAACAACAAACCTAGTGAATTCCCACCAAGTGGGGTCTGAGAAGGTTAAAATGTACGCCGTTCATACCGCTACCTCTGAAGAAGTAGAGAAGCGGTTTCTGATAGACCCTTGGCTTAAGATAAAGAATAATTAGCAAAATTAAAATAATACACGAAAACAGGATTGGTGGCATAACCGAAATAAAAAATAAAGACTAATAAAAATAGAAATATGAGAGACACAAAAATAAGAGTAATATGAAAATAAGAAAAAGATAATTTTGTGAGAGAAGTATGAGTGAAAAAAAGTAAAATTAAATAAAATTTAATTTTACTTTTTATAATATAATTTTAAAATTATATTTAAAATTCTCATAAATAAACATCATAATTTTTATTTTTTTATTAAAATAAAATAATTTTTTTAAAAAAATATTTACTCTTGACCAAACAGCTAATAAAAAAACCCTGGCATGGACCTCTTGGAAGGAGGGGGAGAAAGTGAGAGTGATGATTCTTTTGCCCTTAACCAAGGAGTAACTCGAAGAAAAGGACTTTGACCAACATTTACTTCAGAAAATGACAAAAGCACCATTGATGACAGGGAAATAAATAAAAGATAATACTTTCTCCGTTTCAAATTAAGATAACATGTTAATTAAAATAAATAATTAATAATATGACTAATTTATCATAATATCTTTATTAAATGATATTTATGTTTTAATTTAAAGAAAAAGTAATTAATACAAAAGGTAAAATATAAAAAAAGAATTGTTTCTTCTTGATTAATAAAAAAAGACAAGTAAAATAAGAAATTAAATTAAAAAATTTGAAACCAGGGGAGTAATGTCTTTCACCAAATGCACTTTGTTTCCCTTTATTTTACGTAATAAAATAAAGTTGAGCTTTTGCCTTTATAGGAAGGAAAATAATATAGTGAAAAGTTTTTTATCTATTGGGAAAGCCAAGTAAATATTACTTTCTCCGTTTTAAAAAGACTGACCTACTTTTCTTTTTAATTCGTTTAAAAAAGAATAATTATTTTTCTTTTTTGATAATACTTTAATTTCAACTTATCATATGACATGTTTAGAACCACAAGATTAAAGAATATTTTGATATATTTGATACAACTTTAATTTAAGGCTACAAGATTTAAAAACATTCTTTATTTTCTTAAATTTTGTGCCAAGTTAAAATAGATCATTCTTTTTTTTAAATGGAGGGAGTAGTAAAAGTGACAGGTTGAAACCATTTGTTGGATTGTCTTTTTGATAAAGATAAACATTTAGTGGATTGTCAATTTTAAAAAAGCACATGGAATAGGGATCTCTTACTTACTGCATGTTGGAAAGAGCATATTGTAATTGTATTTGTGTTAATTTAAGAAAAGCAAGTAATTGTCCAAGATATTATGTAAATTTATTTGTTTATCATAAATTAATTACACTCTATGAGGTATAATAAGTTATGATAGTTTTGAAATAAAATGCAGGATTATTTTATTTCATGTTGGCTGAAGGTATTAAGTTAGTTAAAGAATTATTTATCCCACCATTTATACTTTAGTGATGGAATAAGTTATCCCATATATATATGATGAGATAACTAATCTCGAAATAGTTAATTTAGAAATTAATTATCTTAGAATAACTTGTTCTCAACCAAACGATCTCTATGAACTTGATTTGTATGGGGATAGGGAATAACTAGTCTCAAGATTAATCTTATGATTATTTTATATTTGGTTAGGATAAAATCGTGGAATAACTAAGCTCCCACTAGTAGTGTTATTTTTTGGGACACTTACAGAAAATAATCTAGATTTTAGCAAAATAGAAGTGTCTCTAACCTAACTTTCAAAATTATAATTCATAACTTGTTTCTCTTTTTTTCTTCTTCTTTTCTTCTTCTTTTTTTTTTTTTAATTTCTTTTTTAACTTGTTCCTCTCTTCTATTTCTAACCTCTATTTCTCTTGTTTTTTCCTTTATTTTTGTTTTTCGTTTTCGTTTATTGTTTCTCCTCTTCGATCTTTAGGCCCTACTTTTTTTTCCCTTTTCAATATCCTTTTTTTTTACTTTTTCTTGCTCATTTTTTTAATTGTATTATATTTTATATTTTTTTATATTTTTGAAAACATGTCTACGTCGAGTATAAGTCAAAGATGATGACGAAAACATCATAATTGCTCATTGTATTTATATTCATCATTTTCTTTTTTTGTTTTTATTATTTTTCTTTTTTCTATTTTTCTATTTTTTTTTCCTCTTCTACCTCTAATTTCTATTTCTATTTATTTTTCTTTATATATATATATTTTCTTCCTTTTTATTTTTATTTTGTTTCTTTCTTTTCATTTTTTTCTTTTTTCTATCTCTAGCTTCTATTTATCTTTCTTTTTTTATTTTTTATTTTTTTTCATTTTTTAATTATTTTTCTTTCTCAATTTTTTTGTTCTATTTTATATTTTTATATTTTCAAAAAATATTGCTACGTCAGGCACAAGTCACGGATGATAACGAATATCACAATCACTTATTGTATTTGTACTCACACCATCGTTTATATTTTTATATTTGTTGATACAATTATATTTGTATTTTATAGTTCGCGCTTGTAATTGTATTTGTATTTTATAGTTCACACTTAAATTTGTATTTTATAGTTCGTACCATTATTATATTTTATACAATTCACACTTATATTTTAAATAATTGCTCTGTATTTGTATTTTGTGATTTTATTTTATTTATTTTTTATTTATATTTATATTTGTATTATGTTTTCATCGATGCACTTGTATTTTTAAAGAATTATTTTATATTTATATTTTTAAGTTGATCGCATATTGTAGTTTTATTTATAATTTCATTTATTTGTATTTGAATTTACAATTGACAATATCATTTGTATTTTTAAACACTTGAAAAGGAATTTTTATTTGTCTTTCTACTAATATTTATATTCATTGACATAAATTGTATTTTATTAATACAAATACAAATGATAAATGCAAATACAATTATTAAATTATAAAAATATAATGCTAAATTTCTATCAAATTATACATAATTATACAATTTAAACCATACACATATCAATAATAATTGTTTAAATACAAATACAATTGATAAATTTGACATACAAATACTATTGATGCATTCATATTAAATGACATATTGTATATTCATATATTTTAGTTTCATGCAAATACAATTAATTCATATACTTATTTGTATATAAATATAAATAATAAATTATACATATTCATGGCTAAACTATTCAAATACAAATAATAATTTTATTTAAAATATGTAATATGATATAAATAAATATAAAACATAAAAAATATATAAAATACAACAACAAAAAAGGTGAGAGAAACAAAAAAAAAAAAAAGGAGAAAAAATGACCCAAAAAGAAGAATGAAAAAGGGGAAAAAAGAAAATCTAGAAAAGAAGAAATAAAGTCAAAAAGAGAAAAACAATGAAAAAAACGGAAAAAAAAAAAGAGAACGGAAAAAAATTTTAAAACGACAAAAAAATGAAAAGGAAAAAAAGCAAAAAGGGAAAAAAGAAAACATGAAAAAGAAAGAAAGGGGAAAAAAAATAGAAAATAAAGAAAGAGAAAAGTTATAAATTGTACTTAATTGACCAGAGAGATTATAGATTATATTTAATTGAAATTTAAGCTAAATAAAATAATTAAAAATTTAGATTTGTTAATCCATTTAGGCTAAATAGGGATAAAACTTCTGAAACAATAAACCTCAGAAGTTTTTGTTTTCCAATCAAACAAACCCTTAAGTTAGTTTAAGTAGTAACAAACAAACAAATATTATATTATATAATTTAATTTATTTGTGTCAAATTTATATCTACTACAATTAAGAAAGAGGATCTTTAAGAAATAACTACACTTTGCTATAAAATTCATCCTTTATAGCTATATTTTATATAATTATCATTTATAACTGTTGTATTCAATTTTACACTCGTTGTATTCAATTTTATCAATAGTCTGTATTCATATAAAATATAAATACAGTACCTATTTAGTCGTTGTATTCGATTTCAGCCGCTATGTTCACTTTTACTCAATGGTTTGTATTCATAAAAAACATAAATACACTACATATTTAGTCTTGCCAAAAATATTATTTTTTTATTTTTCGTGTTTTCCTCATTTTTTCTTCTTTTTTCTATTTTTATTTTTTACTTTTTATTTTTTTTCCTCTCTTCTATCTCTAACTTCTATTTTTCTTTCTTTTTTTCTTTGATTTTTTTGTTTTCTTTCTTGTAGTTATTTTTTTTTTAATCTTTTTTTGTTCTATTTTATATTTTTTGTATTTTCAAAAAATATGACTACTGGAGTACAAATCATGAATGATAACGTAAATACTATAATTATTTATCATATTTGAAGTCACACCCTCATTTATATTTTTGTATTCATTGATACAACTGTATTCATATTTATATTTTAAGGTTCACGCTTGTATTTGTATTTGTTAGTCTACATTTATATTTATATTTTATAGTTCGAACTTGTACTTATCGTTGTTAGTTTGCACCATAATTTATATTTTATATAATTTACACTTATTTTTTAAAGAACTATTTTGTATTTGCATTTTATAATTGACTGTATATTATATTGAATTATATTTGTATTGTGGTTTTATTATGTTTTTATATTTAGATTATATTTATATTTGTATTCTATTTTCGTCGATGCCTTTTTATTTTACAGAATTATTTTTATTTATATTTTTAAGTTGATTGCATATTGTATTTAGCCGTGATTATGTATAATTTATCATTTGTATTTGTATACAAACAAGTCAATGCATTAATTATATTTTCTTGATTCTAAAATATATAAATATTTATTTGTATGTCAAAATTAACATTCATATTTGTAAATAAATAAATATCACTTGATATAAATATAATTACAAATACATGAAATAAATGATTTTACAAATACAAATACAATATGTATTTATATAAAAATTTGAATTGTATTTATTTGTATCAATAAATATAACTCGTATCAATAAATACAAACAAGTATTCGTAGAAAGAAATCAATCATTCCTTTTCAATAATTAAAATATACAAATGATAGTTCACACTTGTATCTATATGTTATAGTTCACATTTGTATTTGTATTTTATAGTTCACACTTGTATTTGTATGTTATAACTCACATTTGTATTTATATTTTATAGTTCGCACTTATATTTGTATTTGCTAGTTCGCACAAATGAAAAGGAGAAAAAAATGAAAAGGGAAAAAAAGGAGAAAAAAAGGAGAAAAAAGGAGGAGAAAGGGTGGTTGAGTTGGTTTAAGGGGGAATTTCCATAGCGGAGGTCGCGGGTTCGATCCACCCCTAATGCCTTCTCAATTGAGCTCGTCGCATGAGGTTTACTTAGTGTGGTTTACATCTTCTGTGTGGTTTGCGAGCTATTGCACAGTGAGAAGTTTACCCAATGCGCACACAGTGCTCACCACAGAGTGCTCACCGAAAGGGCAGAGGTTGTGGCAGAGGATGTAGCAGCTGCGGATTTTCCTAAAGTTTCCACAAAAAAAAAAAAGAGTAATAAAAAATAGAGAAAAAAACAAAAAAAATGAGAAAAAATAAAAAGGAAAAAAAGAAAAATGAAAAAAAAATGAAAAAGAAAAAAAAAGAAAAGGAGAGTAACAGAAAATAAAAAAAATACATGAGAGAGTCTATGAATTCTAATTAGGAATAATTTTTTTTTCGATAAACAGTTAACTTTTCCATTCAACAAAAAAATGTGCATTACAAACCAGCTGGACTTTTTTTACTCAGTTCCAGCTCACAATAGAACTATTTTCTAATCAATCTACTAGTTATCTAAATTTAAATTGGATAACCTGTTAAGCTATCTAAATATACTTTCCATTTGTTATGTGTTTGACCTGCTACAAATAATTGAATGGCGATGCTTCTGGCTCTTTGTCTGATATCCTTTTTTTGAGTAGTAAATCTTCTAGCATTTCTTTCTGCCCATATTTGATACACTGCTGCTGCTAAACAGAATCCAAGTATGCTAGCTCTTGGTCTGCTGTTGGACTTTAGGTGTATTAGGTTCTGAATGTCATACTGCCAATCCCCTGTGCTCTGCTGATATCCTAGCCAATGTAGAATGGAGCTTCAAATAGTTTGAGAGTAATTGCATTTAAAGAACAGATGCTCAAATATTTCCTCCTCTGTTGTTATACATAGCACACTATTTCTTCACTTGAATACCCCATTTACTAACTCTATCCACAGTTGCAAGTCTGTTATGTAAAGCCAACCAGAGAATGGATTGGTGTCTGGGAATCATCCCTTTCACCAAGGCCACTTTGTGCCAATTAGCCTTCTGGTATTGTGGTCTCATGTAGTGATAAGCCTTCCTGATACTGAATCCTTTATGTTCAGTCATTTGTTGTAGTTCTTGATGAATGCTTGTTGTACCTGATAGCCACTTTCTTGCATCAAGAACTTTCTTCATTATCCAGCTGGCTTGCTTTGGAATGCACATTGTGTCCATCCTGTGTTCTTTAATAAAGTAACTATGGATCCATCTAACCCATAGTTTGTCTTGTTTCTGCTCCACTGCCCACAAGAGCTTGCAAATTGCAGCTCTATTCCAATATGTCACATCTATAACATTCATCCCTCCTGCAGTTTTAGGTTGACAAATAGTTGCCCAAGCAACTAAAGCTTTCCTTGAGCAATTATTACTTCCAATCCAAAGGAATGTTCTGCACACAGTTGTGACCATATTTGTGATCTTCTTAGGTAGCAGGAAGATTTGTGCCCAATATGTCTGCATCTCGAATAATACACTCTTCACCAGTGGTAATCTACCACTGTTAGCTAACAGTTTTGAAGACCAACACTTGATTCTATCAACCATCCTCTCCACCAAAGGCATACACTGAGATATAGCAAGTTTTTTAGTCAACAATGGGACCCCTAAATACCTGAAAGGAAGGTCACCTGGAGCTAACTGCAACTCCCTCAACATCTGCTGTTTAAATTTTAAAGTGACTCCTGCAATATATAAAGAGCTTTTTTCCATATTTGCTTGCAGGCCAGATACAACTGAAAAGTGATGAAAGGCCTCAAATATCAGTTTTATGGATATTTCATCTGCTCTACAGCTCATAAGGAGATCATCAGCAAAACATATGTGGATAATACCCAGCTTATCACATCAAGGATGGTAATTAAACTGGGGATTATGCCTTAGCTGCTGCAAAGTTCTATGCAAGTATTCCATTACTAAGACAAAAAGCAAGAGGGACATGGTGTCCCCTTGTCTTAGCCCTTTCTTTGGTGGGAATACTGTGGTCAGTCCTCTATTAATCAACAGAGTATATTGAACTGTTGTCACACATTCCATTATCAAGCTAACCAGCTGCGTTGGCAATCCAAACTCCAATAATACATTTTTTTTAAAAAGGTCACTCCATTGAGTGATATGCCTTCCTTATATCCACCTTAATTGTGCACCTAGGTGATACCCCTTTCTGTGAGTATCCTTTGACTAGTTCATGTGCAATCATCATATTATCAAGGATATTCCTACCACTAATGAAAGCTGATTGTGAAGGACTCACAATATAATCCACCACAGCCTTCAACTTATTTGTAATAAGTTTTGAGATCATCTTGTATAATGTTGTGCAATAGGCAATTGGTCTGTACTCTTTGACATAAGTAGCATTCTGAACTTTTGGCACCAGTGTCACAGTGGTTATATTAACTCCCTTTAACAATTTACCATTCTTAAAGGATTGTAGCATACCTTCTGTAACCTCAGTACCTATTATTTCCCAGTGTGTTTTGAAGAATTCAGCATTGAATCCATCAATTCCAGGGCTTTTATCAACTGGTAAATTCTTTACAACTTCCGTCACATCTGTTGCTGTTACAGGTATAAGGAGTTCTTGTTGTTGTGCAATAGTTAAACAAGCCTTATCTCTGGCTATTGTGATGTCCAACCCTTGTAATGTATCTGCTGCATGTCCAAGCAATGATTTAAAAAAATTCACAAATTCTTGTTGGATGAGCTGTGGGTCTGTTAGCTTTACTCCCTGGTCAGTGGTGATTGAGGATATTTTGTTACTAGTTTGTCTTGTCTTCAGGTAGACAAAGAAGTATTTTGAGTTCCTGTCCCCTTGCTTGATCCAGAATGCCCTTGATTTCTGCTTTAGGATCCTCTCATTGATTGTCTCCCAGTACTCGATGGTGTGTAGTATTTGTCCCTCTTTACCATGAGTTCCTGGTTGAATAAGTCACTCTTTAACCCTTCCTGCACTTGGTTCAGTCTGGTCTTGTACTCATCTACTCTTTTGTCCACAACAGTCATTTCCTTCTGCAATCCTTTGGCTTGTCCAACTATGTTATATAATTTCCTCCATACACTATACATCTTGTAGCCTGGTACATTTTGTTGCCATATTGCTCTGGTCAGGGCTTTAAAATCTTCCTGCTGCATCACTACATTCAACAACCTGTAAGGTCTTCTCACCTGCATCACTAAGAGGTCAGTACTGAGGATTATTGGTGTGTGATCCGAGCACCCAAAGTCTTTATACTCTGCCTCTACATGGTTATAATGTATGAACTATAAGTGGTTGCCTAATGCCCAGTCAATACAACTATACATTCTTGCCTGGTGATCTCTCTTATTACACCAAGTGTATCTATGGCCCTTACTAGGCAAAGGTCCCATCCCAACATCATCTATACATTGCTGAAAGTCTACCAGTTCCTGTGGAGTAACCGGTTCACCATTAATCCTATCATCATGAGATAAAATAGCATTGAAGTCACCCAACAGCACCCAGATATTTTGGCAATTTGCTCCTATGTGTCTCAGGTGATCCCATAGAGTTCTTCTTGTTGCAGGTGTGTTGAACCCATACACAAATGTTATCCAGCATGTGAAAGTGGAGTTCTTATCTTGAACTGCACAATGTACCAGTTGTCCTGAAGTTTCCAAGATTGTAACATCCACACTCCCCTGTTTCCAACATACCCGTATTCTTCCATTTTCTATAGTAGGATAGTCAGCATATACCTTCCATTCCTGGCCAAATGAATTTTGAACTTTTTTTGCATTTGTAGCTTGTATTTTTGTCTCCAAACAACCAATGATATCTACCTTATTTATCTGTAAGAAGGATCTTAGTTCCGACTTATTAAGCCCCCTTACGTTGCATGAGCTAAATATCGTGTACCTCCTGTCAGGTCAAGTGTTTTAGCCCTGTCAGTAGGTAGATATGGTTAGCCTTTCTTCTTCCTTTGATTCTTCCTTTGAGATGTCAGGTGTTGCATTACACTACCTATGCTCTTAGGACTCTTCTGATAAACTTGTTGTAAAGTAGGAAAGGACCCAGCACGATCCACCATAATTTCTTTCCCATTCGATTGTTGTCCCTCTTCACCTTAATTTTCCTTGTGTTTGTCTACTTGGGTCCTTTTGACCGTGGTCTTTATTCATGGCTTTTGGGAGTCATGATGGGTTAATTTTCCTCCTTCAAGCTTTGGGTCGAGTCACAACCTTCGATGGTTCTTCCTCCTTGGTTACTTCTTTACACATGCCTGTTGTGTGACCCATATGCATACAATCCTGGAAGAATTCTGGTGCCCACTCAAATTCTATAGCCTGTGTATGAATTATACCATCATGCTTTTCAATATACATTTCCCCAGGCAGCTCTTAAGTGATATCTACTTCGATAAGCATCCGGGCGTATGAAATTCTTTCAACCTCCGCAGTTAATCTATCAGCACATATAGGTTTTCCCAGTATAACTTGCTATTCTGCTGAGGTTGTCCTCTGCCCAGTAGTATATAGGAAGCCCAGGGAGAACAACCCAAAGCGGCATGAAGCGTAGCATCTCATCTTTGAATCGAAAGTCTTTCGCCCAATTCCATAACACCATAGGACAATTATTATACATATACGACCCATTTTGTAGGATTTCATTTTTGTCAGACTGATTTTCAAATAAGAACACGAAATAGCCTTCATTATGGGAGTATACTTGCGGTGTAGTGACAATTCCATATGCTGTAGACAAACTTCAGCACATCCTTGAAGCTTGGTGTTCCTCCAACTACACAGCCTATTAGTGCATTTTCCCATTTACCACACTCCTCCTCAACCTCCGTGTGGTTTATTTTCACTATTTTTCGTTCATCCTTAACCATCAGAGGGATGTAAGTAAGCTTCATACCTTCCTGCACTTGGCAATTACTAGCTGGAGTCAATTTGGTCTGCTTTAAATCCTCCTCCATAGGTGTAGCTTGCAACACAGCTGAGAACTGAAGTTTCCAAGCTGCATTTGAGCTTTCTGCCTCATTCTCCTCCTGTAACACTTCCCCTTCCAGTATCAGAGTTTTCTTTGGTCACATCTTCTCCATTATGCCGGTCGCTTTGTTTTATCGGAGCAAGTGTGTGGAATACCGGAGTCCGAGGTAATCATTTTTCCTTGGGGTTCCTGTGGTGCTTGAACTAGTGGTCGAGTAGCTGCTCGGCATCTTGCTATCGCCACTTGGTGCACGTTAGCAAATCATTACTTAAGGCAATTAGGAGTCTATATTTGGTAAGTTACGTAGTTATCCCATTAAGAAATAGACAAATTATACACTTGGATATTGAGCAAACAACCTTCTTTCACCGCTCACCAGTATGCAAATTTGAAAATTGTAACCAAATTCAGAACATCATAATCTTTTTTCCCTAAGAAAAAAGCACAAACATCCCCTAAGACGATATTATGACCATTCACTAGGAATCTCCTCGGCATGAACTAATAAAGAAAGACATTGAGCCTAACTCAACACCCACCAATGTAGGACTCCAACACCCCCCGCACGCCCAAGGCTGAACATCTGAAGCGTGAATAATACAAGATGGAAGGCCCAACATCAGAAATAATGAACTAGGTGGACCTCACTTTGATACCATGATAAAGAAATGTACCTTAAACCTAACTCAACCTCAAAAGCTAGCTCATGAGAGAAGGATTGCCCAAGACCATATAAAGAGACCAAGAACCCTTTAACCCACCGATGTGGGACTCCAACACAAACATGATAGATGACTCCAATGAAAGTTTAACGTGACCGGGAAATAATGACGGATACTTCAAGAAAATGAAAAAAATGAGCATGTCCGGAGAATTTACAGGTTGCATATTTTCCTTCCCTAGTAGTTTCTAAATCCTATATATTCCAACAAAGTGTAAATTGGTACTGGTTATTCTGCAAAGACAGATGATATTGTAGAGTCGTAGCATATGCAGCATCAAGTATTCAGTGCGATACCAGATTGCATGGAACATTATAGCCTTCCTCACTGAATCCACATACTGTTGGTTAAGCTTGTCCAGTTAAATCAGTCAATTTCCAGAACCACTTTGCCAGGAATTCGTCGTCTATCCTTGGCCTCGTGAGCCTCTCTCACCTGTGAAATTGGGAAAGTTTTATCTACTGGGACTTGAAGCTTACCAGCCTCAGATAACCGGCGTATCTCATGTAAACCCTCAGCATCAGCCCTCATATAATTCCACCAATATTCTGTGCCATGAACATATGAAATGCATTAGTTAAAGCACCCTATTAAAGGCTTAATAAACAGCTTTTGACCTGCCAGTCTCAAGCTATTAACAATAATAAATACCAAATAATAGCCAAGCCACAAAATTTAATTCAAAACGTCAGCGGAATGACAAAATAAGACATTCCTCGCTCTCCAACTGAAACATCAGATTAGGATGATCTCATGGTGTTCAACTATGGCTCTCCACCTAAGTTGCTAGCACTCTCCAAAAATGTTGGAGCACCGTGTCGGATCCTTCAAAAATACACTGTTTTTGCAGGATCCGACATACACCCGTCGACATTTTTTAAGAGTCTGAGCAACATAGCTCTCCACCAAGTACTCTAAACGCAGTCACATGCTACTTTTTTTTTAATAAAATATAAAATGGACACAAGCAAGAGGAATCAAGTTTCTGCAGTTTGAAAACCTAAAATTGAGAATAACTCTGGGCTTACTTTATCTTTGTTGGCCTATCACAATACAGAGCAAGGTGTGTCCAAACTGATACGGTCCACACAGCGATTCACTTGGACAGAATCTAGATTAGGTATTGGTCAAAGCTAGATTATCTCCAGAGAACTATATTAGAGAATTATCAATCATAGTCAACAGACACCCCACAAGTTTCATGGAACATAAGAGGTTTATGCACAGGGATCCTCTTCACCTATGTTGTTCATACTGATACCTGAACATTAAGCAAAATGATGGACAAAGTAGCAGAGGATGAATATCTGAAGGGATTTAGTTCACATGTAGGAGGAAGAATTAAGATAGTCTAAAGGTGTCTCATTTGCTATCTGAAGATGATACACTTGCACGGTGCAACGCGGAGACAGATCAACTTCAACATGAAGAACTCTCTTTTATGGTTTAAGCAGCTTAGAAGTCGAGAATACACAAAAAGATGAGTGAAATTACACCTTTAGGAAAATAAGCAAAATGGAAGAATTGGCAACTTTTATCAGCTGCAAGGCTGATCTCTTCTGGTGAACTATTTAGGATTACCTGTGGGATTGACATGCCAGAATAGAACAATGTGGAATTCGAATAGGTACATGAAATATGTCATTACTGCCTTTATCAGCATAAGTGACATCAAAATGGAAGAAGTTACAGAAAATTCTTTTGGCAGTACATGGGTTGGAGGTGACGAGACACCACCCAGTTAATTGGAATATAGTCAGATAACCTAGAAGGGATGCAGGTCCCGCGAGACATTTGAGAATTCTTAACAGAGGATACGAGAAAGGTAATGGGGGTTTCGAAAATGGCAGAGCCTTGTGGAGGAGAATAACTGCCGACAAATACAATGCTCAAAGGGGTGAATCGAGAACAAATAAGATAAAGCAACAATATGGAGCAACATTATGGACAAATTTAATGCAAGGATGGGATGTGAGATTTATAGTAAAATGGAGCTATTATTTTTTCTGGAAGCAGAAACAGTGCACTAACTCCTGTTTATGCGGAAGTTCTGGTTATTTACAGTTTAAGTCTTTCTACAAATTATTATTAGGAAAGGAAGCCTGGAATTTCGTCACATGTCTTCCTTATAACTACATGTGGGTTCCTAGAGCACCATACAGGACATTTTCATTTTATGAGCAGCCGAGATCTAGAAGAATGTACTAAAAAAACTTATGCATTAATTAGCAGGTGCTTCATGTACAAGAATACATGAGAGGATGTAAATTACTTACAGATTAGAATATCTTTGAAATTGAGAGATAATGCTACTTACAGGAACAACATGGGAGGTGTTTCGTTAGTGCTTATGTGAACAACACAGAAGGAAAAAGATAGAAGAGCCTCTGAAGGACTTAGAACCCCTGTGTAGATGCTAGTGGAATTTTTAAATTCTATGCACATTTTTTATAGTACAGATGATATGCCAATTAATTTTGATGATTTCCATGAAAAATCATGTCAGCATGAAGGTGTACTTGTTACCTGTACATACCTTATATGCAGGCCCCTTCCCAATATATCAAGATAATTAAGTCCTTTTATCAACAAAAGAAATAAAGAGCAATCAAATAGGATTTAGGACCAAACTCACCTCATCGAATATGCATATTGAATATGTCCTGAACTACCCTAAAGGTTATTCCTCTGAAAACCTTTCTGAAGGAGAAAGAGGGAGAGAGAGCGAAACTAACAAGAAATGGAGGTCACACTTGTATGTTATTCTCGCTTACTCCTAAAACTTGTTAAATGTTAACACACACTATCCCCAGAATAAGGTCAGCAATATCAGAATGACTCTACCGTATACTTTAAATAAATGTTCTGATATCACTAAATGGATGAAGGTTTCTTCCTCTTATCTACTTCAATGAAGATCAGTGATCTGTATCTCATTCTCACTGAAAAGTCCTAACTTGTCAATAAGCATGAAAATAAGCTGATATATATACTATTCCAAAAGATAAGGTCATAGCCATATCAGAATACTATACTGTACACTTGAAGAAAGCATCTCATATTTTTAAATAGATGAAGGTATCATCCCCTGGTCCACTTCTTTCCTTAAAAGATGTGTTAACATCACAAACCCAGGTCAACTTAAAACGGCTCCCTGGATTCTTTATCTACTACTATTCAGATCATAACCTCAGTTGAGCTCTTCAACCAATAGTACAAATGCAAGAAACAAAAAACCTATGAAATAATGCAACAAAAAGTCTTGAACCAAGTTTAAATCATCAATCTGATTATAGGAGTTGCAGCGAATAGTGAGATAGTACGTAAGACTTCACCTACAGTTTTATTTTTCCTGTTATGCTTTCTACTTCGTTTTGAAAATCCACTGGCATATAGGAAGAAAATATCTCATATTGTTACGGGAGAATAAAATTTCATGTTCTTTTTCTTTTTTCTCTTTTTGTTTTTGGAAAAGGGTGTTCTAAAATTTCAAAAATACCAGGAAAAAACCATTTCTGCCAAACAGATCATAGAAGCTTCAGAAATCTCATACCTATTCCATGAGAATATCGATATTGCATTTGCTTCTTCAGCAAGATGGCTGTTGCCATAGGAAGACCAATAGCTAGTCCGTATCTATCAGTCACCGATGCAGCCTCCCCCTATGAGTAATGAACATGATGAAATCTTAATACTGTACGGCAACTTTTTTGGCATTTATAAGAAAATAAGGTAAAAGATTCTTTCGCAGTTATAAAAGTAAGATGACTCCTAACCTGTAACGTCATGTAGTGTCCTCCTCTCTTTAAAAGACTAATACCCATTCTCTCAGTATCTGGCACACCAATTGTATCCAAGACAGCATCAAAATGCCCCTTAAGTGCTATTTCAGCATCCTGTAAACAAGCAAACAAGTTAATCCTGGCAAAAGGAAAGAGGGGCGATCACGCTAATAATGCCATTGAAAGAACCAATCAAGTATATCATGTCCAATAAAATTACATGATGGGGTTAAACATGGGAACTACTATTACAAAGTCACCTCACTGGTATAGTCAACAGCTTGCTCCGCACCAGCTGCCAAAATGCGACTTATACTCTCTCCTCCACACGTAGTAGAAACATGGCAGCCTGCAGCCACTGCAAGCTGAATTGCAGAGAAACCTACTGCTCCTCCTCCTCCTATGACCAATACCCTTTGCCTGCATAATTTAATTGAGAAATAAAATTATATAGACAGCACACATGTATCATTTCAAGACATCATATTGTTCTCTATTCATCAAGATTCATATACTATCACGAATTCAACTATGAAGTAGAAGTATACCATTGGTATACTGATCTAAATGAGCTTTGACCTCTCAAATAGGATTAACAAGTTCAGATGGCCATGACTTGTGAACAATAAATTGGTAAGCTGCTTTTTTTAATCCATACAAAAGTAACAAATGGAGTAGCAAGAATTATATGTTAAGGGTTTGAATCCATGTGAATCAACTTCCTGTTTGTCAAAGGAAAAGGAAAACCTTCCTTTTGACCAATTTTCATCTCTAGCCAAAATAATCTTGTTCAGCAGTTCAGAATTCAGAGCAACTCCGCATGTATTCATTACGCCGACATAAACATATCTTGAAACTTATTCTTTATGCACTTCTCAAGTTACAAAGTTTATATACGTTCCTATGGGATAATCACTATACACAATTACATTGAAAAGAATATAATGACGGTCATACACACCCAAGTAATTAACTTCATATATTGATCTCTTAAGTGCTTTGCAGAAACTGACAAAAAGAAAAATTGATAAAGATAAAACACCAAACAGAGTCATGAAATTTCAATCCCTTCAAATACTTCTTGCGCACATGCCATGCTTACCAAATTCAATGATCATAATTTACTTGAGGCAGTAAAACTCTTTCTAACTGGAGATAATCTTTGCTGCCAAAACCAGGAAAACAGAAATGCAAAATTTAAATACACAACAAATTTAGAAATTGGTTACGACTCAGCAACATAGTTTCATGATAATACTTGCTGAGGTCATAGGGAAACCCTCTTGAGTCATTAACATCCAGTTCCTTTTCCCCAAAGAGGTAGTTATTCATGCCTAACTGATGAATTTCAGATCCATACAGTGCGTGTATAAAGTGCATCTCCAGCACTGAATGTATCTCTCATCCCCCCTTCTCCTTCTCAAAGGGAGATAAACAAGGGAAAAGAAAAAATGATTTCACCGGTGGAAACATTTAACCTATCAGACAATAAACATACCCCACTCTTATTCTGGCAGTACTTTTTAGCGCACGCCAAGCAGTTAGGGCAGCAAATGGGATGGCGCTGGCTTCCTGTTGAACAGCATGTAGAACCTTAGCATGCTAAATTAGTAAAAAACCAAGATGTGTGATGTAACAGGATGCAGATAACAAGTATGAAAATTGACAGGTATATTAATCCTCCAACAACAAATTTCAGATATTGATAACTTAAATCTGCAGACTGAGGGAGGGCAGAGAGGACATCCAAGAAAAAGTGACAATATAAGGAATAGGAAAACAAGATAGACCTTGATTTTATAACTGATCACAAATAGTTAGAAAAAAGATTAAAAGAAGAAAAGTGTTCTTAGGAAGTTGGTCTGACCAAATGTAACCAAACAGAAACATACCACATGTGAAAGTGATCCTGGCTTTGGAGCAAGTTCATCCTCCGCAAGAATAGCATAGTCAGTATAAGTACCCCTCACGGCGGTTGGATGCAGAGCACCAAATACCTCCTGCCCAAATGTAAGTGACTTAACAGAATTTCCAACAGCTGCAACTTCACCACTTATATCTCGGCCCAAAATCAAAGGTAAAAGTGGCTCGAAAATTGAACGTCCATATCCTGATCGCATCTGAAACATATTAAAGCATCTACTAAATGCTCAATGCAAATCAGTGCGAAGATGGATTTATGATCGCAGTTTCTATGGAAATAATAAATGAGAAAATGACCTTCAAATAGTGACTTATCAATAATAGCAATAACACCATTTTTAAATATAAGGTCAAAGCCACTTAATTGCCGTATCGCGTACTCCCTCCGTCCATTTTTAGTTGGCCAATATTGATTTGGCACACCACAAAAAATAAAATGACAATTTTATTATATCACCCTTTGAATATAATAAATTCAATGCTTTAGGAAATGTATTGGGAAATGACAACTGTTTCCCAAGAACAAATAAGTTCAGAAGATTTAGACCAACCATTTGTCCGAGCTTTTATAACTGTTTGCAGTTCTCAATAGTAAATAAGAAAACTTAGGAACGGTATCCGTCAAATTAATATCTTGTCCACATTGACTTGATGTACATATAAACAAATTCTTCCACAGTTGAACAAAGATTAAAAAATAGAAATTTGCTTTAATATGTTATCAGTATTGCATTCCCTTCACAGTAGTGATACTGTATTCATTCAGAAGCATGATTTTCACTTAATAAGTACCTATACTTTTATTTCTTATAAAAAATGAATGATTAGAATTTTTTTTACTTGATAATCAAGTTAAGAAGAGGTTTACTTATTCAGCAACTGCCATGTGGCACAAAAATGAAGAACTTAAGGGACCAATAACATTGATCAAAGACATTCCAATATGTTCAAGAGATCATTTCTTCAAGAACTCTCCAAAAAAAATTTTCTATGCCTTCTCACACCAAAACAAAAGGAAGAAGAAAATGACGAAGGTTGAGCACCAAGAGGTCTCAGGTTCAAACCCCAGCAGAGATAAAATACACACTAGGTGATTTCTTCCCAATTGTTCTAGCTTTCGTGGATAGATTTACCCGGTATCTGTTGATGGTGGGAGGTGGCACGAATCTCGCGGAATAAGTCAAGGTGCGCTCCCCAACACCACCGTTATCAAAAAACAACAAAAAGGAAATGAATAGCATAGATTGCTTAAATAGTCTCAAAGGCATCAAAACAGTGTTCAGGGAAGTATGATGTGGAAAAAAGCGACAAGTCTCCACATCACGCATTATGCGAAGCGTGATGCGATGCGAGCACATCATTGAAGTGAAGCAGTGAAGAAGAAGAAGAATAAGAAGGCGCAGTAGTGGTAGTCGCCCAGTGAAGACGAAGAGGTCGCAACAGTGGACTTCAAAGTTAGCCTTAGAAACAATGTTCAGGGAAGCGTGATGTAAGAAAAGCAACAAGACTCCGCATCACAATAAGACTCCGCATCACGCATTACAAAAAGCGTGAAGCGATGAGAGCGCATCATTGAAGTGAAGTGGTGAAGAAGAGGAAGGCGCAGTGGTGGTAGTCACACAGCGAAGAAGAAGAAGTCACAGCAGTAGACTTCAAAATTAACCTTAGAAAATTGCAACAGTGGTAGTCACCGGAGTGGACTCTTTTCTTTTAATTTCAAATTGGCCCTAAATATAAAATCAACATGAAGCGACTCTTTTTTAAATTTAAAATTGACCCTAAAAATAAAAAAAGCATGATGCGCTCACATCAGCCACACGCAGTGAGGGGCTCGCACTGCTTTGCATCATCGCATTATGTGACGATGCAAGCACATTCCTGAACACCACATCAAAATCTGCCTAATTTGAACAATTCCCTACATATACCGTTATTTGACAATTCCCTACATATACCCTTTTTGAACAATTCCCTACATATACCCTTTTCCTCAAGTACATTCTATTGACACGCCTCAAGGCTCAAGTTTTCTGAAATCATCACAAAACCAAATCATAGTTGGTCCTAAGTAAAAAAAGGCAAGGATGACAGCCAGCCATAAATAGACTAAGGTCCATTCAGCTTATGGCTAATTTTACTAATTCGACTTAAAAATGAGTGCTTAAAAACACCTACTTATTCATTCTTATCCAAACACAACAAAAGTTTTTAAAAGCTATTTTCGCCTAATGCACCTAAAATAAGCCAATCCAGGAGATTCATATAATCAATTCATATATACTGAAATTCAAATGAGTTTCGAGTACCAACACAAATTGTTTTATAGGTCAATTTGGCATCATTTCCGATCAGAACAAGTAAAATTGCAAAAATAAGAATTGCAACTAACTCTGGTATCAAGGGGATTGATGGAGACAGCACGAGCACGAACAAGCACATGATTAGGTTTAAGATCAGGAACAGCTACATTTTCATGAAACTCAAGAACCTCCGGTCCGCCAAATCGGGGCAACAACACAGCTCTACAGCTCGTAACAATACCTCTTTTCCCAAAACCTAACTTCGAAATTTCTCCATCTCCACTAGAAATTTCAATCCTCCGCGACACAAATCGCATCATTGTTAAGGAAATTGAGCAGTAAATTGAGTGATTTGGGAAAAATTAAAGTTTGGTTGAATGCATATTGTTGAGTGAGTGTACATGCAAAATCCCAATTCCCAACTCCGTCGCGCAACCCAGAACAACAAGCGGGCTTTATTTTGGTGTGCCCAAAATCGGGTTATTCTAAAAAAAAAAATAAAAAAATTGGAGAATGGATAACGATAACATTTAAAACTGAAATAATTTCACAAAATTAGCACCTAAGCCTTGGCTGCACCCTTATTTATAATTTTTTTTTTTTTGATTTTGTTCCAATATTATAAGCATTGATTGCACACTCCAAATTTTATTTTGCTTGCATGAAAATGAAATCAGTGTACTTTCAGCTAAAAAAAAATATATATCTCCAGAAAAGCTGCAAAGTAAAGGGTCAAGCATTTATTTAATCTTCACAACTCCAGCATTAACATTATTTATCACTCCTTTCTTTATCTTTTACTTGTCCAGTAATTGACATAGCACATGTCTAAAAAAATTGCAAAATGCATTGCAAACTAATAGTACTTAATAGTAAAAGTAAAATAAGTATTAAATGATAAATTACTTTCTTGATTTTTTTAAATTAGACAAGTGAAAATAAATAAAGTACTTCTGATCAAGATTATGATCAACTCATGATTACTTAAGAGCAACAATCATCTTTAGCAATTATTGGTGTGAATCTTTTCATCTTTCATTAAGCGCAACATTTATAATTGTGACAATATTACATACACATATTCTATATAATAATTATAGTATTTTTATACATATTTTATACAATTTTTAACTACAATTATTATTTAGATACATATTTTATACTATTTTATATAGTTTTTACATGCATTCTAAAAATGTATCAATCTAGTATAAGAGAGTATCAATTGAGTATATGGACACTGCAAGTATATCAATGTAGTATAAAAGTGTATTAATATGGTATAAAAGAGTATCAATTAAGTAAAGAGACTGCATGTGCTTGCATAGAATTTTCTTTCTCTTTTTTAAAAAAAGTGTATCAATATAGTATAAAAGTGTATTAATGTGGTATAAAAATGTATCAATTAAGTATAGAGACTGCATGTGCCCAATTGGGCCAAATGGCTAAAAAAAAGAGATTAGTTTACCCGATTGGACAACCTATGTCCAACTTTTCAAATGTGGGCCATTTTTTTAAAAAATGGACAACCCATGTCCTTTTCCTTAAAAAAAATAGACCCAATTTACAGTGGATTTCAAATTTTAGCCCCAAATAAAATGACTTTGTTAAAATAGCCTTTACTTGTTAAGTCATATTTTTTGGATGAAAATACCCTCCTCCAAAATATTCATTGTTCAATCTCTTTCTTCCTCTTTTTATTCCAAATTCCAAAATCAACCTATGCGATGGCTCTCTAAAGCCCGAGGCTAAGTTATCCAAATCGTTAAATCTCTTTCTTTCAAATTTTAGAATCGACTTTCAAACATTTGTAGAATCGACTTTAGCCGTAAGGATTCTTCAGGTATGGAATTCATCATCAAAATTCATTATGGTAATTTTAGCTTATTGATATATTGTGGTAATTTTAGCTCGTTATATAATTAGCATATTGATTTGATTTTTGGTGAGGTGAACATAAGCTAACTTGGGATATACTGTTGTTGTAGTAACATATTTACCATTAAAGAATTCCATCGAACAGGTTATGCGGAATTTGTTATTGCGGTTATAATTGTGTTTGAGTAGTTGTGGGAGTTGGTCTTGGAGGGAAAGGCCATTAATATGGGAGTTGACGTTGATCGCAACATATTTTGGGAAGGCCAAACGTATAAGGTCAAGGTGGTACAAGAAATTAGTTTCAAGTATTTCAAACTAGTGGTATAATTAGCATTAAAAGATGGGGGAATTGTGTCGAATAGGTTGTGGGGACTTTGTTATTGTGATTATAATTATGTTTGAGTAGTTGCGAGGATTTGGTCTTGGAGGAAAATGCTGTGTTTTCCATCTCGGATGAATCCAGCCTATGTTTTAGAGATTAAAGAAGCACTAACTTGTTGATTCTAAGAGAGAGCACCTTAGCTATTAGCTTGTATAACATAGAGCAACATGCAATGGGTTTAAAATCTCTAATGGTAGTAGGATTTGACACTTTAGGTAACAAGGTTACTATTATACAACTTTTTAGTGCTAAAAAAATTCTTCATTGTTGAACATGCATCATATTTATATTCATTAACCATTTGTTGTTGAACCATGCTTACCCACATATGTTGGAATAATCACCAGTGTTTCTGGCAACTTCGTTTATCTCAGTATCGCATGTTTCTATTGAGTAACACAACATAGGAGATCCCCTAAAGATGCAACGGTTGCTTAGTTTTTCACACACCTCCCAGAATCCCTTATTAGAAAACTTCAGTCTGGCATATTAGAATATCCATTATGTTTGCTATATACAGTCCCTTGACTGTGGGCGTGCAGCTTTAGGTGTTGAAATGATTTGGCAGAATAATAAATGATCCCGTTTGGGGTAGCCATGGTTATCTACAAGATTTTACAAGCCAAAAGAAAATTTTTTGGCTGTATCCGGTGAGGCGAAAAATATATTTAACAAAGCATTAATCTAAAACTTGAAAGGCAAAGCAAATGCTAAAATAATAAGATTCTTAGTTTAAAAACTAAATAAAATTCTTGTTACTTTTTTTCTTTCATAACTGCACTAAAATACATGGGGTTTGAATCACCTAACTTATACACAAAGCCTTGAATTTTTATTGTAACATGCTCTCTCCAATATTGCTCCACTTCTCAATAATAGTTAGTACATCATTCTCTTTCAATGCCACACTATCAGAGTATTGAGTTGATAAACTATGTTGTATCACTTGCAACCTATCTCTGAAGTAAACAACCCTCTCCTGAATCACCCCTATAGTGTGTGTTATTCAGTAGTTTCAAGTGTGGTTTTATCATCTTCAGATTTTGCCAAACATTTCAAGTTATGCCCCATGGGCAAGAGTGGATACTTCCTTAGTCTGTAATGATTTGGCAGGCGACCTATAACTCTTGCCCCAGAGGCAAGACTTAGACAGTTATGCCCTATGGGCAAGAGTTGACACTGCCATAGTCTATAATAATTTGGCAGATGACCTATAACTCTTGCCCTAGAGGCAAGACTTTGACAGTTATGCCCCATGGGCAATAGTTGACTACGCCAGCAAATAAAGTTTCAGCTTAATTTACTAGTATAATTAAGCTTCAATGAGTCCTTTAAAAATTATTATTAAGAGAAGCTGCTGGTTAATGGTTTTTGGTAGCTAGGATTAATAATTTAGGTAAAGAAGATGGGAGTTGTCATTGTTCCTGAATTGAAGCCAAGCATAGTTGGGAAGAGATCTTTTCGTCCAAGTTCTAGTGCTAGACATATTATTGATTGGTATATATTCATGTCTTTTATACTTGATTATATACACTGATAGCGTAAAAAAAATACTATTTTAATGTAGTAGTATTGACATATTAGTTGTTACGTTATTTGGTTACCAATAATGTTTATCATAGGCATTTGGGTCAGCACCATATTAAATTCTTCATAGAACATCAACACATTAAGAAGTCCATATTAGGTCTACTTTATTGGCATAGGCAAAGTTAGGGGGCGTATGGGTTCATCTGAACTCTCTTCATTGGAGTAGTACTTTGTAAATATAAGGTCAAATTTTTTTTAGGTATACGTAGTAATTTTGAGTCTCCTTATTCATGTGTTTACTTCTTATATTTTGAATCTCGTTACTAAAAATTTCTAGGTCGACCTATAACTAGTACATTTAGATGGTAGCAGTTATGCTCAGTTATCCATAAATTTCTGGTGAGTTTTGGTACTTGTAAACTGTGATTGTCAATTATGCTCAGTTATAAATAAAGGATATACATATTTCTTTTGACATTACAAAATCTAGAGGACTTACAATTTTCTGAGCTACCTAACATTTCCCCCCCCCCCCCCCCCTCAAGAGTTCCTGTCAGATTATAAAAAGGGATTTTCCTTAAATCCAGGACTAAAATTTTCACTTAGAGGAAGAAGATTAATGGTAAAAACTAAATGAATCACATCATAATTAATACTATAAGAGAACTACAACCACCAAAATATCTAAATAATAAATGCATTTATGAAAGATGGGTGGAGCCAGGGTTGTATATCACAAGGGCCTTTGTGAAAGAATTACGCTATATATATATAAGGGGAAAAATATATTTTTATGTATATATAGTAGATACTGAATCCCTTGATTTCTTTCGTGTGTTCACTTATTTATATTCGGAACTCCCTTAGTGAAATTTTTGACTTCTCCACCGATGACAGACCACATTCAAGAGCTGGGTAAGTGAAAATGACAATACTTTTAGCTTTGAAAACTGATTGTGATGGAACTTACCTTAAAACCTAAGATTGTAGAGTTTCTATCAGTTCATAAATTTAATATCATATACTCTAGATAATGACAATAAATAAGCAGTTTCTAAGGCTGCAATCATTGAAAATGACAAATCAAATAGCTGACCCTTTAAACCTCTAAAGTCTAAGTGTTCAATTTTCTTGTTCAAGATATGGTGTGAATGGTGTAGACATCAATAATTATTTTCCTAGTTTCCAACATGTGTATCTTTTGAGGGACCTCTAGTTAGTACAGATGAGTTTTGCAATTAGCTGTTAGATTACTCAACACCACATTTTAAAGACACCAGAAAATGTCTGGTACTTTGCTAGATTGAATCCAAAAACAGCACACACACAGAGTATTGTTAACTTTGTTTCAACATTTTTATCCATTCAAGATTGTGTTTTTATGCTATTTTTGGTCCTAAATTACGGTCATATGTACAAGTGAAAAATTAGGCTGACTTATGCTCTCTGAAGAGTAAAGGTTTCATCGTTTGAATTTAGATAGCTTTAAGACTCCGTACATCCAGCATTATATTCTTGAGATGTAAGTTACGCGTGCATGAAACCTTAGGCTAAAAAATTTTTAAAAAATGCAAGTTTCCAACTTTTGATCATTGACTATATCTTCTATTGGAGGCCAATATCTGATGTTTCGAGTGATCTTACTATAGAAGTCGGATCAGCTAGTTTTGCTCTTTACAAGGTAAAAAAATAAAGTGTGCAATTTTCTTCCTATCGTATAATTTAATATACCGTTTTTCATCATCATTGCAATGCTCAAGTCTATTGTAAATAAAAGTTGTGCAAAGAAATGGCTAGTCTAAAGTACCTTGAAAAAGATTAATGTTTTAGCTGTTATAAGTAGGCTATTGATATCAATACAATTGTGTTGAGGAGAAAAGAAAAGTCAGTAGCCAGATGCAAAAACAGAACTACATAACTTAAGTTATGTGCTTCGTGTTAAAATTAAAAAAAGTAAAAGAAGAATACCTTGGATATATTTCTAATGTGATTGCTAATTTGTCATTATTTGCAGTTCCCTCTGGTTTCGCGAAGTGGAAGAATTAGAAAGTTGCTGCTAGAGGCGAAGGATACAAAGGTTTCAAGAATTAATCTTATTGGTCTTCCTGGTGGATCTGATGCATCTAAACTTGCTGTAAAGTTTTGCTATAGAGTAAATGTTGAGATTACCATATCAAACGTGGCGTTACTCAGATGTGCATCCAGGTTTATAGAAATGACAGAAGATATCTCCGAGAAAAACCTGGAAATTCATACCGAGGAATTCCTTAAAGATGCAATATTTCCAAAAATATCCCACTCGATATCTATTCTACATCGCTGTGAACATTACTAACGATATCTGAAGAAGTCAATCTTGTTAGCCGATTAATAAATGCAATTGCAAACAATGCCTATAAAGAGCAGCTAACATATGGATTTGGATTTGCAGAAAATACAAAGGATCATCGTCAAAACAATAGCTGACCTACTACCAACACAATCCAGGAAAAACGCAGTGCCAATGGCTTTTCTTTCAAGTTTGATAAAATCTGTAGTAGCAGCATCAGCATCGACTTTCTGCAGGTTTAATCTAGAGAGGTGCATTGATTTACAACTAGATCAGGCAATTCTTGAAGATATTCTCATACCTGCAAATCCACATGGAAACAATCACAGCCCTCTCTATGACGTAGATTCTATCTTGAGGATCTTTTCCTTTTTCTTGAAATTGAAAACTTTTGCCCAAGAGGCAAAAGTTTATTTTTAATTGCACTGATTAGATTATTAACATATATGCAACTCTTTCCTCATGGGCAAGACTTTAGATAATTGTTGAAATTAAAAACTTTTGTCCAAGAGGCAACAATTTATTCTTTAATTGCACTGATTAGATTATTAACATATATGCAACTCTTTCCTCATGGGCAAGACTTAATTTAAAAAATTATTGAAATTGAAAACTTTTTCTCAAGAGGCAACAGTTTATTCTTTAATTGCACTGATCAGATTATTAATATATATGCAACTCTTGCCTTATGGGCAAGACTTAGTTTAGAAAATTGTTGAAATAGAAAACTTTTGCCCAAGAGGCAAAAGTTTATTCTTTAATTGCACTGATTAGATTATTAACACATATGCAACTCTTGCCTCATGGACAAGACTTAGTTTAGAAAATTACTAAAATTAAAAACTTTTGCCCAAGAGGCAACAATTTATTCTTTAATTGCCTTGATTGAATCCCAAGAGGCAAAAGTTTATTCATTAATTGCACTGTTTAGATTATTAACATATATGCAACTCTTGACTCATGGGCAAGACTTTAGAAAATTGTTGAAATTGAAAACTTTTGCCCAAGAGGCAACAATTTATTATTTAATTGCACCGATTATATTATTAACATATATGCAACTCTTGCCTCACGGGCAAGACTTAGTTTAAAAAATTATTGAAATTGAAAACCTTTGTCCAAGAGGCAAAAGTTTATTCTTTAATTGCATTGATTAGATTATTAACATATATGCAACTCTTACCTCATGGGCAAGACTTAGTTTAGAAAATTGTTGTACAAATGCTATACTGTTTAAATTGAAAACTTTTGCCCAAGAGTCAAAAGTTTATTCTTTAATTGTACTAATTATTTTATTAACATATATGCAACTCTTTCCTCATGGGCAAGACTTAATTTAGAAAATTATTGTACTATGATTATAAACATCAAATATAAATTGTTACTAATATTTTTTTGCTCAACACAGGTTTAAATATGCATTTTTTGCTTATGACGCTTCAATCATTGAGTTACATGTTTAGCCCAAATCAAATTGGACGAGCTAAAATAGGGACCTAGTTAATAAATACGTTGGTTCAATATGCGAATTTGTTACCTCTCTCGCACTAGTATTAGACATTGACACTCCTTATTCTTGAGACCAACTGATAAAGTTATTGTTTTAGAGGATATATATATATATATATATGTGTGTGTGTGTGTGTGTGTGTGTGTGTCCACCAAACTTCTAGTCACATTAGTTGTTAATTGTGTTATGTGTCCAAGCTTCTAATCACTTAAGCTTTTTACTGTTAAGAAGAAAATGTTTGTATTCAAGAAAAAGTATGGAAAGCAAGATATTTCATAAAACACCAGCAATGTCGAACAATGTACATGAAAAAAAAAATAAACACATGGTTCTCTCAGTATCAAAAGAACTCAAAAACACCCTTCCCCCTTTCCCCAGAGCCTGGGGAAACATATATTGCGCACACATTAATAATTTCATTCAACACAACTACTGCAAAGAATGTCGTTCCCCCTCATGTGTTCTTTTTATCCTAGAACCATATTTCTAATAGAAAAGAAACTGGTTCACATCTTGTAGCATTGCCATAGTTAGACATGCTCTACTTTTGGTGCACGCCAGTAAGCTTCCCAACTATTGCCTTCTGATGGAAAGAAACCATCAATTTCGAGCATTCCCTGTCATAGAAAATAAGGCACACAGTTGCACATCTTTGTCTATTCGATAAAGGGATGTATATTTACAAGTATCTTTAAAAACAAAATATACTTACAAAATCTAATTTTTGCCATAGCTGTTATGCTTCTCGTAGGTTGCGTTCCATTCCCTGAACACACCTAGAGTGCACTAAGCAGTAAAGACAGTTGCAACAGCAAACATTGATGGTGGAAATCTAAGCATTTTGTATTCAACCAGATATAGCTCGATCAAGAAGAAAGACACGAGCTCCACCTGATTTAAAAAATGACAAAAAGTTGTATGAGTAGTAATTCAGATTGTTGTGTTACTTCTTTATGTGAAAAAAATATTTAACCGACCTTCTTATCAGAGTGAGAAGCTTTAAGAAACTGCCGCATAAACACATAAGTTGTAGGTGCTGTCATGTTGAACCGTAAGGCATTAACCATCAACTTCTCATGTGGATAAGAAAACGATTGAAATCATTTAGCCAGGAAGAACAAAATGGAGATACAAGTCCTGATAATGTAAGATTTTCGTCTTTAAACTAACCATTTCAAGCACTTCTCTTCTAGCATAAGCCTTGTCAGAGATCAAAATTAGATCCTCCACTACAGGTATAAAAACCTCATCATACTTGCAGGCAAGAAGCAAAGCTTTTATTCCAACAAGCTGAAGTTTTTCCCTAATCACTAACTGAATAGCCAGGAATCTATCGATGAGATTCATAGTCAAATACAAGGTCTCCTCCACCAGTTTAAACTTGTAGTGAACCTATAAATAGGATTAGACGTTAAATGATACCTAAAATTATCACATTCTTCTTCATAAAACTCAGAAATGACATTCAAAAACAGAAAATATATACCTTAATAATCCAGTCAATGAGGATGCCTCTTATCCTCTCATTGATATCAAATTTTTGTTCCATATAGTTTGGAGGGACGCAGCCAGCGATCTGCAATTGAAAATGACATTAAAAGAAAGGGGTAAAAAATACACCTCCATTTCTTTCCAGATTCCCAATTAAAATTGAAACAATAATCATCCTTGATAGAATAACATCACAATATAAATAACCCAAGTATACCCTCTGTGTGTCTATATATCCTATGTTCTACACCTATTATTTGACTGGCTAAACATTGCAGACCATATTGAAATTAGACTAGCTTTTGTGAGTAATTTGGCAATCTATTAAGCTTAATGAGATCCTAACCAAAAAAGAATTAGATAATCAGTTGAAAAATATAGGACTTCTTTTAACTCTACACGCTATAATCCTAATAAGTATGTACAACAACAATAACAAACCCAGTGTATTCCCACACAGTGGGGTAATGAGCATGTACAAGTTGTATATAAAAAAAACTTCTAACAAACAAATAGGGAGAGTGGAGATAACATCTCTACCTCAACCTTCTTATTGTAAGCATATATGTCATCAATGTAGTCTACTACATCGAGTTCATTCTTTTTATCAGAACTGTCTATGTCCTCAGCTGACCAATCTTCTGCATCTTTCATCTCAATTTCCTCACCCTGAATCAAAGATTTAACGCATCAATGGCAATCCACAAGAATTATATTCATAACCAAGATATATAGATCATATAAGCTTACCATCCTATTAATTTCCTCCATCATTACTTCAGTATGCTGTACAAATATTGGCACATCAAAATAACCAGTAGCCTTGTAATCTTTAGCATCGATAATAATGCAGTCTTCTATTTCATTTCTAATTGGTGCCACTAGGACTGGTGGCTTTGTTATTTGTGGATATACACTGTTAACAACAGCTCAGTTATAAAATAAACCAGGAGAGGATAGACGCTATACCTCAACTGTTGTTTTCTGTTGTTTGTTCGTGATTTATGCAACTAACTTCCTGAAATGTCAGTAACCCCACATACAAATTAAACATTACTCTATCTTTAACTCCAACTTCTTAAATCTTACGGCCAAGCGCCTACTTAGTATCATGCAACCAAGAAATGAGCCAAACCTTATGATCAGATGATGAATCGGAACATGAGAGATCTTGTTAACAACATTGGCTTTATTTCTACAATAAAAATAAAAATAAAGTTAAAACAGGTAGACAATCAAGATTAAACTAAAAATTGAATAACCCCCTTTCTCCGCTCTAACTATACACTTGGCTTTACTAGTGAATAGAAAAATTACAACTTTACATCAAAGTTACAAAGATAGCACGTAGATATTGGCCAATCCAAACTACTGACCAGTATTAGTGGAAGTTGGATTTTCATCAAGGGTGTTTATCATCAAAGTTACATATGAATTTTCGTCAATGCACAACCTCTAGTTAACTCTGCCCCTTAGCTCTACTAATGAAGTAAACGACAAAAATAAAGGATAAAACATGAAACTTCCATGAAAAATAAGCAAACAAACAATAAAAATCCAAACCAGCAAACTTTAGCACTTCGTAATAAACCCAAACAAAACTACTGATCAACATTAGCAGAAGATGAATCTTCACCAAGACGTTCATCGTCTAAAACATACACATAAAAATAATTTTTTAAGCTTGTATCCCTAGAACCAAAATAAATATAACCATTAGAAACAACCAAACAAGAAACACTGTCAACATGTTTGACCTACTAGAAGAAAGGGAGGAACAAAACAAAAGACAAGTCAAAAGCACATTACAAATATAAATTAGGATAACGAGTGATAATACCTTGTCATTCAAAGGTCGACCACAAGTTGTAAGTGAATAAAACCACTCCTTCGAATCCACAACACAAGAGCCAAACACTAAACATTCGAGCAACACATCTTTTTCTTTAACGTATATATTTTTGGAACTTAAAATACATGAAAAATGAATACAACAACAACAACAACAAACCCAGTGTATTCCCACCTGGTGGGGTCTGGGGGGGGTAAGATGTACGCAGTCCATACCTCTACCTCTAAAGAAGTAGAAAGGTTGTTTCCGATAAGTACAAACATGACAAAATGAAAAGCTTAAAGATAGTAAACCTTTCATTTTGACGTATTCAATCCACACTCGATGAACGCCCAAAAATCAGTGTTCAAGCTCGACAGATTATCAAATGCTTCAATGTCACAGATGAAAGGACGCTTCTGATAAAAATAAATTGTGAAGCATCTGAATCAAAATTTTCCATATATGGTATCGACGTTCTTCTTCTTACCTATCGTACTATTCTCTGAATTAGCTACTGGACCATCCTTCGGATCATCAATCGAAGATGAGGTCAGTGGAGCAGGATGATACATCATTAGAGTAGGGGAACTAGCCCACAATAGGTGCAGATGCATCAAGTGCGGGTGCTGGAGATGTCTCCGGAGCTGGTTTTGGTGCCAGAGAAGGAGTTTTTCTGAATAATTCAATACGAAGGAGTATACTGTCGATGGTGAAAATGCAGAATGGAGTAGATTCGATGACAGTTGAAGCTACAATGCCAACCTGAATATGAAAATAAATAAAACGTGAAAATAAAGTTAAAGGAAAAAACAAAAACTGAAAATAATAATAAAAAATAATAAATTTAAAGGAAAAAATAAAAAGTGAAAAAGGTAAAATAATCAAAGAAAAGGAAAAATAAAAAAATAAAAAATAAAATTTGAGATATAAATGAATATGAAAAGTTTAAAAATATATATTTGAGGTGTAGAGGGGCAAAATGGTACTTTTAGTACATTAAAAAGTAAGGAAGGCTATTTTTCAAAGACATTCTTATTTGGGGTCAAATATCTAAAGCCACCCATGTTTGGGTCTATGACATGTAAATTCCTGCCAAAATGCCTAGTGTTGCAACCTTAGGGCTAACTGTAAATATTCTTTAGTAGTAGTGTTAAAAATTCATTTTGTTTTTCTTCTTTGAAGTTTGAATAAGAGCATGTTTGGCCTAGCGGCTAAAATATTTATTTTGAGAATCACTTTTATAAAATAATTTTTCAAAAATTGTTGTTGAAAAAATAAATTTGTGTTTAACTAATTCATTTGCAAAATATTTTTGCTAGATAAATTGTGTTTGACTATTTTTTTAAAATTGTGTAAGGACCTGATATTTAATGATTTGTGTGAAATATTTATTTCTGTGTAATTTGATTATTTTATCCCTGCCCATGGTTGCATTATGGTATTTATGGGGTATGTGAATGATTGATACGATTCCTTATGCATTTCGATGTGATTTATGCAAAATTATAATTTTTGATGATCATAAATAAAGGCTTATTAGTTGATTTCGGTCAACATCTTTTGATATGTGTGTCAGATGGCAAAATAGATTGTGCCAGCAGAATCAAACATTGATTTTAGGTTGGCAACATGGTTGGTGTAGTTTTATGACTTTTGTATCTCATTTCAACCCTCAATTTAGAAAGTTACAAAATTGGGTCTCGGGGGTCAATTTTATAAAAATGATATTTTTTGAACATCTGATATCGTTATTGAGTTCGTAGCATCGAATTTAGTGGGGTAGCATATTTCATTTGTATACTCGGGATTTTGGATGAATCCCAATGGTCCGCGGAGACTTGGGATTTTGGATGAATCCAAGTCTCCGGCTGGTGCACTCACTTAAGCGATGCTTTGGTCACTTAAGTGACTTGGCCTGATAGCCAAGTATTGCTTAAACGACGCCAGGATCACTTAAGAGATTGCCACTTAAGTGATGGCCTGGTCATTGTGTGTCAGACGTTTGTTGCATAAGCGATAGTCAAGTCGCTTACGCGATGAGGTGAGGTTCACTTACGCAATTCCTGGTCTCTTAAGCAATGGACTCTTAAGTGACCCGATGGTCGCTTAGGCGATGCCTGGGTGGATTACATTCTTTTTTTTCGAGATTCTTTCTCCATTTTCGAGACTTAGAGCTTGGGGTTCAAGTTTTTGGGTATTGTTTTTCATTTGTAAGATTGAGTAAGCTTCAAATCCCTATTTTAATTATTTTTTCTTCAATTTTTATCATTCAAATTTTATTTAAACTCGGATTTAAAGGTGAAATTTAAAGATTTTGGCCCGGAAGGCCCAAATTACCATTTTCTTCGATTCAAACCCCAATTTCAACCCATTTTCACTTGAATTTTCTGTTATGAATTTCTTTAATCCTGGAAAATATGTTTTTGGACTAAAATTTTGATTTTACTCTTTTTTTTAAAAATTCTATTTTGGGGGTCCCTTTTGACCTCGATTCAAAAAGGGACAATATGGGTATTGTTGGCTTTCTTTTAACGTATAGATTCTATATTTGTGTGTTTTAGATGATTTTGAGTCCATGCATGAGGTGAAATCTAAGTGATAAAGGATTATTTATTTCGATTTCGGCATTCAGGGCAGGTTATGACTTAACTTTCTTCAAACTGGGTTGGGTAGTTAATGTATCATGAAAAATGTATTTAGGTCATTTATGTGCCTGTGTGAGGGCCTATGTGGATAACATTTGATTATTTTGAGACACTATTTTCTATGCGTGACCGTGTGAGGTCTTATGTGATGTTTTTGGCCTAGTATTGATATATGCATGCTTGATTGCACTTTTTTTGGTGAGAAAAGCCTAGATTTTGAGATGTATGTTGTATAAATGGCATTTTCTTGCATGTTCACTTGATGGTTTATGAATTACATTGCATCATGGATGGTTGGTTGATTTGAGTGGATTTTTGGTTCACATGGTTGGTATAGTGGTTGGATATTGGATATTCTCTTTTTGTTTGGTCGTGAGTATTACATCCTCATATCACATTCATTCATGAAACATTGGTAGCACCATGAAAATACTGAAAATATTGGCTTTTTTTTTTACAAAAATGTGACATCTTTAAAAACCATCTATTGATGTATGTGTTAGAAAGGAGATATGGATATTGGTGTTGGATATTGGTTATATATGGGTTGATGAACCCCCTCTGGGTTCCTACCTCGGGAGCTCAACTACGTATATATGGAGGTTGTGCGACACCTCGTGCATCACTTTATCATCATTACATCCCATATATTGTGCTTATTTAGTGATTGCATTTTTGTTCCCGACTTGATATCTTTCCATTTGTTCTATCTTCTTAAACTTGTATTTGGTGTACATGTATATTTGTACTTCTTTTCCCTACCTGTATTTGTTATATGTATATATAGTATAACTGTTAGTGGAGACGGTGCGGGCTGCCATTTGGGACATTTTCTGATTGTAGGTGACGTGCTCATAGTTTATGTTTATATGCTTTATTTTCTACTTTACTCAATCAGCCTATGATACCTACTAAGTACAAGGGGTCCATACTCATCCCTACTAAACCATTTTGGTGCTGATCTAGGTATGAGTGCGCCGCACGGATAGCTGGCTCGGGCCACATTTGGAGTATATTTGAGGTAACAGACGTCCTATGCGTTAGGGGTTGACCTACTACCTCTTCCTGTCTATTTCCATGTCTTATTTAGTACTCGGAGACAGATTTTGATTCTTTTTGTACTATTATTGTATCTTTGACATTCGAGATGTATTTAGTAGTTCTTACACTATGACACCAGGTTTTAGAATTTGATTTGGTATCTTGATTGTATTTCCGCTACTATCATGTTTGTGTGGCTCGACTTTGCTCTAGAAGCCTTGCCCTGGGAGTTTAGTAATGATTTTCCTTTTTATATCAATTTGGGTGATAAACTTACTTGTCAAGACTTGCCACGACAAATGCCATTATGACCTTGATTTTTGGATCGTGAAAAATTTCTTTTGAGAGACAATACGAAAAAGGACAGCCATTAATGTTTTACTAAGGAACTGCTCTACTACATGATCTATAGTATGAAAGAAAGAAAAACATCTCCTAAATATTCTATAGCCTCCTAATTATAAGTGTGGTGCATGACACATCCATAAGCAAGAATCTACTTGATACGATCCGAACCAGTGCCTAGTCGTGTCGGGTGCCTCAAGCCTAATCGGGATCGGAGACCACCCCCAATACCCAATCATAACTTCCCTGCAACCTATGTCGGATGAATTCCTAATATATAATAAGATAGAACAAGAATAAATCAAAGACATCAAATAAAGTCTATGACCATAATCCAACAACCTCAATCAAGTGTCTAACTGGTGTCAACCCTAATGTTAATAGCAATACCAATGCTGATACCAATACTGACACCGCCCATCCCCATAGTAGTCCCACAAAGCCTCTAACCAAAAACAAAGAACATTCGGTTGGGACATGCCTCCGACCATAGCCAAAATCAAAGTCCAAAAAATAAAAATAATGTAAAGAAGTCTATCTCATGAAATAGTCTTTCGGAGTATGGAAGCTCACCACTTCAGTTTGACTCTAAGCTATCCTCGAATCAAGTCACTAAGATGGAGAGGTAGTATGATTGGTTCCTGCATCGCGTGGGGATACAACATCCAAAGACAGTTAGCGGAATAAATGCTAGCATACACTCAGGAATAAGAATAAAATAATGCCATTATTCAAAACCAAAGTAAATAACCATATACAATTACATACATATATACATGTATACCATGCCGGAAAGGGATCCGAGTTGATCATGCATTTAAAACCTTTAACCTGGACTATATAGCTTTACCGTCCTAAAACCACCCACTGGGACTAGTATATCCCCCAAATATAAAGTGTGACATAATGCACACGGTCGCCAAGACAAACCTCACATCGGCAAATATAAGTTTTCAGTTTTGATTTCCCTGGGACCTCCACCTTCCACGACTTTGCTACACACCCCTCTTAAGCCCATATTAAAATCATTTACACATTCCAATCATTTTTCAAAGAGTCTTTTATTAGGCATTAACTGTTGGTATCATCATACAAAAATTTGATCTTGCAAGTCTATCTATTTATGCCATACCAAAGCGATTAAACCAATTTGACTCCAAAGTTTCCAATTAAACCAATACCATCACTACCAAGCCCTTTCCAACCTATTTAAAACCAACCAAACCAATTTTACATTACCATATTATGCAATGCAAAGTTTTCAAGAATAGTCAAACTATGTGACAAAATCATTTTCATTGACATTTTAACAAACATGTCGAGGACATATAGTTTTCAAAACCAAAACCAAGTATCAATTGACCACTCCCATGAAACCATATGTTCAAAGCACAACTATAATATGAGAAAAAAAACATAACTAAAACATGGGAAAACAATATCCAACCATAAACAACCAAAACCCCTAACATCTATTCCAAAACCAAAACAACACCACAATAATACCATGAAAAACCATTCATTTAAACATGCTTTTAGTTGAACTAACAATAAGGGAGGAGTAAAATTCCTTAGACATCAAAGAAGATGGAGAGAATCACTCTTGAAAGTCCCTAATTGAGTAGCTTGATGATATCCTAGACTCTTGCTTGAACCAAGATCTTGAGAGAGATTTCAGAGTGTTTAGAGAGAGTTTGATTGAGAATAATAGGCTGATGAAGTCCCAAAAGGTGTTTTATGTCGTGGGGTTAAAAGGAGTTAAGAGGGGAAATATCCAAAATGCCCCCAAATTAAACTGTAAATATCTCACAGGTATGAGTTGATCATCCAACTCGTCACCACATCATACGACTGGTACTGTCCATTCGTACCCAAAATAGAAAGTTGGAGACCACATTTTGTCCAACATATGACTCACTAGCCCAACTCGTGACCAGATCATATGACTTGTATGGTCCAGTCGTATCCAAGACAGAATCAAAAGGAGTTTGACACTGGACAACATATGGCTAGACTATATCACTCATACCATATCCTCACGACTATTAGTGAGCCACTTGTACTCAGAGCCAAGTCAAGTGACTAAGTTTCAGATTAAGTAAGGACCAACCCAAAGACCCATCACCAAACCATACAACTTGTGCCCACCAAGTCATAACCACAATAGAAACCTAAGCACCAAACATTGGACACCTTATGATTTGGGTCACCTAACCCGTACCCACATCATATGACTAGTATGGTGAGTCGTTTCAAGGACAGTTAGCTCAAAGATTAGGAAATTTTCAAGGGCCAAAATCCAGGGTATTTCAATTCTTCCTCACTTGGATCATTCATCCTCGAATGATGGAACAAGGCAGTACAACCATGATTTATACCCCAACACCTGCACTCTGAGCTTTAACTAAGTTAGAGAACAAAGATGTAATGAAGAACACATACCTTCCACATGAATTTTTGGAGCAGAAAATAGGAACGAATACTTGGACTTCATGTCCTCTTCAGCTTCCCTAGTAGCCTCTTTAAATTTATGGTTCATTCATACAATCTTTACCAAGGTCACATCCTTGAGCCGCAATCAGGGAACTTACCAATCCAAGATCTCAATCAGGATCTCCTCATAAGATAGAGAATCAAAAATACCAATATCTTTGATAGGCATAATTTGTGATGAAACACCGGGTGAATGGAGCTCAATCAACCATACACTTCTTCAACATAGACACATGGAACACCGGGTGAATAGAGCCTAAACTAGAAGGTAACTCCAACTCATAGGCAATATTACCAGCCCTTCTTAAAACCAAGTACGGGCCAACATACCAGGGAATAAGCTTTCCCTTCTTCCCAAACTGCATCACTCCCTTTATGGGAGACACCTTTAAAAATACTCTATCCCCAACTTCGAACTCTAACTTTCTTTACCTCACATCTATATAGGACTTTTGGCAACTTTGGGCAGCCTTAAGTTTCCTGAATCACCTTCACCTTCTCCATGGCTTGGTGAACCAAATCCAGGCCAAACATCTTTACCCCAGCAACCTCGAACCACCCAATTAGAGACCTATACCTCCTACCATACAAAGCTTTAAACGGAGCCATCCCAATGCTAGAGTGGTATTTATTATTGTAAGCAAACTCTATAAGGGGCAAATGCTCTACCCAACTACTCACGCAAGCACAAAGCATATCCTCCAACATCTGAATAGTTCTTTCTATTTTCCCATCCAATTGTGGGTAAAAAATAGCACTAAGATTCACTTTGGTCCCAACGCTTTCTGAAATGACCACAAAAAAATGAGATAAAAACTGTGTATCATGATCCGAGATGATAGAAATAGGTACCCCATGCAACTTTACAATATCATGGAGATAAAACCTCACATAATCCTTGGTCAAGAAGTTAGTCCTCAATGGCAAGAAATGAGAAGACTTTATCATCCTATCCACAATGACCCAAACCGAATCAAATTGATTTCGAGACTGAGGAAAACCGGTAACAAAATACATATTGATCACTTTCCACTTCCACACCGACAACTCAATTTCTTGACACAATCTTTTGAGCCTTATGTGCTCAACTTTAACTTATTGACACATCATCCACTTAGCCGTAAAACTAGCCATATCCCATTTAATATTGTTCCACTAATATGTCTCTTTAAGGTCATGATACATTTTCATCAAACCATGATGAATGACATAGTGCAACTCACGCGCCTCAACCAAGATCTTCTATCGTAAACCATTAATATTAAGAACACATAATCTCCCTTGGTACCATAAGGTACTACCACCACTAATCTCAAAGGCCATCACCTTCTGTCCAACTATATCACCCTTGATCCTCATCAAGATTGGATCTAACATCTATTTTTCCTTGATTTCAACACCAAGAGAAGACTGCGTCACCTCCTGTATAATCACACCACCATTCTCAGAGTCTAAAAGATGAACTCCAAGGTTAGCTAAATGATGAGTGTTCTTTACTAACTCCCGCTTTTCTTTATCCATATGAGCTAGACTCCTCATGGATAACCTACTAAGAGAATCAACAACCATATTAGCTTTACTTTGGTGGTTTTGAAGACTCATGTTATAATTCTTGAGAAGCTCGAGCCATCTTCTTTGCCCGAGGTTAAGCTTCTTCTGAGTAAACACATACTGCAGGTTCTTATGATTAGAAAAGATATCCATATGCACACCATACAAATAGTGATGCCAGATTTTCAATGTGAACACTATAACTAACAATTCTGAATCATGAGTTGGATAATTCCTCTCATGCACCTTCAACTGTTTAGAGGCATAGGTTATCACCTTTCCATGCTACATCAAGATGCAACCAAGCCCCATACGAGATGCATCACAATAAACCATAAACCCATCAGTGCCTTTGGGAAAAGTCAAAATCAGAGCCAAAGTTAGCTTATTCTTCATCTTCTAGAAACTACCCTCACAAGAATCAGACCACAAGAACCTCACCTTTTTCAGAGTCAACTTAGTCAATGGGGCAACTATAGAAGAAAAACTCTCTACGAACTTTCTCTAGTAACCAGCTAAACCCAAGAAGCTCCGAATGTCAGTTGGAGTCATGGGTCTAGGACACTTTTTAACCACTGCAACCTTCTGCGGATCTACTATGATCCCTTCACTAGAAATGACATGGCCTAGAAAAGTGTCAGCGTTCAATTAGAATTCATATTTTGAAAACTTGGCATACAACTGTTGCTCTTTGAAGTTCTGCAACATCATACGAAGGTGATCGATATGATCCACCTCACTCTTAGATACACCAAAATATCATCTATGAACACAATGACGAATAAATCTAAAAATTGATGGAAGAACTTATTTATCAAATCCATGAATGCCATCGTGTAAGACCTCACAAAAATTTCTAGCTTAAATCAATCCTATAAACTTGTTAGGGGTCCTGACTTAGAATATATTAACTAAGTATTCAGGCTTAGTTCCAATTTAGCCTTCAAAAGTTGACAATATTATTTCATGACCTTTACATTCTTTAAATGTTGATATTTGAGTTAATTTATGATTAGGAATGTCAGTAGAAGTTTTCGAACAAGTTTTGGGTTTTTCGAACATCATTTAGACCATGTTTGAGTGGCCAAAATAGTGGGTCAATGCGATCTTGATGCGTCGCATCGACCATCACATCAATAAGATAGTTTTTCCCCAACTTCAGTGCAAATTCCAGTAAGTTGACGTAGACTTGAAGCGGCGCATTAGCTGTCATATCAATGCCAATAATGCGGTGTGTCCCCCTGCACATCGGTAACACAGTTTACAGATATTAAAAGGCTGCGTCCTCAAGGTTAATTAGGTTTTTTTCTGACGCCCTTCAGCCCCCAAAACACTAAATTTAACCCTTTAGAGAGAAATTATATTCATTTTTTATAAATTTCCCAAGAACAAGAACCCTAGGTATTCAATTTTCAAATCAAGAACTCACCATTTACTTTTAGAAATTCATTAACTAAGGTATGTGAAGTGTTCATCCAAGGGTTCTTTCCACTTTTGGAGTCCAAGAAACTATTTTTAAACTTCAAGTTTATGGATTTCATGAATTCCATGTTAGGTTTGATTATGTTCATGTTTATAATGATTAATTAGGATTGTAATCTATGTTTTATGATACGTTTCATGTGAGGTTAATTAATATGTATGTAATATCATGAGGATCTATGTAAAACCCTTGAAATTGTCAATGAGCATTTGAATTATGAAGAATACTTGTTGTTTAGTGTTATGTGCATATGTATGCTCACCAAGTGGTTGATGAATTGTTCATGTGAACTAATAAGGGAAAGAAATCATGTCATGCTAGCTTATTTGCCAGTTATACCATGCAAGAATTTTATAAGATGTCTCTATAGATATATTATGAATTCAATGTACATGCTTATGCTAAGTAAGATTCTGTGATGCTTTATTTTCATGCTGAGTCCTGGGGGTATTTAATACCCGATAATTTAGCTGTTTACTTAGAGCCAGTATCAGTTATACATTAATATCAGCAGTGACTCAATCAGTAGAACTCATTCAGTTACAGAAACCTAGGAAATCTTAGTAATGTTTGTAATTCAATCACAGTACTTAGATCAGACCTCAGTAGACTCAGTCATTTAACATAATTCAATAGTATTCTGTCAGTCCACAAAACTCAGTAAATTCCATTCAGTTCAATCAAACAGTAATATTAGTAATAATTCAGTCCAGTCTAGCACATACTAAATATCAGTTCAGTGTCCGTTCAGTTGGGAGTAGGATTCAGTACCGAGCGAACCCAGGGATGGAGGCATTCATGTCAATAGAGGGTTTGACCCTTAGTAGCAATCCCTGAGTTATAGAACTATGTAGCCAGCGTAGGTTGAGATATCTTCCTGCCAGGTACTATGAGGGTTAATACATCTCATTTGTGTTTTTCTACTAGCAAGGGTTGGTGGAAGAGATTCTTGTCAGAGAGAGTTAACTCATAGCTTGTCCCTACCCGTGGCACAGTATTGGAACCCTTCCAACTAGGGTTATAGGTTGGACCTCAATCAGTTCAGAGAGGGGCATGTATGTTAGATGATTACTTCCCACAGTCTCAGTTTCAGTCTCAGTCTCAGAATAGAACTCAGTTCAGTTCTACAAATTCAGGACTATCAGGTATAGTCACTCAGCTCAGTACGAAACTCAGTATAGTTCCAAAAAATCAAGACTGTCAGACACAGTCATTCAATTACCAGTAATTCAGTATCAGTATTTTCAGATATCAGTTAATTAGTATTCAGATTCAGTATTTAGTGTTATTACGATCTCAGTACAGATTCCATATTCATACATGTACTCTCATTTAGTTATACTCATGATATTCAGTTAGTATTGTTCATGCATATGAACCCATGCATTTCATCCTACCTCACTGAGCATACCAGTACATTCAAAGTACTGAGGCATGCTTTTCTTTTGCGCTATGCTGTCTTATATTATAGGTTCAGACGCATGGGCTCCAGAGCACCCTTAGCAGTTCAGATTTTTAATAGTCAGTGTAGTGGTGAGTTCTCCTAGTTTAAGGACATGATTGTTTTTAGTATTTTATTATTGTTTTTAGTATTCAGAGTTATTTGGGGACTTGTCCAATCAACTCTACATTTTAGACAATTTAGAGGCTTTTCAGACTAGAGTATTTTTAGATTGTTGTTCAGTTTTCAGTAATAATGTTTCAATTTTGGTATCACTATACCGTATTTAGTTTTATTTCAGTATTGAACCTTATGGAATATTTTTTGCCTAATTTCCGCATACTACAGTATTATTATTCAGTTATTGCAGCAGGTACCATTCATGGGTTAGCTTGTGATCCTTCGGGATTATGAGCACCGTATAACGTCTAGGGTACAGACTTGGGGCATTACACGTCGGGTCATTGGTCAATCCAAAAGACATAACCAAAAACTCAAAATGTCCATACCGCCTCCCTAATCTTTAACTGATGATACCTGGATCAAAGATCGAACTTGGAGAAAAATTTAGCACTCTGGAACTAATGAATCAACTCATCTATCCTTGGAAGAGGGTACTTATTCTTTACCGTCACCTTATTCAACTGCCGGTAATCAATTACTCTGAAGAGAACCATCTCTTTTATGCAAAAATAACACCAGTGCACCCCACGAGGACACACTAGGATGGATGAAACATTTATCTAAAAGATCCTTTAGTTTCTCCTTAAGCTTCTTTAACTCAGCTGGAGCCATCCTATATAGAGGAATAGAAATTGGACGAGTGTCTAGAACAAGATCAATCCCAAACTCAATCTCTTCATCAGGAGAAACACCAGGAAGTTTATCAGGGAAGACCTCAAGAAATTCATTTACCACCGGGTCGGAATGCAAAGAAAGACCCTCCGAGTTAGAATCTTTTACCTAGACCAGATATAGAGACACTCCTTGGAGATTAATCTCCGAGCTCTAAGATATGATATGAACCTCCCCTTAGGAGCTAGGGAACCACCCTCCCAATTAACAACTAGCTCATTAGGAAATTTAAAGACAACCTTATGGGTTTGAAAGTCTAGAGAAGCATAACATGAGTACCACCAATCCATCCCCAATATGACATCAAAGTCCACCATGTATAGTTCAAACAAATCCACCACAGTTTCTTTACTAGCAACAGATACCACATACCCCCTATAGACTCTTCTAGCAATCACAGAGTCACCTACGGGGTAAAAATAGAAAAGGGTCCGAAATAACCTCGGGACCAAAACTAAAATGCACAGCTAAAAATGGAGTCACATAAGAAAGAGTGGACCCCAAATGAAGTAAACAGTACACACCACAGGAAAAGAGTTTCAACATGCTTGTCATGACATCAGGAAATGCCTCAAACTCCTGTAGGGTAGTGAGAGCATAGAGATTGTTTCGGCCAATACTGAAGCTATATGGTTCACCCTTTGGTGCTGAATCTGATGAAGAGGTAATTGGAACCTTGTTCGCCCCCGAAGCAACCTTGGCCACTAGCCAGTTCTTAATCATGTGCCTTGGGTGACCACAACTAAAGTACTTATCCTTTCCTTCTTTACATTAACCCCGATACAATCTACCACAAAATTGGCAGGGAGGATATGATTGAGTTGACTGAGCCCCACTAGCTTGACATTAGGTACCCTATGCCTTAAAGTTATTGCCATATTGGAAATGCCTGTCACTTTAGGTAAGGGCACTATCTATTGAGTAAGACCTAGAATTGACCCTTTTTTTTTACCATTTACCACCACCCTGGCCACTCTACTGTTAGTCACTAGCCTGCTCAAAAAATCTAAATTTCTTGCCCTGTCTCTCTACTATCTCAGCCTGCTTCCTTTTCTCTTTTCTACCTACTACACGTATACCACCAACCTGGAGATTTCCAAGTCCTTGTTCAACAAGGTAACTTTACTTTTCAAAATTAGGTTTTGGGACAAATCAGTACCAAACTTTATCATCCTCGCTCTCATACTATAAAACAACTCCCGAGCATACCATGATAACTGGTGAAACTTCAAGGCATATTCCTTGACTGACATGTTGCCTTGCTTTATATTTATAAACTGTTCCACTTTTGCTTTCCTCAGCTCTTGAGAAAAGAAGTTGTTCAAAAAAGCATTAGAAAAATTCTCTCGCAGAGATGACTCAACATCGTTATCTCTTACCTGATATCATTCTTCATACCATTGGTACGCCACATCAGTTGATAGGAGGCAAAATCCACACCCTTCATATTAGTGGCATGCATAATAAGAAAAATCTATTTCATCTAATCCAAAAAACCTTGAGGATCCTCGTAAACCTTAATACCTATAAAGGTTGGAGGATTCAACCTCATGAACTGGCCAACCCTTGTGGCCTCAGAAGATGGAGTAACAAAATACCCCACTCAGAATAAGAATTTTCCAACTGTGAAAATATATGAATAGACTAATGAAACTCAACATTCATCACTTCAGCCTGAGGAGCTCGAGAAAGACTAGAGGGAACCGGTGGAACTCTAGGAGGACTATTAAGAACTGGACCCCTAAACTGAGTGTGGGCCCTATAAGTAGAATGGGCCCGATCAACATTGTCATCAAGTAGGATAGAGGAGTTTCCATGAGATTTCAATCATCTAGTAGGAATGATCTGAAAAGCGAATAAATGGGTATTAAAGAAAATTTTAGGACCTTAGACTCTACAACTTTAAAACAGAACAAAAGAAAGAGAAACATTCCTAAATACCTTGTAGACTCTCCTTTATGAGTGTGGCACACATCATACCCTTAAAAGAGACTCTACTAAACACGACTTTGTGTACTACTAATTGACCATGAACCTAAGGCTCTGATATCAATCTAACACAACCTGGACCAGGGCCTAGTTGTGTTGGGTTCCTCAAGCCCAATCAAGACTAGAGACCACCCTAATTCCCAACCATAACTGCCCTGCAGCCTATGTCGAATGGATTCTGAACATATAATAAGATAGAACAAGAATAAATTAAAAACATTAAATAAAGTCTATGACCATAATCCAACAACCTCAATAAATATCCAACCAGTGTCAAACCTAATACCAATACCAATACCAAGGCTAACACCAATACTGATACCGCCCATCCCTATAGTAGTCCTATAAAGCCTCTAACAAAAAACAATTAACATCCGACCAGGATATGCCCCTGACCATAGTCAAAACCAAAGTCTAAGAAATAAATATAATGTAAAAAAGTTCATATCATGAAATGGAGTTTTCCAGAGTATGGAAGCCCACTACTTTAGCCTGACTCAAACCTGTCCCTGAATCCAAGTCACTGAGCAAGATGAGTAGTATGGCTAGTACCTAGATTATGTAGGGATACAATGCCCAAAGACAGTTAGCGGAATGAATGCTAGCATGTACTCACTAATAAGGATAAAATAATGCCATTATTCAAAACCAAAGTAAATAACCATATGTAATTACTTACATATATACATATATACCATGCAAGAAAAGTGAAATGGGTTTAGCATGCATTAAAAACCTTTAACCTGGGTTGTGTAGCTTTACCGTCCTTAAACCACCCATGGGTTATATAGGTTCAACTCCCCCTGCTGAAAGGGCCCCAATGCATGAAGCCGCGCGACTAGAGAAAAGAACTTGTGATGACTAGTACATCCCCTAAATACAAAGTGTGACATCATGAACACGGTCACCAAGACCAAACCTCACATCAGCAAATATAAGTTTTCAGTCTCGGTACCCCCGGGCCTCTACAGTAATGACCCGAGACTACCCTCTAGTCGTCAGACGGTGCTTGGAACCACAAGAGATCCCAAGCTAGCCCATGAACTGGCATAATGTTAAGCAACTAAATTATAACATAATTAATAGCTGTTCTGTTATGCGAAAACATAATCATACTAAAAATCTAAAATAGATAAAATACTGATAAAGCTTTACAATTTGATAAATATGAAGGATGAAACTAAAATTACATGACTGACTCTGACTGACATCTATGAAGCCTCTACTATACTGACTATAGATAGCTAGGACATGCCTCTAACTACAACTAATCAATACACATGAAAATAAATGAACTAAATATGAACTAAAACTATATGGAGTTCCCAAAGTAGGAAAACTCATCACCTACTGGCTGGAATCTTTAATTATCTGATCATGATGTATGGGCTACAACTGGTACCTATATTATAAAACAATGTAGCCACACAGATGTATATATGGATCAGTACTTCTGGAATGTACTGAGTATGCAGGGGTGAATGTAATAAGTAAAACTGATTTCATATGTAATTGTAAAACATGCATGTTAAGTGTAAGTAGACTTACCAATAGGCTTGAATAAACTAAAAATGGAACTATCTTAAAGCATGAGTGACAAACATTCTCTGATAAGATGGTGAATCTCTACACTTAGTTTCTGTAAAAGTTTACTTTAATGATATAAGTATAACTGAAGATGGGATATGATAAAACATAGATACTGTATGAATACTGGGTATGAAATTATGTGATGGAGACTGACATAAATTGAGCAACTGAAAATACAATCACACTGAGCACGAATGCATAAACAAATAACTTATCTAATCAGCTAAATGACTGATAGCTGAATACTGGTCATGTAAGACTGAACTGTACTTAGTCTGAATAACTGGACTAAAACTGTAGAGTATTATACATATGATGAAGGTACTGACTGAGTAACATAAGATAACTGAGCATGAATTTGATTTTGAAAGCATATAAGACCAAGCATATAATATGATTTTGAAATATTCTGTAAACTGAGGTACTAAAATACTAATAGCTAAGTAGCTGATAACTGTATGCTATGGTCAAGCAAACCTAAAACTGAGTTACTGATCTTATTACTAGACTGAGACTGTGATTGAGACTGTAACTGAGACTGTAACTAAGCGTATACTAGAACTAAATACTGAGTTCTGATAACTGAGTAACTGATAGCTGAGATTACTAATAACTGAGTTACTGATAATTGATGACTGTTTTTGACAGTCCTGATTCTGTAGAACTGAATTGCATTCTATATTGAGACTGAAACTAAAATTGTAGGAGGTACCATCTAATCGACAAGCCCTAATCTAATCTAATTAGGGTCCAACCTGTAACCTAGTTGTAAGGGTGTTGTTACCGTGCCATGAGTATTAACGCTGGCTATATGAATCTACTAAACTGGTGTCCTGAAGGACTAAGGAGTAACCCTATACTGGCAGAAAACTCATGAGATATGTATCAACCCTAAACTAGTAGGAAAATATCTCAAACCTACACTAGCTATGTAGTTCCATAACTCAGGGATTGCTACTAAGGGTCAAACCCTCTGTTAGTAGGAATGCCCCCATCCCTGGGTTCGCTCGGTGTTGAATCCTACTCCCAACTAAACTGACTTGAAACACTAACTGGTGCATGCACTGTTAACTGATAACTGATAAGCTCAGGTCATGGTATTCTAAAAATAACAAAGCATACAGATTCTGAGGTAATTGTTAATAATTAACTGATACTGGGACTGAAACTATACTGTACTAGGCTTGACTGAACCCACACTGATTCTATTGGCTGACGGAACTGGACTGAGTTCACTGAGTTCTGTTAACTGACTGAGTACTACTATTCTTGACCTTTTACTGGGACTATTCTATATCTACTGCAACTACGTAAACAACTAGATTTTTGGTAATAAATACCCCCAGGACTCGATAGCATAAATGACAAAACCTAGCAATCCTTGAAAGCATAGCCATAGTCAATTGTTCGTAATTCATTCACTGAGACATTTTATCAAGCACTTGGAGGTTATGGACTTGTACATGAATGAGAACACATGGTAATATGTCATGATTACCCTATTTAATTCACATGAGCATTATATCAAGCACGTGGAGATTAATACTTTAACATAGGACAATTCTCCAAACACATGGGGATCATGAACTTGGACATGGGAATATCTTAAACATGGGAGCATAGTATTATTACATAACTAAAATTATGAATTGAGGAATTCACATGTAATTCGCTTGAAATAGGACATAGGCGATTCATCAAAATATGTAAAGTTTATAACTTAAACATAAGAATGTCTTATACATGTGTGAATAATAGAGTTACATGGCAAAATTCATAATTTGGGTATTCATTTTGAAATTGACTTAACATTATATGGAAATTTCATCAAACATATGGAAGACATGAATTTAAAACATAGAAATATTGCTAAACATCATGAATTTAGGATCTATCATGGAATTTACTTGAATAAAGCATAGGAATATTCTAAACATGAGCATTCAATTCAACAAAATGAAATTTACTTGAGTATGACATGGAAAACAAAATCCATAGAATGAGGAAATAAAATTTTGCATGGGATCATACATGGGCTTAATTTAAATCACCATGGAAACATGAAATTCAATCTTCTTGAGCATATAATATATCATATGATAAAAGTTCATTGTTTAATTTCAAGAAAAGGGTTTGGGCTCCATGGGTGAAAGAGGACCCATGAATGAACTTCAACATACCTTAAAGCTTTAATATTAAAGAAGAAACAACATCGTGAAAGTTTTCTTGAATTAGGAAACTTGAAATCTTGACTTTTACTGAAGAGGATTTGATGAAGTTCTTGATGTTCTTGAGGGGGATAGGGTTTTGTTTGGAGAGAAAAGGTGAAAAATGATGTAAATAATACTTTTGGGGCTTTAATTATCTGTTATGGACGAGTTTGGGTGAAGGAAAAGACCCTTTTACCCTTAAAAACATGAAAATAGAACCTAAGAAATAGGTGTGGGCGATGGAGCGCGCGTCGCGGGCATATTGCCTCGGCTTACTGCCTCTCACGAAAATGGCTGTAACTTTTCGCTTGGGTATCGAATTTTGGCAAAGTTGGTATAGTTGGAAAGTTAATTCAATTATATACAATTTGATGGGTCTTGAGCTAGATAATTTTATCTATATAAAAAGTTATACACGTTCAAATTAGACCCTTATAGAATCGAATACCAAACTTTAGACGAATCAAAGGATCTTAGGTCAATTTGGCTCTAATGATTTATATGAATATTTTTAACCTCATGAGCATTTCAAACACCAGTATAAAATCATGAAACCTATATTTACATGAGAATAACTTGTATTATAACTTATACACGTAAGAATGATGGTTCAAAGACTAGCCCAAAAATGTGGGGTGTTACATCCACCCTCCTTGGCTTTGCTACACCCCCTTTTAAGTCTATATTAGAACCATTTTCTCATTCCAACCATTTCCCAATGAGTCTTTTATTAGGTATTAACCGTTGGTATCGTCTTACAAAAATTTGAGCTTGCAAGTCTATCTATTTATGCCATACCAAAGCCATTAAACCAATTTGACTCCAAAGTTTTCAATTAAACTAATACCATGGCCACCAAGGCCTTTCCAATCCATTTAAAACCAACCAAACAAATTTGAGTTCCATTACCTTATTATGCAATGCAAAGTTTTCTAGAATAGTCAAACTATGTGATAAAATCATTCTCATTGGCATTTTAACAAACATATTGAGGGCATATAGTTTCTAAAACCAAAACCAAGTATCAATTGATCACTCCTATGCAACCAAATGTTCAAATAATAATTATAACATGAAAAAAACCATAAGTAAAACATGAAAAAATATTATCCAACCATAAACAACCAAAACCCCCAATATTTATTTCAAAACCAAAATAATACGATAAAAAAGCATTCATTAAAACATGTTTTTAGTTGAACTAACAATGAGGGAGGATTAGCATGCCTTAGACACCAAGGAAGATGGAGAGAATCACACTTGAAAGCCCCTAATTGAATAGCTTGATGAAACCCTTGTCTCTTGCTTGAACCAAGAGCTTCAGAGAAATTTGAGAGTGTTTAGAGAGTGTTTGATTGAGAATAATAGGTTAATAAAGTCCCTAAAGGTGTTTTATGTCACGAGGTTAAAAGGATTTAAGAGGGGAAATTTCCAAAATTCCCCCAACTTAAACTGTAAAAATCTTACAGGTGGGTAAGAGTTGACCCTCCAACTTATCACCACGTCATATGGCTGGTACCATTCCATCGTACATAAAATATAAAGTTGTACACCATATTCTGTCAATATACGACTCACTTTCCTAACTCGTGTTCAGACCATACTACTTATATGGTCTAGTCGTACCTAATACAGAATCAAAAGGGATTGGAAATCGGACAACATACAACCTGACTATACCACATGTAACCTATCCTCAAAACTCTTAGTGAACCACTCGTACTTAGAGCCAAGTCATTATATTTAAGATTAAGTAAAGTACCAACCCAATGACCCATCACCAAACCATACAACCTGTACCCACTATGTCATAACCACAATAAAAACCTAAGCACCAAACACTGGAAACCTTATGAGTTGGGACACCTAACCTGTACCCACATTATACGACTTATATAGTGAGTCATTTCAAGGATAGTGAGCTCAAAGCTCAGGATATTTTCAAGGGCCAAAACCTTGGGTGTTTCACTACTAGAAACAATTTCATAAACACCCTAAGACACTTGAATTTTATGATGTGATACTAAGTTTGTCAATACCTAAATCTACACGCAGAACGTAACCAGCACTAGGAATCAAAAGTGGACTAAGAGAGCCACTTGACTCGGTATAAAACTAGTAAAACTAAACTTTAATAAATGCGAAAGCTATAAAATAATCAATATGTGCTAAACTTCTAAATAAAGGAAAAACACTTTTATTTCTTAAAAAATAAAGCCAACTGAAAAACATCTCAATAACTAAAACTGATTAATGTCTAATGAAGTTTCTATAACAGATGAATTGAATGAGTTTACTAGGACATGGGCCTGAGCTGCTTTTATGAAAAACTAAAACTATCTATTAAACTAAAAAATAAGCAAAGTATAATTAAATCCTTTGAATGGAAAGAGGCTCATCACAAGCTGATAGAGAAGAGTTTATTGAAACATCTGATTTTGGGCCTGAGTTTGAACATTTGAATTTACACCATGAAGATATGTAACGAAAAAAGAGTAATAAATACATGAAATATATTAGTACAAAATAAAATAATTCTCAAGTAAAGAAAAATATTGAGTCTTTCTAATTTTTGAGTGAGTTTCTCTTAATCGTCGTACACCCTGTGGGCATCACGATGACTACATCTTGTCCACATTAGGGAGAGACATCCCACACCTTGCCAGAACATAAAGGATAAAACTTAACTACAGATCCATTCTACGCTTTTGGGCTAAAAGAAGAGTCACCCTAACTATGGACGATCCTATCCTACGGTGGCAATATAGTTTTAAGGTATATAACCTTAAGTCCATATCCGTATCGATGCTAAAAATCCTCCCAAAATATGCTATTTGCTCATACTATAAGTCTCTAAACATAATTTTAAATTCATGTTTGGATCCTTGGCTCAAAATATCATATCAAGAAAGTATACAGCTAGGTGAGCCTCAACTCTAAATCTTTATAACTGATGCCGAACCTAACTTTCAAGATACAAAAACTTCTTCCTTTTTCAAAATATAATAATAGCATAAATATTCTTTATAAACTTTTCATGACTAAGAACTTATGATCTTTAAATAATTTTTTCAAGAAAAACCATGAAACAACTAGTAAAATATGAAATAGACTTTCAACATCATAAACAAAATTCATAAGATCTATTGGAAGAATCAACAGGTGTGTATAAGGAATTAATTTAAGGGAAAGACTCCAAACCTAAAGAATTTATACTAATGATCATGGATTATCCAAAAAATTTCATCAAGAGATAAGAAAAATTGACTTTAAGAATTCAAGTTCTCAAAACCCAATCTTGTTTCATGAGCTAGACTGAATTTAACTTGATTTTGAGGACGAACGGGGTTTCCACTAAAGATTTAGCCTTAGGTACCTAATTGTATCAAAGATATTAAGGAAGAACCCTAGATTTAAGGAAGAACTCCAAGAATATAGTTTTTGAAATCTTGGTTGAGTTCTTAAAAATGCTAGAAATATAATGCAAGATTTCATTAATTATCCGTAATAGAATGATTGACATAGTTCTAATTACTTGAAATTTCATGAGAGACACTTACCTTAGGACTGAAGGATGAGGAGAGAATACTGTTCTAAGGCTTGAAATGATATTTAAATAATGAACTTTTTAGAAGAAAACCTACTTAAATAGAGATTTTCATTAGAACTTTGTGCGAAATGGTGTGTGGTCTGCACATTGTGATGTGTAGTCGCACAAGGATTCCAGTAAAGCTATCAAAAAACTTCTCTTTTGTTCCTTACTGTGCATTGGGTGTGTGAAGTACTCAATATGATATATGGTCGCACAAGGCTTCTCGTAAGTGAACCAATTATTATTCTTTTAGTAAATAGTCATAACTGGAGTAAATCAGATTAATAAATGGTTAGTGGCGTTATAAAGAAGACTCAAAGATATTTAATTTGGTAGGTATTGGGCCATGTAGTCCTTCATATTCTAGGACGAATGCTCATTTGAAGTTGACCTTAGTAAAACAAACATGAAATCTTATCCAATAGGAGGACTCTCAACTCAACTTTGTGCTAGAGGTTTATTATTACCTTAATTCATTATCTATCAAACTTACCCCACTAAAGAATTTATATTAATACCTATGAACAATTAAAAATTATCATATTCAAGTCTGTCCACATAGATAGAACAGTTCAAATCTTTGTCCAAAAGTTTAGGTTGTTACATCCCATAACCCACCACTTCCCACCCCTATAATCTTTTGCTAGATTATATATAAATGCTCTTGAGATATATTTTATTTTTGCTTAATTATCAAACACTAAAAAATAAGTAAGAAACCAACTTATTTTTCAAACAAAAAATCATAAAAAATATTTCCCCTTATGCCAAACACACACTAAAGGAGAGTGATTTCTATTTTATCCGCACAAATAAAAATTTGGTAGTGTGGCTGCTTCTCAAAGTGCATAGTATTTAAACCCAGGGCTTATTTGTCTAAAACTTTTTCTAATGAAACAAACATAATTCAAAATTTCTAATTAAAGTTAATGTAGTAAACATTCCAATCTAATATTTCTGGTTAAGAATGAAGAAGTACTTGCAACTCTGTCATAATGCAACCTAGAGTTATATTTTATTTTTAAATAAATGAGCCTTGTAATTCTTTCTTATTATTTGTAAACTTACACGTGAGACATTTTTTTTTTGTGTCTTACTCTACAAATTGGGTCATGGAGTGTAATGTGAAACAACAAAAAATAGTGAAAATACATGTAAAAATATTTTTATTATAGGAATTAACAATGACATAGGTTCTTTTTTTCATCAACAACCAACATAATCTTTATTCAAACTTCATCCATCAAATAAAAAAGATGAGAGTAATGAATTAAAATTAAGCCTACAACTTCTAGCCACCTCATTTAAACCCCTATATTTCCTATATCTTCCTGTTTAATATCTTTTCTATTCATATTCTAATATTTTCTACTCAGTGATTCTCTCATCTTATATCTATATTCCATCAAAATTTGCTTGCAAACATACTTTGGCCTAGACACCTTTTGATTTCACATTGCATCATTTCTTGCTAATCCAAACATTGTAATAGAGAGTTGCCAACATAGGCCACAAGAAAGTATTACTCATCTTATCTTTTGCTCTTCTTGCAATCCCTATCCACCCTCCTAGTGTATTCTTATTCACCATATTAATTTTCAACCGATTCATAATAACATCCAAGCAATCCTTGGAGAATTTACACTAAAAATATAAATGCTCTAGATTTGTAGAATAAGTACTAGATAATAGGTACCCATCATTATCACTACAATTCCATATGTTTTATTCTTGAATGGTCATGAGTCATTTATGCATAGTTTGCCAACATATGAAGTTATGCTTTGTTCTGTTAGTTTTATTTCATGATCCCTTCCATTTAGGCCAGAAGTGCTAACCTTTTTTTTTCAAATATAGCCACTCTAAATAATATATTTGTCATAACAGGAGACTACTCCCTAATCATAATATAGTGCTTAGAGTAACAAGTTACCCCAACCCAACTCATGACCTGACATAGCTCTATGAATATTAAAATAATTAATGATATACTGATCGAGATCTAAAGTGCAATGATTATAATCATAAATAAAACCAACACTTTAAAACAAGTCTAATACTGCTTGACATAACCAACATGCTGAAAATCTAATTGTCTGTCTAAAAAGACTCTAAATAGATGAATTATTGGGAAAATCCACCAACTAACTTCAGCTATATGAAACTAAGAAAAATACTGAAAAGAAATACTAATAACTGGTCCTCAAATAACTAAGACTCACCAAAATACTACTGTTGATATAATGTTCAATTGCGCTAGCCTCCAGCGGGATGCTAAATGTCAAAATCTACATTATAAAATAATATAACACAAAAGAAAGTATGTGGTTAGTACTTTGAATGTACCGAGCATGTGAGATCTGGATGATATATTATTGATAACGCTCAATCTACAGCTCTCGTAGGAGTGTAAAACGGTCGTTAGCAAATATAGAACCCAACCTGGGTTGGGTGTCGATCCCACAGGGAATAGCTTGGCCAACAAGTAAGCAACGGTTACTAGACTTTTAGTGCAAGTCTCGTAATGAGGGGGGATTGCAATGTGTAACCAAATTACTATAGCAAAACTGAAAATAGCAAAGTAAAAAGAAAGAATATTTCGTAGGTTGTGAATCAATGAGAATTGAAGCGTTGGGGTTATGTCCACCTCCTGAGTTATACGTCTCTATTGACTATGAGTGTGTAGAATTCTGATATGCATGTGTTTATAGAGAATTGTATTCGATGGTAAATCCAGGCGTCTTTCAACCTATTCGAGGATTATTTCACTTTAACTCTTTCGAGCTTCAAGCGTGTCTAACGGTATGAATTCTCCAAGAGGTTAATCCAGTTACGACACTAACTGTTTAGTAGGGAATTTAGGGTGTGACCCTACTACCTTGACATTATCTCTTTTTCAGACAGATAACCTTTCTTTCGAACAAGTTAAATGTTATACTGGCGTTATTCTATGCGTCTGCAACCACAAGAATTTGCATTAAGATGAAGAGAATAATGATATAAGCAGCATACGTGTCACGAACTCACGAACTCACAACAATAGATAGTATCTCATTCGGTTTTCATAACCCCAACAGAGAGGTTTAGTTACCCATGAGTGCGAAGGAAGTCACAATAAACATGATCATTGTACCCCAATAAAGATTTTCACGTTAGGTGTAAGGGTGAGGATGGCGTGAAGTCCTTTGCAAAGTAACGTCTCTTTTGTTGTGGAATTTAATAGAAGAATAGAAGAGGAATAAAAATAGAATTAATGGAAGAATTAGAATTGTTGGAATAGTAAGTGAATGAATCTCTCCACTAAGGGAGGAATGCTTTTCTCCACTAAGGGAGGAATGTCTCTCTCTACTAAGGGAGGAATGAATAAAAATCTCTAGCATGATAGGGTATTTATAATACCCATATCCTATTCCTACTAAGCTAATGAAATACTTAACCAAATCCTACTAAGCTAATGAAATACTTAACCCAATTGTACTAGGTTAATGTATCATTATCCTAATCCTAATAAGTTACTGCTAGTCCCCAAAGTCTTCAGAAATGCTGTTTTAGCTCGGGACAGATTTTCAATGCATCACTTTTGGTCCTTTAGGCGTTCAAGCTCCCTTTCCTTCCTTCGTGAGCGTTCTTTGGTGTCAAGTAAGCCATAAAATGCTGAATTCTGCATCATTTATACCTGAAACTTTGCTAATCATGTTCGTTAGCTCACTTACAGGAAAAAGGACTAAAAGTGCATGAAATATATAATTTGTTCTCAAAACGTGGCACAAATATGGGCAAAATATATTGATATGGGCGTGTAAATTCGCCTATCATCAACACCCCACACTTGAAGCTTTGTTCGTCCTCGAACAAAATATCATGTCCCTCTAAACATCAACTTAGGGTTTCACAGCAACAACACAAAACATTCGTTAAGACAAGCACAACAATTATCTACAAAGAGTAGTTTTCCGATCATTAGTAGAAACCATTTAACCTCTAGCATAGACTCGTGATGGTGGTCAACTCATATTCAAAAGTTAAGGCACAAAGAATCATGTACAACTATCCAAAACTCATCAACCATGTGTGTCTCACAATATATTACCCATAGTCACTCACAAGTATAGCATATTTTTCAAACATGGGTATCAAAATATCCTTGCTCTCGCTCTCATAAAGAATTCATATGCAGCAACTGATGACCATAGGCTTGCCCTTAGTGTAATACTCCACTAAATGTCAGAATGCTAAGATTAGGATCAAATAGGTCTTTTGATGGTTGTAATGTAGGCTAAGGGACGGGTAGGACTATTTTGGCTAGAAATAGTGACTAAGTTCCTAAGAACTTTAATACATCACATTGTATCATTGACATTTTTTTCTTTCAACCTTTCTTCTTTCTTTTATTCTACCACCCTTGTTCTCCTCTTTTGCTTTTCAATTTAAGCATAACTCACTTTTCAGCTTTCTTTTTCCTTTTTCTTTTCATAACATACCTCTTATGATAGCTCTTTCTTTTTCATAACACATTCAAGCATCACTACAATTTAGAGCATCATACTCACCTAATTTCCTCTTATTTCGTCACATGACTTTTGAACTTTAAAGCACTTAGGATTTTGGATCAAATTACGGTCTTGAAAGAATGAATTAGGCTTACATATGAGGTTCGTTAAAGAAAATAGGCTAAAGGCTCAAAAGGGTTTAACTAGGATAATGTCCACGGGTAGGTAAAAAGAAGGTAAACAAGTATAGGTTGCCAAAGAAATGCCTAAATCATCTCCTAAACTTACACTCCTTATTTTCGCTTTGCATACATACCAGGCAAGTTCTAGCCTCAGCCACAAACATAGAATATACTATTAATCTCTCACACACAAGGCACATGGTCGACTTGATTGGAAGTAGTATAGACTCTTGACCCAACAAGTGAAGGAATTGAACCATACAATATCACATAGTGAGTCACAATTAGAGCCTAAAATGTCTCAATAGTCATAATTGTAGCACATACTCTTGTTATAATCTCATGCTGCCTCTTAGAATAATTTCATGCGAAGCTACGTTAAAAATTTTTTAACAAACAAAACGAGAAAACTAAGCAAACAAACATGAATAAATGCAAAGGATAGAGAAGTATAGCATGCAAATACCATCACCCCACACTTAGACGGGACACACTGTCCTCAGTGAAAAATAAATAAGAAGAACCTGGTTAGTCGGACTCATTCTCTATGTCTGGGGTCATACCCCTTTGCATCGGAATCATCATCAGAGTCGTCACCCTTAGAAGTTCCTCATAAGTATCCCACTTAATTCCAAGAGTGAGTCGAGGTGTTTGCATCGAGGAGGGTTCTCCTTGCTCTTTTTGGCCTCTTTTCTTGCCTTTTTGTGAAGTGGTAGCCTTATCTTTGCCTTGTATTTTGGTGCCATTGTACCTGAAATCTCAATAGAGTCATGTTAGAATTATCTCAATGGATACAATCTATGAACAAGCAGTAGGGGTACCACCCCACACTTAGGTTCTTGGCACAAACTAGTGAAGTGAAAGTGGTCGATTACTTAGACTTCATCGATATACGTTTTAGGGGCTAAATTCCGACAAGAAAATCAGAGATGTATCACTTCTTGGAACCCTTGCAATACTTTCATGTTAGGTATAACAACACTACTACATAGGGATTACATCATGGTATAGTTTCTATCAATAATCTCACCCTCCTATGTCGGTAGGCACTTATAAATCTTATTCCGATGAATGGGATCTTCTAACATGCAAATATTCAAGTGACAAGATTATGCAATGTTCATGACTATAGAAATTTATCAAGTAGTATAACAATGCATTAAAATCAGATTCAAGTCGGAAGTAAGTGAAGATCATCCTTACGTATTCATTCACTCACTTAGTTGTATCCCATTAATTCAAGCACATTCACATCACCAATACTTTTTCAAGATTTAGCAATTCATAATAGGTGTAGTAACGTAGTACTTACAAAATGTAAATGAAGAACAAAGTAGTACTTACTTGGTTGAAGCCTTTGGATGATGTTCTTGTGACAAAAAAGAGCAAAAGGAAACTTTTTGATAGGTTTTGGAGACTATAGGTGGTGCATAAGCTAGGTTTCCAATGTGTTTTTGGTTCAAGACTAAGTCTCATATTTATAAGAAAAGGTTGGGTCAAGTTTTGACCCATTAAAATCGGATTTGGAGGCCAAAAGTGACCATAGGCGGTGCCTAATGCTTTGCCTAGTTGAGTAGAATGCCATAGCATATGCCATGCATTTTGAAAAGCATTTAGTGACCATATGCGGCGCATTTTGAAAAGCATTTAGGGACATATGCGGCGCATAGTGTATAGCATTTAGGGACATATGCGCCGCATAGTGTATGACATTTGAGATACTGAGACCTAATGCTATATCATAGGCGGCGCATAGTGTATAGCACACTTAAGCATGGGCGGCGCCTATGTCTTTGCACACTAGATTCCGAGACCTTAGGCTATAGTATAGGTTTTGCATTGTTCGTGGCCTAGTTTTACCTAGGCCTAGCCTTCCTCGATGCCTATTTTGGCATGAGCAATGCTCAATCCATAGCCTTATGCATCCTTATTCCTAACTTACCACCTTTACCATACAATACGTCCAAATCGTCATTTGAAACCAATCTCCTCGTTTTATACCTCTTGTACCTACATTCACTCAAAAACAACAAAAACAATTAAAAATGATGGGTTGCCTCCTACCAAGCGCTTGATTTATTGTCGCGGCACGACATAGCTATCTCGATTACTTAGACTTCATCGAGATAGATGGGGCATCGTTTTCTGAATGGATTCAGACGACGCTGATACTTTCTTGTAGGCATGCAATCTTGTTCGAGATGACTCTTGTGCATACATACCTCAGGAGGGATACCAATTATATCATCAATCTTCCTACCCATAGCTCTCTTGTACCTCATCAGAGCAGAGGTGAGAGCCTCTACATGCTGTTCACTTAAATCATCCGCCACACTTACCGAAAGTATACTTCCACTTTCCAAGAACACATACCTTAGATAATCGGGGAGCTCTTTCGATTCTAGCATTGGTGGCTCTTCGCTGGAAGTCTTTGCTGTTAGTGATGGTTGATTCATAAGATCAAGGTCCAGCTGTTTAGGAGTATGAGAATAGGACCTTATTCCTGTTAGAGCACCCATAAGTTCTTCATAATCTTCATCATCCTCATGCTCAACATTCAGCAGTGCAGTAGCCGATGGCTCAACAGTAAGATGTTTCTTTACAGATAATGCTTTGTTATCCTCATAAGCTACGGAGAACACTTCCAAATCACTGGGTTGCTTCATTGCTTTGCATATATCAAAGCGGACCACTTCGTCATTCAATCGAAACAAAAGCTCATTATCCCTCATGTCAATAAGCACACTTCCAGTTGCAAGGAAAGGACGTCCCAAGATTATGGGAACTTCAGAATCCACCTCACAATCTATAATAACGAAGTCTGCAGGAAATATGAATGAAGAAACCTTTACCAACACATCATTCAAGATACCCACAGGTTATTTTACCGACCTATCAGCCATCACGAGCCTCATATTGGTTGGTGTCGGATCGTCTAACCCCAACTTCCTGTAGATGGATAGTGGCATCATATTGATGCTTGCTCCCAAATTGCACAATGCCTTAGCAAAATTCATAGATCCAACCGTGCACGGAATAGTGAAAGCACCGGGGTCAGCCTTCTTCTGAACTAGTGATCGGGTAACGATTGCGCTGCAGTGATGAACAGTATCCTTCAACTCATAGCTTGCTGCCCTCTTCTTTGTCAAAAAGTCTTTCATAAATTTTGCATACCCAGGCATTTGTTCAAGTTCCTCCACCAACGGAACATTAATGGTCAGCTGCTTTAACATAGTCATGAATTTGCTGAACTTTGTATCATCCGCCACCTTCTTCAATCTTTGAGGAAAAGGTGGTGGTAGATATGGAATTGTTCTCTCCACGACTTTCTTCTCTTCTTTCTTCTGTTTTTCAGCCTTTTCAGGCTGCAACATGCTCGGTGTGACGTCATGGACGTCGTGATCATCTTCTGTGGCGTCTTGACCTTTAGCCTTATCATCAATGTCCGCTACCTCGTCAACCACTTGCTTGCCTTTGGATGAAGTTTCCAGCACCTTACCACTTCGGGTAATAATAGCCATGCATGATCCATCGTTCCTTGGATTTTGCACAGTGTCGCTAGGTAAGGTGCCAACCTTTCTTTGATTGAGTGCTGCTGAAAGTTGGCTCAATTGCTGCTCTATTTGCTTGATTAAAGTGGAATGTGAGTCAACCAATTGCTTCATTGAGGACAAATCATTGATTACCTCCGTTACTCCCGCGCTCGTTGCTTCTACTCCTTTCAACAGTTTAGCCATCATGTCTTCCATTGACATATTTCCAGAACCAGATGCAGCGGCGTCACGTCTTCCAGGAGGAACATACAAACCACTCCTGTCAGTCTTATCCTTCCAACTACCTTGATCACGGTCCTTATATCCTGAATTATCATAATAGTTCCGACCTTGGTTTCCTTGGGCATTGCCTCGGAAACCCCCCTGATCGTTCAAGTAGTTGGCTTCTTCCTCGGAATCGGATTCGTCTCTTCCTTTTGACGCAACAACTTTGACTTTTTCGATTTTCCCTGATAATAAATGCTTTGTAAGAAGATCCACTTGTGTTTTCATGTGCGCCATATCTTGATCGCGTTCTTCTTCTCTTCTCCTTTGGTATGCATTCATGCCAATAGATAAAGTGGGGCTTGCTACCTCAGAATCCCTGGTATGCCAAGATCTACTTTGCTTCGTCATCCGATCTAGCATATTGCTTGCCTGACCAAAGGTGAGGTCCATGAATGATCCTTCAGCCGCATTATCAACCACTGGCTTAGTCACCGAATTCAAAGCTCTGTATAATATCTCCATCAAGTGTACATTGGTCATATGGTGATTTGGGCACCGCATAAGCTTCGTCTTGAACCTCTCCCATGTTTCGTGGAGGGATTCAGTTGGAAGCTATCGAAAATTTGTGATCTCATCTCTCAACTGTGCTCTTTTGGATGGCGGAAAGAATCTTTCTAGGAAAGCATCTTTCAATTGCCTCCAATTAGTAATAGAATCAGGAGTCAGCCCATTCAACCATAGAGTTGCCTCCCCAGACAGAGACAATGGAAATAAGCGCAGTCGATTTGCATTCTGTCCAATGCCAGGATTGTCGAATGAGTTGCATGTAGAAATAAAGTTGACTAGATGCATATTCGGATCATCACCCACAAGTCCACCGAATAATCCCTTAAGTTGCAAAAGCTGAATCATGGTGCTAGTGATATTAAACTTTGCTCCGAGTGCCAATGGCGGATGAATAATAGCTCCGGTGGCACTAGGTCCGTCCAGATCATCCTCATCGTCATCAAAAGGAATTTGCATAGCTCGGCGATCAGGCCTCAATCTCGCTTGACGATGTCTCCTCTGCATGGGTGTCGCCATCTCAGCAGTACGCTGTGGGTTTAGTAGCTCCTCATCGCCCAGGTCCTCATCATCAGGATTTGTTGCCCGACCTGGATTATCAATATTCTGTTGATGCACTTGAGCAACCATCCTTTCAATTTCACGTTGTGCATTCATTGATGCACTGAACAAACCTGCAGTAAACAAAAATAACAACTAAAAGTAAAAGTACGAGAATCTTTGACCAAAGGGTCTAGTAATTATCACGAACTTAATTGACACTCGTATTCCCTGGCAACGGCGCCAATTTTTGGTAACGCTCAATCTACAGCTCTCGTAGAAGTGTAAAGCGGTCGTTAGCAAATATAGAACCCAACCTGGGTTGGTTGTCGATCCCACAGGGAATAGCTTGGCCAACAAGTAAGCAACGGTTACTAGACTTTTAGTGCAAGTCTCGTAATGAGGGGGGATTGCAATGTGTAACCAAATTATTATAGCAAAACTGAAAATAGCAAAGTAAAAAGAAAGAATATTTCGTAGGTTGTGAATCAATGAGAATTGAAGCGTTGGGGTTATGTCCACCTCCTGAGTTATACGTCTCTATTGACTATGAGTGTGTAGAATTCCGATATGCATGTGTTTATAGAGAATTGTATTCGATGGTAAATCCAGGCGTCTTTCGACCTATTCGAGGATTATTTCACTTTAACTTTTTCGAGCTTAAAGCGTGTCTAACGGTACGAATTCTCCAAGAGGTTAATCCAGTTACGGCACTAACTGTTTAGTAGGGAATTTAGGGTGTGACCCTACTACCTTGACATTATCTCTTTTCCAGATAGATAACCCTTCTTTCGAACAAGTTAAATGTTATATTGGCGTTATTCTATGCGTCTGCAGCCACAAGAATTTGCATTAAGATGAAGAGAATAATGATATAAGAAGCATACGTGTCACGAACTCACGAACTCACAACAATAGATAGTATCTCATTCGGCTTCCATAACCCCAACAGAGAGGTTTAGTTACCCATGAGTGCGAAGGAAGTCACAATAAACATGATCATTGTACCCCAATAAAGATTTGCACGTTAGGTGTAAGGGTGAGGATGGCGTGAAGTCCTTTGCAAAGTAACGTCTCTCTTGTTGTGGAATTTAATAGAAGAATAGAAGAGGAATAAAAATAGAATTAATGGAAGAATTAGAATTGTTGGAATAGTAAGTGAATGAATCTCTCCACTAAGGGAGGAATGCTTTTCTCCACTAAGGGAGGAATGTCTCTCTCCACTAAGGAAGGAATGAATAAAAATCTCTAGCATGATAGGGTATTTATAATACCCATATCCTATTCCTACTAAGCTAATGAAATACTTAACCAAATCCTACTAAGCTAATGAAATACTTAACCCAATTGTACTAGGTTAATGTATCATTATCCTAATCCTAATAAGCTAATGAAATACTTAACCCAATTGTACTAGGTTAATGTATCATTATCCTAATCCTAATAAGTTACTGCTAGTCCCCAAAGTCTTCAGAAATGCTATTTTAGCCCGGGACAGATTTTCTATGCATCACTTTTGGTCCTTTAGGCGTTCAAGCTCCCTTTCCTTCCTTCGTGAGCGTTCTTTGGTGTCAAGTAAGCCATAAAATGCTAAATTCTAAATCATTTATACCTGAAACTTTGCTAATCATGTTCGTTAGCTCACTTACAGGAAAAAGGACTAAAAGTGCATGAAATATATAATTTGTTCTCAAAACGTGGCACAAATATGGGAAAAATATATTGATATAGGCGTGTAAATTCGCCTATCATTAATTATAAGTTGAATATAATATGATAGACTTAATATGAAATCAAGACAAAGATATTGATACAATGACCAAGTAATAAATATGTGGTGGTTTAATAAGCTAATCAAACTGAATACAAGGTCATGCAAATATCTGAATTTGAATAGTGCATTGTGGGAGATACCTCTATCCGACATACACCGATTTTAGCTAACCAGGACCCAACATATAACACTAACTAGAAGTATTTAGTACCATGCCAAGGGTACGAGCACTGACTAATATGGATCCACTAAACTTATATCCAAAAGAACTAACGTGTCAAGCTTGGCCTACCAGGTAACCTATTAGAACCTAAGGTAGTGCAGTAGTTTTGGAACTTAGGTACTTATACTAAAGGTCTAAGTCTAACATATGGGTGAGCCTTCATCCCTGCGTATGCTTGGTATTAATTACTACTCCTAACTGGATACTGATTGATAACTAGATAGTTCATTATGGACAAATAATTGATAAGATCCTAATATTAATATTTGAGTGTAAGGTAGTACACACTTTATCTGAAAAGCACTCTACATTATGTAAAGATGGAGGAATTGGTATTCATTAATATATGCAAGAAATTCTAGGTCATTGGGTGTTCATAACCTACTATCTCTAAAAACTGCAGCTACAAATGGCATTTCTATAATTTGAACATAATAAAAGATTTTATAACTCCAGTTCAAAATCATTAATTTATCAATATAATGATAGTTCATAGTCATGAGTATATAAAAAATTTTAATTTTATGGAAAATATATAATCATGGTTTAGTCAAAGCAAGAAACTAAAAGATAATGGAATTCACACTTTTCATGAAACCCCTAAAGCTTGAATGGTGAATTAAACTGAAATTTTGAAATAACTTTGAGACTCAGTAGGTGAAATAAAAACCAATGATGAAATCCCACATACCTAATATGAAAATCTTGTTGTATGCTTTGAATTTGGAGCTTGAAGAAGATGAACTCTAGTTATTGCTTTGGAGTAAGACATCACCTCTTCTCTCTTGTTTTTGCTTAGTGTCGAGTGAATTTTGAGTGTTGTGGGATTTAGGGTAATATTAGACTTAATAATAGGCTTTGGGATAACTTAAGAGATAGAGTATATGGGTTTAATTAGTCAGAATAAATTGAAATGCCCCTTATAAAATGTAACTAAAAAAGATATAGAACAAGATGTACAGACTATTCCACAATCATTGGACCCACCTACGATTGTAGGTGGTGCTCGTGGTTGGGTGCCTAGTTTAAGGCTTATATATACTTCATAAGATGAGCCATGGTTTTATTAGTGGGACTTACCCATAATCGTACCTTGTCCCATAGGATGAAGTCCAAGTTGATTTAACTTTTGGAATCAAGATTGTACCTAAGATTGTGGTTTCTAACCAAGATCGAAGGATCCTCCCATGGTTGGGAGGTATACTTGTCAACTTTCATGTTTTTGGGGATGCTTCATGCAGATGAATGGATTGTACGATCGTCTAATCTAACCAGGATTGTGATTTTATTTGTACTATCTTCCTATTGGATAGTGTGTTACTAAAATAAAAATGGCCATAACTCTTAGCTACGGAATTGGATTAATGAGGAATTGGATTCTTAGAAATAAGACTCAAAGGCATTTCATTTGGCGGGTTTTGAGCTCAAAATAACTTTAGAATCTAGGAGTAGGGGTGTCAAATGGGCGGGTTGAGTTGGGATTGAAGATATTAACTGGGTTGAATTGGGTATCGGGTTGGGTCATGACCCGCTCAAATTCACTTTGGGTTGAAATGAGTAAAAATTAGGTTGGGTCTTGAACCGCCCAATATAAACCGTTTAGTTTAAAAATATTAAAATATTAATATTTATATCTTGTAAAGAAAATAAATTTGAATGAGTTTGAAAAGTTGGGTAGGTGGGTAGGGAGTAGGGGTGGGGAAAGAATTTTTTTTTAAAATTTAATTTTTTAAAAATAAAAATTATTTTTTAGGAAGGGGCATGGGGTAAGAGATTGTGGGTAGGAGGGGTGGTTTTTAGGATGGGGGTTGAGGTCAATTCTTTTTAAAAAAAGAAATTTATTTTTTTAAAAAATATTTTTTTCTTAAAAAAAAATTGGGAGCGGGTGGGGTGTAGGGGGTAAGGGTTAGGGAAAGGATGGAAATTGAGGTAAAAGCTTTTTCTTTTAATTTTTTTTTAGGTTTTTCTTTTAAATAATTTTATTTTTTAAAAATATGCTTTTGGGTGGGGGGGGGGGGGGGGGAGGGGAGGGGACGGAATATGTCGTATAGGGAAGGAGGGTGCGGGCACATAGGAAGTAAGGAGATATGGGGGTTGGGGTAAGATAATTTTTTTTGTTCAAAAAAAATTATTTATTTATTTTTAAAAATTAAAAGATTTTTAAATTTTTAGGGTAGAGGTGGGGGTGGGGGTTCGGGGTAGGAAGGGGGAAATGGGGAAGAGGTGGGGTGGTGACAAGATAAAAAAATTATAAAGAGTTTTTTTTTAAAAATAAAAATAATTTATTTAAGGGATGCGGGGTGGAGTGAGGTTGAGGTAAGTTTGCTTGTGGTGAGGTTGGGGTAAGGTGGGGGTAAGGTGACTTTTTTCCATACTTTCATTAAGAAAATAATTTTTCTATTAAACGGGTTGAAGTAGAGATTGATTGGGTTCATTTGAACCCAAATTGAAAATGGGTTGAGATTTATCCAATAACAAATTATCTTGAGCCCAACCCATTAAGTTATGGGCGGGTTGGGCGGATCAACTCAATTGGGTTCATTTTGACACCCCTATCTAGGGGTTATGCTCATTTGAAGTTGACTATAGAAAAATTCTTCACAAGAAAACAGTCAGTAAGGAAGGTTTTAACTTGGCTATGAGATATGAGTTACTTATGGCCTTGGTACATGTCTAAATCATTTTCCACACCACCAAAACATGGACGTAGGTTCTACATGTACTTGAAACATGGTTCTAATATTACTTTGGATTTGTAGGGTGTTACGATATCTCCTTGTATCACATACCAAAATAGGGTCCGTGATGACACCTATCCAACCCTCTGTGATAAGTAAGCCGAGAACCCAATTCAAAACACATCCAAAATGTATAGAAGTAGAAGGAAATAAAAACATAACAAACCTCAAATAATCTCAGAAGTAGATTGACAAATTAGTATAGTCAAAATATGGATAATCCCAGGTCTGGTTGTCAGTAATACAAACTATTAAATACAGAAATCAATGAAAATTTTGGGTATCTCAAAATGCGAAAATGCATAAAGTTAAGGCTGGAGGAGATCTCAGTAGTCTTTAAAAACAATAACAGCTACCTCGAATCCCTAAAGATGCTAACACAGAAGGAATCACAACAATTAATGCCCAGAGATTGTCAGATCGGTACTTACATGTAAGATGAAGAAAGTGCAAGGGTGAGTACGGAGCGACGTGTACTCAAAAAGCATCGTTGACCGATCCTAATTTAAAGTGGTGACGAGTAACACCACATCAACCATCTAAAATAATTATACAACCCCCTCTCAGGAAGGCGACCCTATTTTAACTGAATAATCCAGTCCAACAGTCATAAGGATATCACTACACAGTCCTTAGAAGTCCTCAATACAGTGAAATCAAGTAATAGATATTCAAGTACTTTAAAAATAATACAAAATCAAAAAATACACCTTACTTAATCTAAACCCAAAATGAATGAATGCAATGTAATTAATGTGCTATGTACACACCTACCAAGCAATGGCTTTAAGGTCATGACCCATGGAAAACTCACAAGGTCCATGTACTGTGCAGGCGTGCACTCCAATCCCAATTAACATAATGTGCAGACGTGCACTTTGATCCCAATAAATATAATATGCAAGCATGCACTCCGACCCTAATGATAGATAATAATATGCAAGGGTGGACTTTGACACCACATGTCATACAACATATGATGTGTAGGCATGCAACTATGATCCCAAATCAATAATAAAATTAAGCAAAGCATTTCATATCATAAGTCAAATCCGATATCAATTACAAAATCAACTTAACTTATCAAGTGTGAGTATTCTTATTAGCTAGCATTTACAATAATTCATTTACCATAGCAAATCAGTCCAATCGTAGTAGAAAATAGGGAAAACAGTCCAAAACAAGCAATTGACTTATTTTAACCCCTTAAATAATACTAGTACTCGCATAGATGCTCGTCACTTCACCTATACGGGACCCCCATTCCCCATTACTCTCAGTACAAATAATTAACACATAAGCACTTTAAAAAAGAGTCTAAGAAAATCTCAACTTGCCTTAAATCAAAGCTCGGGCGTCAATTTACCAACTTACCCTTTTGTAAAGCTTTTAAATAGTCAAAATATGTTCAAACATGTACGCACTATTACGTCAAATTACGACTGAAAAAGATTATTATTCGAGCCCCAAATCAAGAATTCTCATCCTAATAAAGTAATCCTAGACCTAACTTATATTTGTCAAAACAGTACTTTGATAATCATATGTGAATTATGAAAACCTAAAGTTATTCATTATTATCTAATGATTACGCCATCATTGTTCCCTACTTGTCCACTACTTAACATAATTTTAAAAATCCTAAGAATGAAACCAATAAATTGCACTGCTGAATGCACAAAACTTACTGCATAACTTACCCTACAATTTTTGGCCTAATTACAAAATTCTCAAAATAATTATGTTTACTAGTGTGGCCACCACCTAATTTTTCTTATTCAACAAACAACAATTTTGTTCTTGTGTTACTGTGCACAAATTGCTATATCATTAACTCTAGTATTGTAATCATTAGGTCATGATTAATTCTTTATTTAATCTACTAACTCTAATGCATCAGAAATAGTTAGTGTCATTGCAGATCAAGACGTGAGGGAGAGAATTTATATAAACTTACAATGTATAACTAACATTCACCAACTATGATTAACGTCAAATTATTGGCTGATGATCACGCCATAATTGGCCCCTTATTCAAGTATATTAAGAGTATAAGAAGTTGATACCAACAAAACCATGACAATTTAGGTTAAGGGTAAATATCCTAAAAACTGTGAGTTACAGAACAATGAAACTATATCCTAGTAGTAAGGAAACTGCAGAAAGTTTGGAGTTCTCACCTGAATTCTCAATTATCTTCATGCCACACCACTCAAGCCCCTCTCTGTTAAGTGTCTATGTTTTGCTATAAAAAATCGTACGTTGTAACTTCTCTACCCCACTCTCAAATTTGCTGTGCTTATTTTTAATAACTATGGTAAACCCTTCCCACTTAAATTCATTCTTATATTGGCCACATAAGAAAATAAATTACAACTTTGCCCATTAAATCACTAATTAAATTAAACATCTAAAATACTTAAAACTTTAAATATATCACAGAATTTATCCGGATCCTCGAGAAAATAGACCAAATATTTATATTGACTAAAAGTTCATTCCGTACCTATTAAAAATATTACAACACTAATCTAAGCATGTCTCATTCAAAGGTTGACCATGATTGAGCTTACCTTTATTAAAACTAAAAAACTTAATTAATTAATTCGCCTTCGAACACCTTAAGAATTTGCATTACCCATCCCTGTAAGTCTTAAACAATGTCTAAACACTACGAAGAGAGTTAAAATAGGATAAATTCAGAAAACAACTTGGAGGTTCATTACATTATCCATCACTAAGACAACGTTCGTCCTTGAACATAAAGAGAAAGAAAGTACCCGAACTATCAAAGAGATGAGGATATCTACTCTGCATGTCGGACTCAACCTCCCAAGTGGATTCCTCTACGGGATGATGCCTTCGCTGTACCTTCACTGATGCTATGTCCTTTGACCTCAAATTTCTAACCTGCCTATTCAGAATAGCTATAGGCTTCTCCACAAAAGCTAGATTCTGGTCCAAATCATCGAGTCCTACTAAATCATATGCAAAAAAATCCGGATGGTACCTTTTAAACATAGAAACATGAAAATTTGGATACAAGACTAGAAGACTCGATGGTAAAGACAACTTATAAGACACTAGCCCAACACGCTGAAGAATCACTAAAGGGCCAATAAACCTCGGACTAAGCTTTTCTTTCTTTCCAAACCTTATCACACCCTTCATGGGTGATTCTTTCAACAAGACCCGCTCACTCTGCATGAACTCTAAGTCATAGACCCACTTGTTAGCATAACTCTTCTATCTACTCTAAGTCACTAAGAGCCTACCTTGGATCAATCTCACTCAGTCCATCGAATATCTAAACAAATTAGTGCCTTAAGGTCTAATATAAAAAAATCAAACAACCCAACCGAGGTGTAGTACCCCAAACTTTTTCTAAGCTTAATTTCGTCTCGAGAAGGTTAAGAAATAACTTCTGAGATGAGTATCATTTTTAACCGTATAGAATTTCCCTAATTTCAAATTTTTATCATATGAGAAATTTGATAGTCTTTCCATCGATATAAGATTCACCCAAACCCGATACCCAGGCAAGAAGTTATGGCTAATTTAAGTCCTAGTCGTAAAACACCGTCATTTTAGTTCTTGGCGCATCACGGAGTGGGTCTATTTAACAATTTTTGAATTCTAGTAGCCTAGCGCGATAGTGGCGCATTGCGCTGAAGTTCCAAGTCCTAAAAAGTTGGACAACGTGATAGCTTCGCATTGCGGTGACCCCAATAATCCCATTTGTCAATTTTCCAGTGAGCCACTGCGATAGTGGCGCATCGCGGTGGCCCATAAAATTGGGCTCCCGATTATATTTTTTTCTAGTTACATTAAGAGTTAAAAGAGGAGTATTTTGGGAAATTACCCTACCCCCAATCCATCCATAAACACACAATCAATGGCATAACAAAGCACTTTATGGCCAAAATCTTCATTCTCTACAAAGCAAAAACACTAAGCATCCAAATCATCCCCCAAGAATCTCGAGAATTCATCATAGTTTTCTATATTGAATTGAGATTTAAGGTTCCCAAGACAAAGGCTTCAAGAACCCTCATCCAAAAGTACGAGAAAGAGTCTCAAGAAAGCTTATTCATCAAAGTTCATAATTCGAGGTATGTGGGGTGTGAACAAGAACACTTCTTCCATTCTTGTGCCCAAAGTTTTGTTTTTTCTTAAAAGATTTTAATGTTTCAAGATGAATTGTGCCTAAAATTCTATATTTCAAGTATATAAGATCATGGATATGTTCAAGTCATGAATTATATGATACTACACCTATTTTGTGATATGAATTGAGAATTAATGTTATGAATTGCATAGTTCTTCCATAATTGATATTTGGAATACTCTTAAGATTGAAGTCATGATTTACCCTCTATTTTGAGTTGAGATTTCTTGAATATATATGCATGTTTTAAGGTCCAAGAATGAATCTTGATATATTATATAGTATTTCAAGAATGGTATTGGTATCTTCATATCATTGAAATTTCAAAGCTTGTTAAAGATAGTCTACCAAAGTTTAATGAAAAGAGTTGATTTTGTTCTTAAGTTAAGAAAGTAATACACATCTTGTAATTTAAGTTAAAGGGAAACACATTGGCTCCCATTTCATACCGTTGAATTATATAAGGTGGATTTTCCTAAAAAGTTTTGAGCCTAGTATGGGAGTAGTACTTAGCACCGAGTTGGACTTGATTCTGAGGTCTCATGCCCCAGAACTATGTGCTCTCGTAGGTTTCTGATTTACCCCAAGTGGTTTAAGATAGTGATCACTAAAGTTAAGATTCTATTCCGATGGCAAGGTTAGAACAACTCTCCCCAACGTGGGTAAGACATTGGACTCCATGTCAGCGCACATAGTTTATGTTAGTTAGAAGAAACTCCCAAGTTTCCTAGAGACTCAAGTCTTAAAGTTCTTGAGTTTCAAAGACATTTCTTGTTTTCAAAAGACTAAAGTGCATGTTTTAAAAGTTGTTGTTTTAAGAGTTTAACTAGTTTACAAGCTTAAGATCAATGAAAGAATACAGATTTAGAATAAACTGTAATGCCTCACGTGATTTATACTACATGTTTCATTTCTTATGATTTATGAGAGTTTTATTCAAGCTATGAGAGTCATCTACAAAACCATGTATGTTTTCAAAAAAGATTTATTGTATTGATATTTAGTTGCATACACCCCCATATACTCAGTATATTCCCAAGTGCTGATCCACATATACGTCTGTATGCTATTATCTCATAATGTAGGTTCAGGTGCTCAGTCACAACAGCGTCAGTGATCCCGACTACCTGTATCTACACCTTTATTATGGTGAGTCCTCATGGCTTGAGGACCTATCTCCAGATACTTCAGTATTTTTAGTAGTTGTTCTACTACTTTCAATTTAGTTTGAGTTAGTTGGGGATCTATCCCAATGGCTCTCTAGTTCGTTGTGTAGTAGAGGCTTTGTCAGACTAGATGGTCAGTATATTTAGATTTGCAGTATTTTGTTACATTTATAGTACTCATTCGATTTCAGTTAGACATGATATAACATGATTCCTTATTTTGCTCTCATTATCTCTAAGAAAGTTGTATTCTAAGTAGCAGGCTTAAAGGGTTAGCTTGGGGCTACTTGTAGCCTTAAGCACCATGTGACGCCTCGAGACAAAATTTTGGAGCTTTACAAACTTGGTATCAGAGCCTAAGGTTTAGGATTCCTAGGGATTCTGAAAAGCCACGTTAAGTAGAGTCTTGATCATCGGTGTGTAGCGCTCCACATCTATGAGCAAGAGGCTACAAGACATTTTAGGAAAACGTTGTTTCTTTCTGTCAGATTCTTTGATCCCTACAATTATCTCTCCCAGCTATTGATTCATGTTTTATTATTTTAGAAAATGACTTCCTGAAGAGAAAATTTTCATAGAAATAATAACGAGCAACCCCAGCCCGTTGGTCCCTTGAATGAGACTGTGTCTCATGCTTAGGGCGGCCTTTCAGGAATTAGCCCAAGCAGTTATCGTGAATGTTCAGGGTAATAACCAGGACACAGTTCTACCTCAGCAAAGAGGTGATTTATACAATTCTAGGATCCGTGATTTCATACAAATGAATCCACCACAGTTCTATGGGTCGATGGAATGTAAGGACCCACAGTTATATCTTGATGAGGTAAGTAAGATCAATAAAGTGATGCATGTCTAATAGGAATAAAGTGTTGAGCTGGCATCTTACAGGTTAAAGGACATTTCTTATGACTGGGTTGTTTCATAGAAGAAGAATAGAGGGGAAGATACAACCCCTACTACTTGGAAGGTGTTCCAAGATGTTTTCTTGGATAAGTTCTTTCCATTAGAGATAAGGGAGGAAAAAATAAAGGAGTTCAAAAACTTATGGCATGGATCCATGACTGTTAAGGAGTATTTCTTGAAGTTCAATTAATTAGCCAAATATGCTCTTGATTTGATTTTTGACACTCGAGCTAGTATAAGTAAGTTCGTGTCTGGAGTATCTGTACTGGTGTTGAAAAAGTGTAAGACTACTATGCTCAATAGGGATATGGATCTTGCTAGGCTGATAATTTATGCCCAGCAAATAAAGGCAGACAAAATAAGGGAAAGATATAGAGTGAGGGGAAACAAGAGGGTTAGATTCAAGCAATATGAGTATAGTCAGGCTAGGTCCCATGGAGGGAACCGTCCACCATTTTAGAGTTTTTCATCTATGCCAGTACCATTGTTAGCTAGTGCTCCCATGCCCAGAAACAGGCAAGAGTAAGGGAATAAGACTCTATGTCTAAGTCCCAGAACAGTGTAAGTAACAGGCCTAATTATCCTCCTTGTGCTAAGTATGGTAGGATCTATCCCGATGAGTGTTTGGCCAAATAGAGGGGTTGTTTTGGTTGTGGCAAGTTGGGCCACAGACTTAGGGAGTGTCCGCATGCTAGGCAGGGGAACAGGGATGTACGCCTCAGACTCAGGCTAATAGTGCCCCAGCTCCTGTAGCCCATCCAGCCCCTCCTCAGGGTGCTTCTTCTATCACTGCTGGCGGTCAATGCCAAAATAGATTTTATGCCTTACTATCCCATCAGGAGTAGGAGGATTCTCCCGATGTTGTTACTGGTATGCTTCATGTATTTCACTTTGATGATTATGTGTTGTTGGACCCTGGGTTAAGTTTCTCTTATGTGACCCCACTTGTTGCTGTGAACTTTGAAATAGGTCCCAAAAAGATTCCTGAGCCTTTTTTAGTTTCTACTCCAATAGTGGAGTCAGTTGTTGCCAAGCAAGTGTATAAAAATTATCCTGTTACTATTCTTCATAGAGTTATATTTGCTGATTTGATAGAGTTGGACATAGTGTATTTTGACATTATTCTGGGTATGGACTGGTTTCATTCTTGTCATGCATCTATAGACTATTGTACCCGTGTAGTTAAGTTTTAGTTTCCTGATGAACCAGTTTTTGAATGGTTTGGGAGTTCAGTATCTCCCATGAGTCATTTTATTTCCTATCTCAAAGCCAGAAGGCTTATATCTAAAGGTTGCATTTTTCACCTAGTTAGAGTTAAAGACACCAAGTCTGAGGCTCCAACTATTCATTCGGTCAACATTGTTAATGAGTTTCCTGATGTTTTTTCGGGAGATCTCCCAGGGGTACCTCCCGATAGAGAGATAGGATTTGAGATTGATCTTTTTCTCGTTACTCAGCCTATTTAAATTCCTCCATACCATATGGCACCCACAGAGCTTAAGAAGTTGAAAGATAAACTCAAAGATCTTTTAGACAAGGGTTTGATAAGGCCAAGTGTGTCACCTTAGGGTAAACCAACTCAATTCATGCGAAAGAAAGATAGTTCTTTGCGTATGTGCATTGACTATCGTCAGCTAAATAAGGTCATAGTCAAGAATAAGTACCCTCTTCAGAGAATAGATGACCTGTTTGATCAATTGTAGGGTGCAAGTTACTTCTTAAAGATAAACCTTTGATCCGGCTACCATCAACTTAAAGTAAGGGAGTGTGATATCCCGAAGACAACCTTCCAATCCCGTTATGATCACTTTGAGTTTCTAGTCATGTCTTTTGGGCTAACCAATGCTCCAACGACTTTCATGGACCTCATGAATCGAGTGTTCAAGCAGTATCTTGATATGTTTGTCATAGTGTTCATAGATGATATCCTTGTTTACTCTCGTACTTAGAATGACAATGCGAATCATCTTAGAATTATTTTGCAAACTCTTAGAGATCATTAGCTGTTTGCCAAATTTAGCATGTATGAATTTTTGCTAAGATCAATAGCCTTTCTGGGTCATATCATTTCAGTCGAAGGTATTAGAGTTGATCCCCAAAAGAAAGAAGCTATAAGAAATTGGCCAGACCTATCTCTCCATCAGATATTAGGAGTTTCTTAGGTCTAGGTGGCTACTACCACAGTTTTGTTGAATATTTCTCTTGTATTGCATCCCCCATGACCCGATTGACTCTAAATAAAGTTAAGTTCCTTTGGTCAGATTCCTATGAGAAGAGTTTTCAGAAGTTGAAGAATAGAATCACCTCAGCCCCTGTATTGAATTTGCCTAATGGTACAAATGGTTTTGTAGTGTATTGTGATACCTCTAGAGTTGGTTTGGGTTGTGTACTGATGCAGAGAGTTAAGGTTATAGCATTTTGCCTCTAGATAGTTAAAGCTACATGAAAAGAACTACCCAACCCATGATCTGGAATTAGCTGCTGTAGTGTTTGCTTTGAAAATTTGGAGACATTATCTTTATGGTGTTCATATGGACGTGCTTACTGATCATAAAAGTTTGCAGTACGTGTTTTTCAGAGGGAGTTAAATCTTAGGCAGAGAAGATAGTTAGAACTGCTAATAAATTATGATATGAGTATGTTGTATTACCCGGGCAAGACAACTGTAGTAGAAGATGCCCTTAGCAGGTTGTCTATGGGTAGCGTTACTCAAGTAAAGAAAGGTAAGGAAAATTTAGCTCGCGATGTGCATCGTTTGCTAAATTGGGCATTAGGTTTCTTGATTCCGCTGAGGGGAGTTTTTAGTGCACAGTAGTTCTGAATCCTCTTTAGTTTTAAAAGTGAAGGAGAAGCAAGAATTAGATGCTAGTTTGGTCAGACTGAAGGAGTCAGTTAAGGACCAAAAGGTAGAGGTTTTCTCCCAAGGGGGGATGGGGTATTGAGATTGTAGGGTAGATTGTGTGTTTCTTGTGTTGATGATTTGAGGCAGAGAATTATGACTGAAATGCATGGCGTGCGATATTTTTTTCATTTTGGTGCTACTAAGATGTATCGTGACTTAAAGGAAATCTATTGGTGGAGTGGTATGAAGAAGAATATAGCTGAGTTTGTAGCTAGGTATGCAACTTGCCAATAGGTTAAGGTAGAGAACCAGAGACCTAGTGGTGCGATGTAAGAGTTTAGTATACCCACTTGGAAGTGGGAAGAGTTAAATATGGATTCTGTGACTGGTTTAACTCTCTCCCGATGCCATCATAATTCTATTTGGATTATTGTAGACAGGCTGACTATGTCAACACATTTCTTTCCTATGCATACATCTTATACTACTGAGGATTATGCTAGACTTTATATTTGAGAGTTAGTCAAACTGCATAGAGTTCCCTTTTCTATCATCTCAGATAGGGGTGCTCAGTTCACTTCTTAGTTTTTGAGATCTTTTCAGTGGAGATTTGATACCCAAGTGTATCTTAGTTCCAATTTTCATCTGCAAACTGATGGTCAGACTGAAAGGACCATCCAAACCTTGGAGGACATGTTGAGGGTGTGTTCTCTTAATTTTAAAGGGAGTTGGGATGAGCAATTACCTTTGATAGAGTTTGTGTATAATAATAGTTACTATGCTAGTATCAAAATGGTACCATTTGAGGCTTTGTATGGTAGAAGGTGTAGATCACCTATAGGTTGGTTCAAAGTGGGTGAAGCTACTTTAATTAGACCTGATGCAGTATTTAAGGCTGTGGAGAAAGTGAAGTTGATTAGAGAATGGTTGAAGTCAGCGCAGAGCCTTCAAAAGTCATATGCAGACATGAGAAGAAGGGATCTTGAGTTCTAAGTTAATAACTTGGTGTATCTAAAAATTTCACCCATTAATGGGGTGAAAAGGTTTGGGAAGATGGGGAAGCTTAGTCCTCGTTATGTTGGTCCGTAAAGAGTTCTTAACTTGTCTTTCATGTCTCCATGCTTAGAAAGTGTATTGGTGATTCTGTTGTTATAGATCCTTCGAAAAACACTGATGTTCGGGATAGTCTTTCATTTGATAAGATTCCAGTTGAAATCTTAGATTACCAAGTCCAGAGACTAAGGAACGAAGAAGACCCCTTGGTAAAAGTGTTGTGGCATAATAAGTCAGTTGAGGGTGCTATATAGGAGGCCAAAGAAGATATGAGATCCAAGTACACCTTTATATACTTAGTATATTCCTAAGTTCTGATCTACATATACGTCTGTGTGCTATATTGTCTCATAATGTAGGTTCAGGTGCTCAGTCCCAGCAGCGTCAATGATCCTGAGTACCTTTATCTACACCTCTACTGTGGTGAGTCCTCATGGTTCAAGGACCTATCTCCAGATACTTCAATATTTTTAGTAGTTGTTCTACTACTTTCAATTTAGTTTGAGTCAGTTGGGGATTTTTTCCAATGGCTCTCTAGTTTGTTGAGTAGTAAAGGCTTTGTCAGACTAGATGGTCAATATATTTATATTTTGCAGTATTTTGTTACTTTTATTGTACTCATTTGGATTTCAGTTAGACATGATATGACATGATTCCTTATTTTTCTCGCATTATCTCTAAGTAAGCTTTATACTAAGTAGCAGGCTCAAAGGGTTAGCTTGGGGCTACTTGTAGCCGTGTGACGCTCCGGAACAGGATTTTGGGGTGTTACAAACTTAGTATCAGAGCCTAAGGTTTAAGGAGTCCTAGGGAGTCTGACAAGCCACATTAAGTAGAGTTTTGATCATCGGTGTGTAGCACGCTACATCTATGAGAAATAGATTACAAGACATTTTAGGAAAAAGTTATTTATTTCTTTCAAATTCTATCGTGCCTACAATTATCTCTCCCAGCTATTGATTTGTGTTCTGTTATTTCATAAAATGCCTCCCTGAAGAGAGAACGCCTGCGAAACAATTATGAGCAACCCCAGCCTGATGATCCCTTGAATGACACTGTGTCTCATGCTGAGTTTCGGGCAGCCTTTCAGGCATTAACCCAAGCATTTACTGCGAATGTTTATGCCAATAACCAGGTCGCAGTTCTGCCTCATCAAGGAAGTGATTTAGCCACTTCTAGGATTCGTGATTTCATGCGGATGAATCCGCCAGAGTTCTATGAGTCGAAGGCAGGTGGGGACCCACAGGTATATCTTAAGGAGGTAAGGAAGATCAACCAAGTGATTCATGTCTTAGATGAAGAAAGTGTTGAGTTGGCATCTTACAGGTTGAAGAACATTGCTTATGACTGGGTTATTGCATGGAACAAGAATTGGGGAAAAGATGAAGCCCCTACTACTTAGAAGGTATTCCAAGATGCTTTCTTGGATAATTTTTTTTTTGTTAGAGATAAGAAAGGCAAAAACAGAAGAGTTCATGAACTTAAGGCAGGGCTTCATGACTTTTAAGGAGTACTGCTTGAAGTTCAACCAGTTAACCAAATATGCTCCTGATTTGAATCCTGACACCTGAGCTAGTATGAGTAAGCTCATGACTGGAGTATCTGGACTAGTATTAAAAGAGTGTAGGATTGCTATGCTCAATAGGGATATGGATCTTGCTAGGCTGATGATTTATGCCCAGAAAATAGAAGCAAACAAGATAAGGAAAAGAGATAGAGTGAGGGGAAACAAGAGAGCTAGATCCAAGCAGCATGAGTATGGTCAGGCTAGGTCCCATGGAGGGAACCATCCACAGTTTTAGAGTCGTTCGTCTATGCCAGCACCTTCATCTTCTAGTGTTCCCGCACCCAAAAACAGGCAGGATCAAGGTAATGGGCCTTCTATGTCTAAGTCCCAGAACAGTGTAAGTAACAGGTCTAATTATCCTCTTTGTGCTAAAGGTGGTAGGACCCATCCCGGCAAGTGTTTGGCTAAACAGAGAGGTTGTTTTGGTTGTGGCAAGTTGGGCCACAGACTAAGAGAGTGTCCACATGCCAGGCAGGGGAATAGGGATGTACGACCTTAGACTCAGGCTAATAGTGCCCCAGCTCCCATAGCTCATCTAGGCCCTCCTTAGGGTGCTCCTTTTAGCACTGCTGGCGGTCTGCGCCAGAATAAATTCTATGCCTTACTATCCCTTCAGGAGTAAGAGGATTCTCTCGATGTTTTTACTAGTATGCTTCGTGTATTTAACTTTAATGTTTATGTGTTGTTGAACGCCGGGTGAAGCTTTTCTTATGTGACCCCACTTGTTGCTGTGAACTTTGAAATAGGTCCCGAAAAGATTCCTGAGCCTTTTCTAGTTTCTACTCCAGTAGGGGAGTCAGTTGTTGCCAAGAAAGTGTATAAAGATTGTCCTGTTACTGTTTTCTTAGAGTCATATTTGCTGATTTGATAGAGTTGGACATGATGGATTTTGACGTTATTCTAGGTATGGACTGGCTTCATTCTTGTTATATATTTATAGACTGTTGTACCTGTGTAGTTAAGTTTTAGTTTCTTGATGAACCAATTTTCGAGTGGTTTGGGAGTTTAGTATCTCCCAAGAGTCATTTCATCTACTATCTCAAAGCCAGAAGGCTTATATCTAAAGGTTGCATCTATCACCTAGTTAGAGTTAAAGACATCAAGTTTGAGGCTCCAACTATTCAGTCAATCAACATTGTTAATGAGTTTCCTGATGTTTTTCCGGGAGATCTCCTAGGGGTACCTCCTAATAGAGAGATAGAATTCGGGATTGACCTTCTTCCCGACACTCAGCCTATTTTAAGTCCTCCTTACCGTATGGCTCCCGCAGATCTTAAGGAGTTGAAAGAGCAACTCAAAGATCCTTTATACAAAGGTTTTATAAGGCCCAGTGTGTCACCTTAGGGAACACCTGTTCTATTTGTGCGAATGAAAATAGCTCTTTGTGTATGTGCATTGACTATCGTCAGCTTAATAAGGTCATATTCAAGAATAAGTACCCTCTTCCAAGAATAAATAACCTATTTGATCAATTGTAGGGTGTAAGTTAGTTCTCAAGGATAGACGTTCGATCTGGATACCATCAACTTAAAGTAAGGGAGTGTGACATCCCGAAGACAACCTTCCGAACCCGTTATGGTTACTTTGAGTTTCTAGTCATGTCTTTCGGGCTAATCAGTGCTCTAGGGGTTTTCACGGACCTTATGAATCGAGTGTTCAAGCAGTATCTTGATGTGTTTTTCATAGTGTTCATAGATGATATCCTTGTTTACTCCCATACTAAGAATGACCATGCGGATCATCTTAGAATTATTTTGCAAACTCTTAGAGATCATCAGTTGTTCGCCAAATTTAGCAAGTGTGAATTTTGGCTAAGATCAGTAGACTTTCTGGGTCATATTATTTCAGCTGAAGGCATTAGAGTTGATCCCTAAAAGACAGAAGTTGTAAGAAATTAGCCCAGACCTATCTCTCCGTCAAACATTAGGAGTTTCTTGGGTCTAGCTAGCTACTACTTTCGTTATGCTGAATTTTTCTCTTCTATTGCATCCGTCATGACCCGATTGACCCTAAAGAAATTTAAGTTCCTTTAGTCAGATTCCTGTGAGAGGATTTTTTAGGAGTTAAAGACTTGACTCACCTAAGCCCCTCTATTAACTTTGCCTGATAGTACGATAGATTTTTGGTGTATTGTGATGCCTCTAGAATTGGTTTTGGTTGTGTGCTGATGCAGAGAGGTAAGGTTATAGCCTATGCCTCTAGACAGTTGAAGCCATATAAAAAGAACTTCCCAAACGCATGATCTGGAATTAGCTGCTGTAGTGTTTGCTTTGAAAATTTGGAGACATTTTCTTTGTGGTGTTCATGTGGACGTGTTCACTGATGACAAAAGCTTACAGTACATGTTTTCTCAGAGGGAGTTAAATCTTGGCAGAGGAGATGGCTAGAACTGCTAAAAGATTATGATATGAGTATATTGTATCACCCGGGCAAGGCAAATATAGTGGAAGATGCCCTTAGCAGGTTGTCTATGAGTAGTGTTACTCAAGTAGAGAAAGGTAAGAAAGAGTTAGCTCGTGATTTACATCATTGGGCTAGATTGGGTGTTAGGTTGCTTGATTCCACTAAGGGGAGTATTTTGGTGTAGATTAGTTCTGAATCCTCTTTAGTTTTGGAAGTGAAGGAGAAGCAAGACTTAGATGCTTGTTTGGTCAGACTGAAGGAGTCAGTTAAGGACCAAAAGGTAGAGGTTTTCTCCCAAGGGGAAGATGGGGTGTTGAGATTGTAGGGTAGATTATGTGTTCCTTGTGTTGATAATCTGAGGTAGAGAATTATGACTGTAGCACATGGCGCGTGGTATTCTATTTATCTTGATGCTACCAAGATGTATCGCGACTTGCGGGAAATCTATTGGTGGAGTGGTATGAAGAAGAATATAGCTGAGTTAGTAGCAAAGTGTGCAACTTGCCAATAGGTCAAGGTAGAGTACCAGAGACCCAGTGGTGTGATGCAAGAGTTTAGTATACCCACTTAGAAATGGAAAGAGATAAATATGGATTTTGTGACTGGTTTGCCTCTCTCCCGATGCTATCATGATTCTATTTGGGTTTTTGTAGACATGCTGACTAAGTCAGCACATTTCTTGCCTGTCCATACATTTTATACTACTGAGGATTATGCTTGATTATATATTATGGAGTTAGTCAAGCTGTATGGAGTTTCCTTGTCTATCATCTCATATAGGGGTACTCAGTTCACTTCTCAGTTTTGGAGAGCTTTACAAAGGGGTCTTGGTACCCAAGTGCATCTTAGTTCCGCTTTTCATTCGCAGACTGATGGTCATGCTGAAAGGACCATCTAAACTTTGAAGGACATGTTGAGGGCGTGTTCTCTTGATTTTAAAGGGAGTTGGGATGATCATTTACCTTTGATAGAGTTTGCGTATAATAATAGTTACCATACTAGTATCAAGATGGCACCATTTGAGGCTTTGTATGGTAGAAGGTGTAGATCACCAATAGGTTGGTTCAAAATGGGTGAAGCTACTTGTGTTGGACCTGATGCAGGTTTAAGGTTATGGAGAAGGTAAAGTTGATTATAGAAAGGTTGAAGATAGCGCAGAGTCTTCAGAAGTCATATGCAGACATGAGAATAAGGGATCTTGAGTTTGAAGTTAATAACTTGGTGTATCTAAAAATTTTACCCATGAAAGGGGTGAAAGGTTTGGGAAGAAGGGGAAGCTGAGTCCCCGTTATGTTGGTCCGAACAGAGTTATTAACCATGTTGGGAAAGTAGCTTATGAAGTTGAGTTGCCTGCAGAGTTGTCAGCTGTTCATCCTGTCTTTCATGTCTCCATGCTTTGGAAGTATATTAGTGATTTTGTTGTTATAGATCCTTCGAGAAGCACTGATGTTCGGGATTGTCTTTCATTTGATGAGATTTTAGTTGAAATCTTAGATTACCAAGTCCGGAGACTAAGGAACAAAGAAGTCCCCTTGGTCAAAGTGTTGTGGCAAAATCAGTCAGTTGAGGGTGTTACGTGGGAAGCCGAAGCAGATATGAGATCCAAGAACCCGAACCTCTTCTTCGGAAGTTCAGATCAAGTTGAAGGTACCTTTCCTTCTTAATTCAGTCCCTTTCTAATCAAATATTCAACTATATAGCTATTCTTATTATGAATCATGCATTTTCTAAAGTGTTCAATAGTTTAGAAAGACAAAGAATTAGTTTAGTGAGTTCTTCCAGCTTACTTACTCAGTTTCCTCCATATTCTTAGTCTCGTTAGCAATATTCGAGGACAAATGTTCCCAAGGGGGAGATATTTTAATACCTCAAACTTTCCCTAAGCTTAATTTCATCTCGAGAAGGTTAAGAAATGACTTCCGAGTTGATTATCATTTTTAACCATATAGAAGTTCCCTAATTTCTACTTTTTATACATAGGAAATTCGGTAAGATTTTCGTCGATATAAGATTAGTCCAAATCTAATACCCGAGCAAGAAGTTATGGCTAATTTAAGTCCTAGTCATAAAACACCATCATTTCACTGCTTGGCGCGCTCGGAGTGGGTCTATTTAACAATTATCAAATTCCAGTAGTCTAGTGAGATGGTGGCGTATCGCACTGAAGTTCCAGGTCCCAACCAGTAAGACAAAGCGATGGCTCCGCATCGCCGTGACCCCAAGAATCCTACTTGTCAATTTCCAGTGAGCCACCGCGATAGTGGCGCATCGTGGTGTCCCATAAAATTGGGCTCCTAGTTATATTTTTTCCAATTACATTACGGTTTAAAAAGGACTTATTTTGGGCAATTACCCTAACCCCAATCCATCCATAATCACACAATCAATGGCATAATAAAGAACTTTATGACCAAACTCTTCATTCTCTGCAAAGCAAAAGCCCTAAGCATCCAAATTATCCCCCAAGAATCTCAAAAATTCACCATAGTTTTCTAAATTTAATTGAGATTCGAGGTTCTCGAAAGTCTTCAAGAACTCTCATCCAAAGGTATGAGAAAGAGTCTTAAGCAAGCTTATTCATCAAAGTTCATAATTCGAGGTATGTGGGGTTTGAACAAGAATACTTCTTCCAATCTTGTGCCCAAAGTTTTGTTTTTCTTAAGAGATTTTAATGTTTCAAGATGAATTATGCCTAAATTTCTATATTTCAAGTATATGAGATTATGGATTTGTTCAAGTCATGAATTATATGATACTATAACTATTTTGTGATATGAATTGAGAATTAATTTTATGAATTGCATATTTCTTCCATAATTGATGTTTGGAATACTCTTAAGATTGGAGTCATGATTTATCCTCTATTTTGAATTGAGATTTCTTTAATGTATATGTATGTTTTAAGGTCAAAGAATGAATCTTGATATATTCTATAGTATTTCAAGAATGGTATTGGTATCTCCATATCATTGAAGTTTCAAAGCTTGTTAAAGATAGTCTACGAAATTTTAATAAAGAGAGTTGATTTTGACCTTAAGTTAACAAAATAATCCACATCATGTAATTTAAGTTAAAGGGAAGCATATTGGCTCCTTTTTCATTCCGTTGAATTGTATAAGGTAGATTTTCCTAAAAGTTCTGAGCCTAGTATAGGAGTAGTACTTATCACCGAGTTGGGCTTGATTCTGAGGACTTATGCCCCAGAACTACGTGCCCCTGTAGGTTTCTGATTTACCCCAAGTGAGTTAAGATAGTGATCACTAAAGTTAAGGTTCTATTCCGATGGAAAGGGTAGAACAACTCTCCCCAATGTTGGTAAGACGTTGGGCTCCATGTTAGCTCACATGATTTATGTCGGTTAGAAGAAACTCCCAAGTTTCCTAGAGTGTAAAGTCTTAAAGTTCTTAAGGTTTTAAGTCCTTGAGTTTCAAAGACGTTCCTTGTTTTCAAAAGACTAAAGTGCATGTTCTAAAAGTTGTTGTTTTAAGAGTTCAACTAGTTTACAAACTCGAGATCAAAGAAAGAATACAGATTTAGAATAAAGTGTAATGGCTCATATGATTTATACATGTTTCATTACTCATGATTTATGAGAGTTTTATTCAAGCTGTATGAATCATCTACAAAACTATGTATGGTTTCTATAAAGATTTATTGTATTGATATTTAGTTTCGTACGCCCCTATATACTCAGTATATTCCAAAGTGCTGATCCACATATACGTCTGTGTGCTACATTGTCTCATAATGTAGGTTCAGTTGCTCAGTCCCAGCAACATTAGTGGTCCCGAGTACCTTTATCTACCCCTTCACTATGGTGAGTCCTCATGGTTTGAGGACCTATCTCCAGACACTTTCGTATTTTTAGTAGTTGTTCTACTTCTTTCAATTTAGTTTGAGTTAGTTGGGGATCTATCCCAATATCTCTCTAGTTTGTTGAGTAGTAGAGGCTTTGTCAAACTATATGGTCAGTATATTTAGATTTGAAGTATTTTGTTACTTTTACAGTACTCATTCGGATTTCAGTTAGACATGGTTCCTTATTTTGCTCTGATTATCTCCAAGTAAGCTTTATACTAAGTAGCAGGCTCAAAGGGTTAGCTTGGGGATACTTGTTGCCTTAAGCACCGTGTGATGCTTCGGGATAGGATTTCGGGGCATTACATGAGGACCTACACTTTCTACCATACAGAGCCTCAAACGGAGCCATCTAAATACTAGAATAGTAGCTATTATTATAAGAAATCTCCACTATCCAAAAAAAATGATCCTAATGTCCCTCGAAATCCATCAGACGAACCCACAACATATCCTCTAACACCTGTATAATCTGGTTTAATAGGCCATCTATTTGTGGATGGAATGATGTACTCATATACAATGGAGTACATAACTCCCGCTGTAAAGTATGCCAAATGTTTGAAGTGAACTAAGTACGTCTATCTGAAATAATGGAAATAGGCATGCCATGTAATAAAACTATCTCATGAATATAGATCTTGGCTAATTTCTCTACATTATAGTTTATTTTCATAGACACAAAATAGGTTGATTTAGTTAATCTGTCCACAATCACCCAAATATAATTAAACTTCCAAGGTTTGAGGAAACCTAACAACAAAATCCACAGTGATGCGCTCCTATTTCCACTTGAGAATGGGCATCCTGAGGCAAACCACCTGGTCTCTGGGTGCTCATATTTCACCTATTGATAGTTTAAACTCTTAGTCGTAACCTTTGTAATATCTCTCTTCATCTTACACCACTAGTAATGATGCTTTAGGTCATGATACATCTTTTCTGTGCCTAGATGAATAGAATACCACAAATAATAGGTCTCCTCCATAATAGATCTAGTCAAATCACCTACTCTAGAAACACAGATCTCTCCTTAATCCTCAAAAAACCCTCCTGGTACAAAATCACCTCTATATCCTCGCCTCGTATTAAATTATATCTAATAATACATAATTTTTCATCCTCAAATTGACAATCTCGAATCTGCTCTATCAACAAGGACCTCGCCTCTATGCACGCAAGAATATCACCTAAATTAGAGATATCAAGACAAACAAAATTGTTATCCAACCGTTAAATCTTCCTAACTAATGATCGTTCCTCCATGCTTAATAATGCAAGACTACATATACTAACTACTTTTCTACTCAAGGCATTCGCTACTATATTGGTCTTTCTCGGATGATATAGGATAGTCATATCATAATCGTTCAACAACTCTATCCACCTACAATATCTCAAAATCAACTCTTTTTGCTTGAAGATATATTAAAGCTTGCGATGATAAGTTTACATTTCTCAATAAACTCTATACGAATTCTGTCGCGACAACTTCAATACAAACACAATAGCTAGTAACTCTAAATCATGGGCAGGGTAATTCATCTTATATAGCTTCAACTAGCTCAATGTATATACTATTACCTTATTTTTCTACATCAATACACCACCCAATCCAACACTAGAAGCATCATAAAACACGATAAAACTCTCAACTTTCATAGGTAGGGTCAAGATAGGAGCTGAAGTCAGTAGAGTCTTGAGCTTTTGAAAGCTCTTATCATACTTATCCAGTTTTTCTTTTTTCTATGCTTCGGCATTAGATTTTGTATGAGTCTTATGTCATTGGGTGGGATTCAGTTCAGTTAGATGAGAGGTTATCTTTTGTTGAGGAGCCCGACTCAATTTTAGTCAGGGATGTTGGACGGCTGCATTCTAGAGATATTCTAGTGATTAAGGTCTAATGGAGTCATCGACTTATAGATGAGGCTACTTGGAAGATCGAGTCTGACATTAGTGAACAACTTAATTTTTGGTGATTTATGTAAAATAATTATTTTTGTGTGATTTGACCATTTACCCCTTCTCATGGTTGCTTTGTGGTATTTCTTGGGTGTGGATATGATTGGCATGGTTTCCAATGCATTTCGGTGTGAAATTAGTGAAATTATGATTTATTGTGGCTTAAAAAGCCTTATAGTTGACTTTGGTCAACCTTTATTGATTTGTGCAATGGATTCCAAAACAGACTGTGCCAACAAATCTAAAATGTCAATCATAGGTTGGTAACATATTTTAAACTATTTTATGGCTTTTTATTTCATCTCGACCCTTGATTTAAAAAATTATGAAATTGGGATTTCGGGGGTCAATTCTATAAAAACGACGTCTTCTCAAAAAATTGATAGCGCCACTTAGTCTGAAGCATCAAATTCTATAAGGTAGCATAGTTCATTTGCATTCTCGAGATTTTGGATGAATCTTGAAGGGTCTGTGGAGACTTGGAATTCCAAGTCTCCACAGCTAGTGCAGCGGCTAAAACGCCACTTTGGCCGCTTTAGCTGCAGGTACTAAAGCACTAATTGGTCGCTTTAGCGGCTAACTGCCAAATGGGTAAGGGCACTTTTGCGGCCCTTACCCGCTTTAGCGGACTGGCTAACTTGGCGGGTATTGCTAAAGTGGCCACTTAAACTCTTTAGCAACACTTGTCCTTGGGTATAAATAATCCATTTCTCATTTTCTTCACTGTTTTTTAGACTTGGAGCTTGAGATTTTGAGTTTTTGAGCAATTTTGTTTTATTTCTAAGCTTGGGTAAGCTCCAAAACACCTATTTCAACTATTTTTTCTTCATTTTTCATTTAAATCTTTCTTTGAAATGCAGATTTAAAAGTGGAACTTGGGGATTTTGGCCCGGAAGGCCTAAAAAATAGCACGTCTTCTATTTATACCCCAATTTCTACCCATTTTCACTTGAGTTTTCTTCTACGAGTTCCTTTAATCATGGAAAATATAATTTGAGAAAAAATTCCAATTTTACCTTTTTTTTTCAAAAAGCCATTTCGACCCCGACTCAAAGTTAGGCAACATGAGCATCATTGGCTTTCTTTTGATGCATAGATTCTGTAGTTGAATGTTTTATTTGGTTTTGGGTCCGTTCGTGAGGGAAAAGCTCCATGCTGAAGGCTTTTTGAATTGATTTTCGACATTCGAGGTAGGTTGTGGCTAACATTCTTAAGACTGGATTGGGTAGTTAATAATAATGTAAAAGCATGTTATGGGTATGAAGTTGTATCATGAAAAATGTATTTTAAGTTATTTGAGTGTTCCTGTAGGGGCTATGAGGATAATATTTGATAATTTTAAGACATTATTTTCTATGTGTGACTGTGTGGGGTCTTATGTGATGTTTCTGGCCTGGTATTGATATATGTCTATTTGGTTGCACTCTTTTGGAGGAAATATCCTAGATTTTAAGATTTATGTGGTATCAATGACACTTTCTTTCATGTTTAATTTGATGGTTTTCAGGATTATTTTGGATCATAGATGGTTGGTTGATTTGAGTAGATTTTTGGCTCACATGGTTTGTATATTGGTTGGATATTCTCATACTGGTTGGTTGTGAGCATTATATCCTTATATCATATTCAGTCATGAAACATTGGTCCCACCATGGAAATATTTGAAACTTTGGCTTTTTCTAACAGAAGGTATGGGATCTTTCAAACCCTGTACCGATTACGTGCTGGAATAGAGATATAGATATTGGTAATTTGATATTGGTAATGGATATTGGTTGTATACGGGTTGACAACTCCCCCATGGGTCCTAAGCTGGGAAGCTTTAGCTTTGTAAGTGTTTTTGGAGGTTGTACGACGACCTCGTGGATTACATCATCATCATCATCATTGTCATCTTCATTCCACTTCATATATTGTGCTTATTGTATTTATGTCTTTGACTTGATATCTATCCATTTGTTCTATCTTCCAATACATGTATTTGATGTATATGTCTATTTGTTATCCTTTTCTCTACATATATTTGTTAGATGAGTGTATATTAGAACTGTTAGCGGAGACGGTGTTGGCTACCATTTCAGACATTTTCTGATTGCCGGTAACGAGCCCATAGTTTGTGTTTATATGCTTTATTTTCTACTTTACTCAGTCGACCTATGATACTAATGAGTACAAGTGGACCATACTCATCCATACTGCACCCTTTCAGTACAAATCCAGGTATGAGTGTTCTATACGGATAGCTGATTCGAGCGACTTTTGAAGTTTTTGGGGTAGCGGACGTCCTATGCTTCTGGAGTTAGCCTACTACCTCTTCGTATCTATTAAATGTCTAATTTTGTATTAAGAGAGAGAGTCTTGATCCTTTTTGGATTATTATTGTATCTTTGGACATTTGAGATATGTTTAGTAGTTCTTACACCATGACACCAGGTTTTGGGTTTTGGATTGGTATCTTGATTATATTTCCGCTATTATCATGTTTGTGTGGCTTGGCTTCTCTCTGTAAACCTTGTCATGGGTTTTAGTATTGATTTCCCTTGTTATATCAGTTTGGGTGATAGGGTTATTTGTCAAGGCTTGCCGCGACAAGTGACATCATGACCCTTGGTTTTTGGGTCGTGATAGGAATAGAAATGGGCTAAGTGACCGACTATAAATCAAGACCAAAATCAATGTCTCTATTAGGAGGAACACCTGAAAGATCATAGGAAAAACATCCATGAACTCTCTAACCACCTTCACGACTCTGAAGAGGGTGTCTCGGTACTAGTATCATGAACATAAGCCAAATATGAAAGACACCCCTTCTCAACTAAACACTGGGTCTGAATAAATAAGTGAAATCACCTTCTTAGGATACAAACTCTGAATACCCCTCATCTCTAATCTCGGATGATCTAGCATAGCCAAAGTAACTGTCTTGGCATGATATTCCAAGATAACATGATAGGGGAAAACCAATCGATTTCTTAAATTACGTCAAAATTGACTATATCGAGGATAATCAAATCTACCCAGGTATCATACCCCAAAAGATAAACATCATAGATTAGTACACCTTATCCACCACTAAGGAATCACCTACTAGTGTAGAAACACGCTAGGTACAACTATAGACTCATACATCATATCAAGGTTGGAACTAAAGTATGTAGACACATAGGAGAAAGTAGAACCAGGATTAATAACACCGAAGCACGTTAATGTCAAACTTAGAAAATACCTGTAATGATTGCATTCGAAGACTGCCTCAGGCTAATTTGGGATGGGATAACAATGATCTCTATCATTTATCTCCTGAGTTACTCCTCTACCATCTCCCCTACCTGCTGGTGGAGCATCTCAACCTCCTTGAGATTTAACTCGACCCCTAGACGAGGGCGTTGCTGCTCTAGTAGGTACATGATGGTCTTGCTATGGACCCCTCTATCTTTATACTGGACAATCCCTCCGAAGATAATCTGGACTACCATACTCATAACAGGACCTGGGAGCTATCAATTACCGAGAATAACCTGAATATTTTATATGGTTACCATGACCTGAAAACCACTAAGATTAACCATGTGAAGCCTATCCCGAACCATAAGAACCCAAACTTGAAAGTCCACCCTCTAATGTCTGCATCACTGTCTGAACTGGTATACCATGTTGAGGGAAAAAATCTTCTCTAAATGAACCCCTACCTTCAAATGAGGTACTACATAATTGACCTGGAGTGTGGGAATTCTTGTCTCTCAGATCCTCATACTCCTAATAATGTATCAACACAAACTTCTTTATTAATTCAACCACCAGCTGAAGAGATGCCCTAGATTAAGATATAGAAAATACCACCTCTCTGATCCTAAGTGTCAAACCTCTCATTAACCTCTTGATCATCTATGCCTCATCTGGCACAATCACCATACCATAGTGGGATAAGGCATATAATCAAATTACTCATCCACACAAATACCCTCTTATGTCAAATTATCAAATTGGAACCCATACTCATCCCTCAAGCTATGAGGAACAATTCTTTTGAGGAAAGTTTGTACAAATGCAACCCAATCAATTGATAGAGAACATACTGGCCTGGAATCAATATAGGAGTGCCACCACTACTTGGCAGGACCACATATCTGTGAGGTAGTACAACTAACCTTATGGAAGTCAAATAATCCCACACTCTGAAGTCTCTAATGGAAATTGACTAGAAATTTATAGGTGTCCTCATGTTGGTCACCCAAAAACTATAGTAGATCTATCTTTTTTAACTTCTCAAACTATCGTTGCTCTTCATCAAGCATAACTTCCCTAACCCTATTGGTAGCTCCTACCCCTAGTAAAGTTATACTATTATACCTCAGTATTGGCTGAACAACTATACCTTGATAAATTAGAATGGAATACTGATATAGGCTCTGCGCCCCTACCCTAACCTATGAACCATGTAGAGTACCAAATGACCAACATCAATGAGCTACACTCTTCAATACTCCCAGAACCCAAAGCAATGTATCCAAAAAAAATAGTGTAGCAAAAAATCCTAGTGGCGCCTGACCTGGGCCCACATCATTAGTTAGAACTTGAACATCATCATTACCTTCCTCAAAATCAACCTCGAGAGACCCCACCCTATTAAAAATCTGAGCTACTCCCTGAGCTCTCTCTCTAGAATGACCTCTTCCCCTACCACATCTCGTACCCTATCTGAATATGTCAGGATAGGCAGTTGATTCGGGGGATAGTACGGGCTCCTGAATACCATCCTAAGATGCACGAGTCCGTACTATATGTGAGAGAACAAGACAAGAATTTTAGTATTTCATGTTAAAAGGGTCAAATTTGCACTAAGAAAAAATAAATAAATTTTTCCAAAAGTCCCATATCCACCCAAAGAGAAGTAACAAACATCTCTGTATCTATCTGCAAGACTCTACTAGACTTGGCCTATATTTTTTAGACCAATAAACCTGGGGCTCTGATACCATCTATCACATCCCAAAATTGGGACTGTGATGGCACCTAAAACACTTTGGATTTTGGTCCTTGAAAAATTCCTTGATCTTTGAGCTCACTGCCCTATTAACGACTCATCATATAAGTCGTATGGTGTGGTTACGGGTCTAGGGACCCAAGTCATAACCAAAGAAGTGTGTAATTGGCTAAGTTCTACTCTGAGTATGAGTAGCTCACTACTAGTCGTAAGACCATGTTACGAGTGGTAGGGTTGAGTCGTATGTTGTCTAGTTTCTAATCCATTAGGGTTCTATCTTGGATATGACTAGACCATACGAGTCGTAGTCAAGTCACGAGTGGGATCATGGAGTCATAAAATGGAAAGTGTTTGGGTGTCCAACTAACTGTTTAGGATACAACTCATGGATATGAGTTATATGATGCTTGATGAGTCAATGGGTAGACTCGTAACAAAGGATGACCTTTTTATAGTTTTTGGTTGGGGGTACTTTAGACATTTCCCACTTTAAAACCTTAAGGCCCCATGTCCCTAAAACACTTTAGGGAATTTATTCTACACTTTACAAGATAAAAAAATGCTCTAACTCTCTCAAAATCCTCTCAAGCAAAATTTGCTAGGGTTTCTCCAAATTGGCCATCTAAGGGTTCAAGAGTCAATTTCTCTCTGTGAATCTTTGTAATTCAGGCATGTGACTCTTCCCTCATTGTTTGTTTACTAAAATCATATGCTTAGAGCACTTTTCATGAATCATTAATGGTAGTTTGAAACCAAGGTTGAGGGGTTTGAATGTATACAACAACAATAAAAACATACCCAGTGTATTCCTACATAGTGGGGTCTAGAGAGGGTAAAGTGTACGCAAACCATACTACCACCTCAGCTGAAGTAAAGAGCCTATTTTTGATTGGCCCCGGATTAGGACCGATAATAGTATAGCAAGCACAAAACATAAATGTGTATAGACTAGTACAATATGCAAAATAAACTAACATCGTTATCTACAAAATAATACTACAACTATAAGATAATACTAAGAACTATCTATTCAAAATCATAGACATAACTCAACACCATGAACAAAAAACTTCAAACAAAAATACAAGATGCTCCCCTACTGTAATTGAAACACTCTCACCCCCTAACTCTCTAACCTAATCTGCGTCCTCCACACCTTCCTATCAAGGGTCATGTCCTCAGTAAGTTGTAACTGTTCCATATCTTGCCTAATCACCTTCCTCTAATATTTCTTCGGTCTACCTCTACCCCACCTAAAACCATTCATAGCCAGTGTCTCACACCTTTGCACTGAAATATTAGATCCCCTCCTCATTATGTGCCCAAACTAACATAACTATATTTTTCACATCTTGTCCTCCATGTCTCTAATATTATTGAATATTGTTTTTATGGTTTAAATTGTGATTATGTATATTTAAATTATGGTTTTGCATGTGTGGACCATAAGGATGGTGATTTAATTAAGGGGTCATGGTTGAACCCCAAATTTGATGATTTTGGCTTTTATAATGGCATGCCCTCAACCTATTGTGAAATTGTTAATGAGAATGCTATTGTCACAAATTGAGTTCTGGATTTGAACTAAGACTTTGGAATAACCACGGTAATGATTTATTAAGGACTTTGTAAAGGCTTTGATTGCCGTAAATTGAATTGAATTGAAACCTTAGGGTTTTGGTTGGATCAGAGGTTTGATTCCCAAAGTGTCGAATTGATTTATATTTCTTTTTGAACATTGGGGTCGAGTCCCAACCTGATGCAATAATTGTTTTGGTGTGTTATAAACTTGAAAGTGGGGTTTGTATGATAATACCAGTGGGATGCCTTTGGTAAGTAACTAGACTGATGATTATGATTGTGAAATAAATGTTTTAAATTGGGATTAAGAGTGGGATGTGTAGTCGAATCATGAAAGTAGAGGTCCCAAATGAGTAACACCAAAAACTGTGCTAGTCGGTGCGACTGTCTAAATGATCAGGAGGTTTGAATCCCCTACATTAAATATATGAATAGGAGGTTTGAGTCCCCTATATTGTATACACTGGTGCTAAAGTCACCTTAACTATGCCGGGAAGTTTGAGTCACTCATAAAGGCATATACCGATAGGGATATTCTCTGGTTCGTGAAGCTATCCACACTGAGGTCGTTCAATCTTGGGGAGATCTGGGTCTATAGAGCCTATGAGTGCCTTATTTTATGACGGTTTTGCCACACAACACAGGTTAAGGTTTTCGAAGTTCATGCTAAGCCTTGATCCCTACCCCATCATGCGGTATTATATATGTATATGTATTTCATATGCTATTATACATTTAATGTTGTATTGGTTTTGAACGGTTATCATGGCATTATTTTGTTCCCCTATCCCTGAGTTACATGTTAGCGCTCCAACTGCTAATCGTCTTTAGATGTTGTATCCCCACACTATGCAGGAACTGGCCATACTTTCACATCTCCTGCTCAGTGACTTGGATTCGAGATCGGTTAGAAAGTCAGATTAAAGTGGTGAGCTTCCATTCTTTAAAAGACCCAGTTCATATTGTGGTTTCCTTTTTACGTTTTGACTATCTTTTGGATATTGGTTTTGGCTATTGTCAGGGACACGTCCTGATATTTATTGACCTTCGGTTTTGTAGAGGCTTTGTTGGATTATTGTGGACTTGGGTGGTTTGGTGGGTTGTTTGGTGACTGACGAATGTCCAATTACCAGTAGTTGGTATAGACATATCATGAATTATCGTTAGTTTTATTATGCGCTATGTTGTTATATGTTTGGAATTCATCTGACATCTAGGGTGTTATGTTGGTATGGTTAGGCGAATGGGGTGATCTCCGATCTATGTGAGACTTGAGATACCCATCACGGCCAAGCCTTGGTTCGAGTCATGAAAACGCCTATCCAACTCTCTGTGATAGGTAAGCCGAGAACCCAATTCCAAACACAACATCCCAAATATTTAGAAGCGGGAGGAAATAAGAACATAATAAACCTCAAATAATCTCAAAAGTGGATTAACAAATTAGTATTGTCGAAACATGGATAATCCCAGTATGGTAGTCACTAATACAAGCCACTAAATACAGAAATCAAAGAAAAGTTGAGTATCTCAAAATGCAGAAAATGCAAATTGATAAGGTTGGAGGAGATTTTAGTAGCCTCTGAAAATAATAACATCTATCTCGAATCCCCAAAGATGCTAACATGGAAGGAAATACAAGAATTAATGCCTAAAGCTCATTGGATCGGTACTTACACATAAGGTGCAAAATGTACTCACCAAGCATCGTCGTTCGACCCTAATTTTAAGTGGTGATGAGTAACACTACGTCAACCATCTAAAACAATCATACAACCTGCCTCAGGAAGGCCACCCTATTCAAGAAGTCCAAGAAGTCCTTAACGTAGGAAAATCAAGTAACAAATATTCAAGTACTTAATGAATAATACAAAGTCAAAAATACACCTTACTTAATTTGAACCAAAAATGAATGAATATAATGCAATGCATGCGTTGTATACACACTTACCGAGCAAAAGGTCAAGACCCATGTGGGACTCACAAGGCTATGTCATGTGCAAGCGTGCACTCCAATCCTAATAAACATAATTTGAAGGTGTTCACTCCAACCCCAATAATAGATAGTAATATGTAGGCGTGCACTCCGACCCCACATGAAATACAATGGATGATGTGCATGCATGGAACTCCAATCCCAAATCAACAATTAAATTAAGCACAAGCATTTCATATCATAAACCAGATCAAATATAAATTTCAAAATCAACTCAACTTATCAACTGAGAGTATTCTCAATAGCTAGCATTTTCAACAATTTATTTACCATAGCAAATCAGCCCAATCGTACTAGCAAATAGAAAAAACAGTCCAAAACAAGCAATTGACTTATTTTAAATCATAAATAATATGGGTACCCTCATAGATACTCGTCACTTCACCTATACGGGACCCCTATTCCACAGTAATCCCAGTACTCATAACTAACACATTAGCACTTCGAAAAGGAGACTACAAATTCTCAACTTGCCTTAAATCAAAGCTCGGGCATCAATTTACCAATTTACCCTTTTGTAAAGCTTCTAAATGGTCAAAATATGTTCAAATGTGTATATTATCGAGAAGAGCATGCACTATTATGTCAAATTACAACTAAATGTATCATTATTCGAGCCCCAAATCAAGAATTCTATTTCTAAAAAACGTAATCCTAAACCTAGCTTAAAATTTTCAAAAAAGCACTTTGATAATCTTATGTGAATTATGAAAACCAAAAGTTATTTATTATTATCTAATCATTACGTCATCATTGTTTCCTACTTGTCCACTACTTAACATAATTTTTAAAAACCTAAGAATGAAACCAAACATTTATACTACTGAATGCATGAAATTTAAACACTACATAACTTACCTTATAGAACTTACCCCACTATTTTTGGCCTAATTACAAAATTTCCAGAATAAATATGTTTGCTAGTGTGGCCACCGCCTAATTTTTCTAATTCAACAAACAACAATTTTTCTCTCACTTTCCAAAAATTTCTATATCATTAACACTAGTATTGTAATCATTAGGTCATGATTGATTCTTTATTTAATCTAATAACTCCAATGCACCAAAAATAGTTAGTGTCATTGCAGATCAAGATGTGAGGCAGGGAAATTATATAAGCATATAATGCATAACTAACTTTTGCCAACTATGATTAATGTCAAATTATTGGGTGATGATCACGCCATAATTGGACCTTCATTCAAGTATATTATGAGTATAAGAAGCCTATAACAACAAAACCATGACAATTTAGGTTAAGGGTAAATATCCTACAAACCGTGAGATACAGAACAATGAAACTATATCCTAGCAGTAAAGAAATTACAAAAAATTTAGAGTTTCACTTGAATTTTGAATTATCTTCATGCCCTACCACTCAATCCCCCCCCCCCCACCGTTAAGTGTATGTTTTGCTGTGAAGAATTCTACGTTGTAACTTCTCTACCCCACTCTCAAACTTTCTGTGCTTATTTTCAATAACTATGGTAAACCTTTTTGACTTAAATTCATTATTGTATTGGCCACATAAGAAAATAAATACAACTTTGACCCATTAAATCACTAATTAAACTAATTATCTAAAATATCCAAAACAGTAAATAGATCCTCGAAATTTATCCAGAACCTCAAAAAAACAAACCAAATGTGTATATTAACTAAAAAGTTCATTCCAGACCTATTGAAAACATTACAACACTTTATTCCAGACCTCTTGAAAACATATCAACACTAATCTAAGGTCATCTCACTCAAAGTTTGACCATGATAGGGCTAAACTTTACTTAAAATCAAGAACTCAATTAATGACTTAATTCGCCTCCGAACACCTTAAGGATCGGCACTACCCATCCCCATAAATCATAAATCATTTTTAAACACTACAAGAAGGGTTAAAATAGGATTAATTCACAAATCAACTTGGAGAGTCATTACACCTTGGGGTCATTTGTCCCTGAATGAAAACAAACTAAGCTGAAGAGTTTGGGAAAGAGTTGTAATTCTATCATTGAATTTCAAAGAGTTGAATAGTGACATGACAACTGACTCCATAACTGAAACATACACTAAATTGACTCATGAATGCATTTCTATGATGTGAGAATAATTTAGTGACATAAGTTGAAAAAATTTAACTAAGGAAAAACTATTACCTCATATTAGAACTGAGTTTGAAGAGAAAAGATGGGGGTACTTGTTCACATACCCTCCCTCAGCTGACTGATTTTGAAAAAGAACCTTTTTGAAGTAACCTCTTTATTTCTCAACTTATGGACATGATGATCAAGGATCTTAATCGGTACCTCCTCATGAAAGAGACTACCTTTTATACCAAGGATATCTAAAGGCACAACCAATGTGGGATCACCAATTCATTTCTTCAACAAAGACACATGAAAAAATAGATAAATCAATGTGAATTCTGCAGATAAATCTAAGGCATAGGCTACATCGCCAAAGCAACCAATAATCTTATAAGGACCAGCTTAGTGGAGACTGAATTTCCCTTCCTTGTTGAATTTCTTTACCCCTTTCATAGATGAAACTTGTAAGTGATCCAAATAACCAATATCAAAATCAAGCTTTCTTATCCTCACATCTGCATATGACTACTAATGACTCTGAGTTTTTTTTTAAGTTTTTCACTAATCAGTTGAGCTTTCTCCATAGACTCAGGAACTGAACTTGACCCTATCAAGGTAGCTTCAACAACCTCAAACCAACCAATAGAAGATCTATACCTCCTACTATAAAGTGCTTCAAACTAGGCCATTTGTACGAAAACTCAATCAAAGGAAAATGATCATCCCAATTACCCTTGAAATTGATCACACACTCTCAACATGTCCTCTAAAGTATGAATGGTTCTTCCTGACCATTTGTATATGGATGAAACGTTATACTGAAATAAACTTGGGTACCATGACCCTTCTATAAAGTCTTCTATAATCAAGAGGTAAACTGAGTGCCTTTATCTGAAATGATAGTTAAAGGATCTCCATGAAATTTCACTAACTCTTTAAAGTAGAGTCTAGCATAATTCTTCCCTGAATCTGAAGTGTTACTGATAATAAATGTGTTGAATTAGTCATTTGGTCTACAGTAACCCAAAAGAATCATGTTATCGGTGACTGAAAAGGAACCCTATATTAAAGCCTATATCACTACTTCCCACTTCCATGTAGCAATACTGATATGCTAAATCATACCACTAGGTCTCTAGTGCTTAACCTTAACCTATTGGCAATTTGGGTGCTTAGCCATAAATTTTGCAATGTCTTTTGTTCATGTCATTCCACCAATAGACTTCCTATATATCACGGTTCATGTTAGTGGCTCTCAGATAAATAGAGTATCAAGAACTATAGGATTCTATTAGAATCGCGTATCAATAACTATAGGCTTCTATTAGAATCTACTATCCCAGTAATCCACATCTGGAACACATAACCTGCCCTAAAAAGAAGAACAACATCTCTTCCTTGAGAGAAAACCTCAATCTTTTGACTCTGGGTTGCTTCCTTAACCATAAGTAAGTAGGATCACTGTCTTACTTTTCTTTTATCTCAATAATCAAAAAATATTTTGAACCATTCTAAACCAAGATATTACCTTCAGTTGAATCAATTAATCGAACTTCCAATCTAGCTGACTGGTGCACCTTGCGAATTAACTCTTTCTTCTTATCCTCTATATAAGCAAAACTTCCTATAGGCAACCTACTAAGAGAATTAGACACAACATTGTATTTACTCAAATGGTACAGGACACTCAAATCATATCCTTCAACAACTCTAACCATCTCCTCTAATGAAGATTTAGATCTTTTTGAATAAACATATACTGAAGGCTCTAGGTATTCTTAAACACATCTACATGTACTCGATAAAGATAATGACTGTAAATCTGTAAGGCAAAAACCACTGCTGCCAACTCAAGATCATAAATCAAGTAATTATTTCCCCAAGGCTTGAGCTATTTAGATACATATGTTATAACATTGTCATGTTGCATCAGTACACAACCTAGACCAACTTTGGAAGCATCACAATAAATCATAAACCCATTTAAAATCTGTGGCAGAGTCCAAACTAAAGCAGAGGTGAATCGAGTCTTCAACTTCTGAAAACTATTCTCGCAAGAATTGAACCACTGAAACTTGATTTTATTTGGAGTCAATTTTGGCATAGGGAAAGAAATAGAGTAAAATCACTTAACAAACCACTTGTAGTAACCATATAAACCTAAGAAACTCCTGATATCTGATGGAGAGATGGGTTTAGGCTAATTCCTAATTGCTTTGGTCTTTTGAGGATCAACCTGAATACCTTCATCAAAAATGATATGACCAAGAAATGCTACTGATTTTAACCAAAATTCACACTTGTTGAACTTAGAAAATAAATGGTGATCTTTGATAGTTTGCAAGGCAGTCCTAAAATGGTTTGCATGTTCAACCTCACTTCGAGAATAAACAAGGATGTTATCAATAAAGGTAATGGTGAATATGTCCAAGTACTTCTTGAAAACCTTATTCATGAAGTTTATAAATGATACAAGAGCATTTATTATTATAAAATACATAGCAAAAAATTCAAAGTAACCATACTAAGGCCCTGTTTGGTCATGAAAATCATACTTTTTAGGAGTTGAAGTTGGAGTTAAAATTATAGTTGGAGTTGGAGTTGTGTTTGACCATGAATAAAAATTAAAGTTGTTTTAGAAATTTTATGAGAGAAGTATGAGTGAAAAAAGTAAAAACAAGTAAAACTTGTTTTCACTTTTCCAAATACAATTCCGAAATTGTATTTAGAATTTTCAGGGCTAAACGCATCTTGATTTTACTTTTTTCACTAAAGTGAAAGAATTTTCTAAAAAATGTAAATAATTTTCATGGCCAAAAAGCTACTAAGTTTTGAAAATTATTTTTAGAATGTCACATGCTTTGACTCTATGATAATGATAGCCTGATCTGAGGTCCATCTTTAAGAAAAAATTGGCACCCAAAATTCAATCAAGAAAAGTTATCAATGCAAGGAATAGGATACTTATTATTCATTATGACTTTGTTTAGCTGAATGTTGTCGATGCACATTTTCATAGAACCTTCTTTCTTTCTACGAAAAGAAATAGGGGCACTCATTATAGATATACTTGGCTTGATAAAATCTCTGTCTAGAAGATCTTTTAGCTGCTCTTTCAATTCCATAAGCTCAGTTCGAGCCATTTTATAGGGTGGAATTAAGATAGGATAGGTATCTGGAATGAGATCTATTCAAATTCAATTTCCCTCTCTAAAGGAACTCTAGATAGATCTTTCAGAAAAACTTCTAGAAATTCATTAACCACTAAAACTGACTCAAGGGTTGAGGTATTAGACTTTAAATCCTTCACCTAAAAAAGATGTCATAACCCAAAAATGCAGGTCATAATGACACTTATCGCGGCTAAGCCTTGATAAGTAAGACAATCACCCAAACTGATAAGTAAGAAGAAAACCATAGAACAATTCCTAAGGCAAGACTTCTAGAGAAAAGTTAGGCCATACAAGTACAATAATAGTGGAAGTCTAAAGAATAAAACTACCATAAACTATCTAAAAACCTAGTGTCACAGTGTAAGGACAATATAATACAACTCAAAATCTAAAAGCACAATCGAGAAACCAAAAAAACTACAAGACTATCTTTGTATACAAAATAAGAAATAAACTAAATAGGAGAAGGTGTAAGGTCGACTTTGGAGGCATAGATCAGCCAATACCTCAAAATGCCAAAGATTACCACACGATCTCAATTTTTATGTGGCCCACTCGTACCTAGATCGATATCAAAAAGGCACAGTAGGGATGAGTACGGTCCATATGTACTCAGTAGGTATCATAGGCCGACTGATCAAAGTAGAAAATAAGATACATAAATACATACTATGAGCATGTCACCTATAATCAAACAATGTCTCAAATGGTAGCTCATACCATCTCACTAACAGTTCTAAATATAACACATAAATAAGAAGATAGGTATGTAAAAGAATAGAGTAGACATACATCAAATTAGGCATAAAAGCATAATACTAAAGATGCATAATGTATGAAATACAATGATGATGAGATGTGATTGAGGTTATCGCATAACCTCCTTATACACCTACTGAGCCTCAAAACTTCCAGGTAGGAACCATGGGGGGTTCACAACCCATATACTTTCTCAATACTCAATCCCAATAGTAATATCCATATCTCCTCTCTGATTCATGGGCTACTGATGTGTCATGGTTTTATGGCACTTTCGATGCTTAAAATAATGAAAATATGCAAACTTAGGTCTTCTTGTTAGATTTGATGTGTGTTTGGTGTATGTTGCAGGTAAATTAGGTCAGTGGTGCTATGGATCATAAATGGATGAAAAAGACCCCCAAAAAGCTTAGTGTGGACTGGGTAACGAGTCATTTAGTCACCTAACGACTCATGACCCAAGTCATGATATGAACAATGAGCAATGATGACTTTAGAGAGTAAAGTAGAGACTCACTATGACTCCTGACAAGTGACTATAAGTAGTGGTGTGTAATCATTCTAAGAACAGTAACCAAAGTACTAAAAGTTGAGTCTATTGAAGTCATCACGAGTCCTAGCCTATGATTCATTACATCTGGTAATGAGTCATGACAAGTGAATACAGAAGAAAGTTATGATAGCTGGCAATGAGTCATTGTCAAATCTCATGACTCGTTGCCAGAGGCGAGACGACTACCGACTAAATTTTCCTAATCTGCTTAAATTAGTTTTCCTTTATTATTTTGAGAAACTATAAATACCCTTGGGTTATTCTTGTATTAGGGTAAGTACTTTGATAGATTTTCACACACTTTTACTCTTGTTCTTGGTTTTTGGGATTGTTTAATTTGAGACTTTGGATTTTACTCTTTTATTCATGTGCAGTTAATTCTATGTTTTTTCCTTGAATTCCATGGATTGTTGCATAACCATGAGTAGCCAATTTCCTTAACTAGGGTTGTGGAAAATCTAGTATATTAACGAAGTAGGTGAAGTGTGAGATTTGGCTAGAGCTACATTTATATGTGTATTGTGATTTACTTTAAGTTAATTGCTTTCTTAGTGGTGACGAATTGCTTTCTTAGTGGTGACGAACTCTAATTACTCGCCTATAGTCAAGATAATTTTCACAAAAGAGGACGAGATTGGGAAAAGGGTATTACGCTAATAATTTAAGGGTATCAACCCTCGCCTAATATCTTGAGACCTATAAGGTGATAGCTAAACTGGGATCAAAGACAAGGGATAGTAGAGCAATGCCCTGACACTCACAAGGTGAAGAGTGAGATTTACCTACGAGCCCATAAGATAGTTGGTAATACCTAGCTTGTCAGATTTTACTTGTGAGATGGTGAGATAGTTGGATGGATCACAAGAATCTTATGGAGTTAGTAAGCCAGGGGAACACAGTCCTAGTGTTTATCTTCAATTGTCTATAACCAAAAGCATTCTCAATTATTTACTTTTATTGATTACTGTAATCACCCTATTTACTTTCTTATACTTCCAGATACTTCAGCAAGTTTAATATATAGTTCAACCTATTATCAATGGGATTGACCCCAACCTATTTGAATTACTATATTTGACTACAAACATATTGTATTTTTCTGGGGGTATAGTTTGGGCAACATTAAATTTTGGTGTCATTGTCGAGAAGTACGGTTATAGATTTGTTGATGGAAGTTGTTTCATTTTTTGTTTTATTTTTCTGTTGTCCATTAGGTGTAAAATAGTGTATGCTTAATACTAGGAGTTAAGGCAATACCTTACTCCTACTAAATCATAACACATAGAATTCTACAGCCTAATCATACAATGACAGAACGTGTACGTAAAGGCCATCTTAAAGGGATTTGGGATGATCCTAATATTGTGTCTCCCCCCTGCCTCCTTAATTTTAGGACATTATTGATCAATAAGACAAATAAGTTATTAGGAGAAGATGATAACCAGAGAAAAGAAGAAAATGTTCAGAAGTTAGCTTAGGAAGTAGAGCTCATAAGGCAGAGATAAAAGGTAGATTGCCGAGCACTACTTGACAGAAATTGAGATAGAGTTAGAGGTGGTAGAGCTCAAGTATTTCTAGACTATCACTACTTGCAAACATATGATGATTCAGAGAAGGACTAGGGATACGTTAAGTCTATCGAGATAGGAGCTATCATTCCTCCTGCACTACCATCGAATGTGAAGTTTGATATCACCAGTACCATAATCCAGCTCTTGAATCTGAAAGGTGTGTTTGTGGGCTTACTGACTAATGAAGAAAATATACACCTTATAAACTTTATTGGGATATATACTTTGTATATTATTGCGGGGGTAGATCAGAAGGCTCTCAGACTTAAGTTGTTTCCTTTTTGTTTAACCGGTAAAGCTATATTATAGTTAGGGGAACTTTATTGTGGGTCCATTACTACTTGGAGTGAGTTGTAGAGTTAGTTTCTAGACCATTTCCTTTCTCCAAGAAGGATACTAAAATTGAAAGATAAGATATATAACTTTAAATAGTTGCATTCTAAGTCAATGTACGAGGCATGGTTTTGGTATATAAAGAAGTTGCTGATGGTGCCTGTCCATAGGATTTTGGCATAGAATTTGTTAGAGATATTCTATAGAGCCCTTAATACTATTTCCAAAGCTATGGCAGACACTATTTCTGGTGGAGCATTTATGTACTTGTGCTGGGAGGTAGCATTAAATATGTTAGATCAGATCTCTCTCACCAATCAAAGAGGGTATACTCGGGGCAGAAACCTCCAGTGTGCACAAAGTTATTGATGACAAAGTAGTGCAAGAGGTTACTCAGCTAAGGACTGAGGCTAGGTAATTTGTCTAATCAATTTGTAATAATGAATTCTGAGAAGGTAAATGTAGTGGGTTCATAAGATAAGGCCTCTAGAACATATGATGTTGATTTAAAAGAGGAGGCTAAATATTTAGATAGAGAGTTGTGTGTTTTCAAGCCAAGAGGAAAATAAACTAAGGGTAAGACTATTATAGGGATAGGTACAGAGATTGGAGTTGAAAGTGAGATGATAAATGAAGATGTAAGGATGACTACAAGGAGAAGGGGGACATATATTCCCCACCAGGTAGTTGAGATGGTGAATCAAAGAGAGAGGGAATGTTTTCCAAGATAGTCAAGGGTTAAGAAAGTTAGGAAACTTGCCATAAGGAGATTAAGGTAAATATTTTAGGTTTGACCCAGAAGATAGAATTGCATCTACTAAGTTAAATAATTTTAGCAATAGTTCAGTCAAATATTAGCAACCTTGAATCATAGATAGCCCGGTACCCTTCCAAGAAATACAGTGCAAAATCCTAAGAATGATGGCCACTGTCTTTCCATCACTACCTAAAGTAGTAAGACAACTGTTGACCCCTCTATGCCCATGGTTGATGAGTTAAAGAATAATAGCATTGATGTAGATGAGGCATGTGAAGTGGAGTCAGAGAAGGTGGTGACTGATCTAAGTTATCACAACAGTCGACATGTATTGAGAAAGAAGTTGATAAGGATAAAGGTAAAGGAAAGGAAAATGATCCGGTGTTGAAGACTATTCCACTTTCTCTACTATCTTTTCCTCAACATTTGAAGAAAAATCAAGAGAAAGGGAAGTACCCAATTTTTTTCTAAAGGAGTTATCTATTAATATTCCTCTTGTGGAAGATTTAGAGTAGATTCCTAGATATGCAAAGTTTATGAAGGGCTTGGTCACTAAGAAGCAGAAGTAAGCTTTGAGCTCAAAGATAATATATATCATTATAGTGTTGTGTCTACCCAATTATTAGTGAAGAAAAAGGAGGACCCCAAATCATTCACCATTCCATATACTATTGGATCCTTCAAATTCTCTCAAGCACTATATAATTTGTGAGCTAGCATCAATCTTATGTTGTTGTTGGTATACAGGTAGTTGGGGTTGAGGGTACCCAAACCTACATCATAAGATTGTTTATGTCCGACCAGATTATCAAAAAACTAGTATGTATTTTATGTGATGTATTAGTGAAGGTAGCGGGCTGACTTTGTGATCTTGAACTATGAGGTGGACTTTGAAGTCCCTATTATCTTGGGAAGGCCTTTACTAGCTACAGGTAGGGCCTTGGTTGACATGAATATAGGGAATATGAAGTTCAAACTCAACGATGAGCAAGTCACTTTTAATGCTTGCCAATCTATGCAACAACCAAAGGATATGAGACTAGTGTCCGTAATTGAGACTATTGATGATGATGAAGTGACTGTGCTAATTCAGGAGAGACTTGGGGTTGATGCGTTAGCAGCAATCATCATGAATTTTGATAGTGATAGAATCAATGAGTATGACAAAATGGTTAGGGCATTATATAATAGAGGTTAATGCAATTATGCCTCGAATAAGCTTGATTTGGATCAAACAAATAGAACCACTTATCCAGCTCGACCATCTATTGAGAATCCACAATTTGGAATAGAAAGCCCTCTCATCACACTTGTGCTATGTATTTTGGGGGCCGATAATGCCTTACCAATGATTATTATTGCAGACTTGATGGAGACACGGGTTGAGACATTCCTATTAGTGTTATAGAGATTCAAGATGGCTATTGGATGGATATTTACAGATATTATGAGGATACCATCAAGTATTTGTACACCTAAAATATAGCTTGAGTCAGAGTGTATTCTTAGCATTGAGCACTAGCGCAAAATGAATCCGCCTATGCAAGAAGTTATGAAGAAAGAAATTATCAAGTGGTTAGATGCTGAAGTGGTTTACCCCATTATGGATAGCAATTAGGTTAGCCCGATTCAATGCATTTCTAAGAAGGGTGGGATCACTATGGTCCCAAATAAGAAGAATGAACTTTAACCCATAAGACCCATTACTGGATGGAAAGTGTGCATGGACTACATAAATCTGAACATTTGGACCCAAAAGGACCATTTCCCATGCCTTTTTATGAATTAGATATTGGACAGGTTAACAAATAGGGGTTGGTACTATTTTTTTTATGGGTACTCAGGTTATAATTAGATTATGATTGCTCTCGAGGACCAGGAAAAGACTACTTTTACTTTCCCTTATGGGAATTTTTCATTCAAGAGGATATCATTTGGATTATGCAATGTTTCCTCCATCTTTTAGAGATTTATAATTCTATATTTTCTGATATGGTGGAGGACATAATAGAGGTCTTCATGGATGATTTTTCAGTAGTTGAGGACTATTTTGATGTCTGCTTGGCCCATTTGGCCCATGCAGTCTAAAGTTGTGAGGAGTAAAACCTGGTGTTAAATTGGGAGAAGTGTCTCTTCATGGTGAAGGAGGGTATTTTCCTTGTGCACAAAATCTCAAAAAAAGAGTATTGATGTCGATAGAGCGAAGATTGGGGTGATTGAAAAGTTACATACTCCTATATCAGTAAAAGGTATTCAAAGATTTTTGGGCCATGTTGGATAGTATAGGAGTTCATCAAGGACTTTTCTAAGATTTCTAATCCTCTATGCAAGCTTTTAATAAAAGAGGTGAAATTTATTTTTATTGATGCATGTCTCAAGGCTTTTGAATTCCTTAAGGAGCGGTTGATTTGGCTTTTATTATTACATCCCCTGATTGATCTTTACTATTTAAGGTGATGTCCAATACGAGCAGAGTGCCCTTGGGTGCTATCCTTGGCCAGAAGCATGAGAAAATCCTTCACCTGATATGCTATGCCAACAAGGCATAAAACCCCATATAGAAGAATTATACTATTACTGAGCAAGAGTTTCTTGTGGTGGTTTTTGCCTTTGAGAAGTTTTGGTCTATCTTGATTGGGACCAAAGTCATAGTCCATACAAATCATACAGCATTGAGGTATTTTATGTCGAAAAAGAATTCCAAGACGAGATTGATACATTGGGTCCTTTTGCTGCAAGAGTTTGACTTTGAGATAAAATATTGGTAGAACACAAAAATGTGATTGTGGATCACTTGTTTTTCCTTGAGGATGAGGCAATGCATAAATTAGAGGATAAGTTTGACATAGATGATACTTTTCTAGATAACTGGGTCTTGGAAAATTTCAAGACATAATCCCATAGTTTTTTTATTTCGCCAACTTTTTGGTAAGTGATCTTGTTCCAGAAGACATATCTTTCCAGCAGTGTAAGAGGTTTATGCATGATGTGAGGAAGTTCTTCTGTGATGAGCCATACCTCTTTAGGATTTGTTCATATAGTGTTATTTTGGTGCATTCCTGAGGTAAAAGTGATGAGCATCCTTGAGGCTTTTCATTCATCACTAGTTGGGGGTCATCATGGTGGAACCCACACAGGCCATAAAATTTTATGGTGTGGGTATTATTGAACTATGATCTTTAAGGATGCTCATGACTACGTGTAAGTCTGTGACTAGTGTCAGCATCAAGGAAATATTGAGGGCCTATGTGATTGATTTTAATGGAAGTTGGGTAGAGCACTTGCCCCTAATAGAGTTTACGTATAATAACAGTTTCCATTCCAATATTAAGATGGAACCATTTGAGGCATTGTATGGAAGAAGATGTAAGTCACCAATAAGGTGGTATGAAGCGGGTGAGACGCAGATGTTTGAGCCTGATCTTGTTCATCAGGCAATAGAGGATGTCAAAGTCATTAGAGAACTACTTAAGATAGCCCAAAGTCATCAGAAGTCCTACACTGATGTTAAGAGAAGAGGTTTAGATTTTGAGATTGGAGATTGGGCGTTTCTCAAGGTTTCCCCCATGAAGGGAGTCATGTGGTTCGGGAAGAAAGGTAAGCTGAGTTCTCGCTACATAGGACCATAACAGATTTTGAGAAGGTTAAGAGCAGTTGCTTATAAGTTAGAATTACCTGCCAGTTTGGGTTTCGTTCATCCGGTATTTCATATATCTATGTTGAACAAGTCTATTGGAGACCATTCTTCAGTGTTGCCTATCGAAGAAATCAAAGTGACAAACTTCTTATCCTATTAAGAAGAGCGTGTAGAAATTTTGGATCTCCAAGTTAGAAAATTGAGAAAAAAAAGATTGGCTCAGTTAAAGTGTTGTGGAGAAACCAGAAAATTGAAGAAGCAACTTGGGAATCCGAAGTTGACATGAGAGCTAGGTACCCAAACTTTTTTGACCCAGTGGATAGCGAAATGGAAGGTACAATCCTTTCCTTATTCTTTCTATGCCTTAGTATGCTTAAAGTCATGCTTGTCTGTATTCCGCGTCAACATTCGTGGACGAATGTTCCCAAGGGAGGGATATTGTAATGCCCAAAAGTTTCCAATCTAAAATTTGTCCCTAAAAGTATCAAGCATGGGCTTATATAGTGAATTATACTCAATTCCCTGTGGAATTCTTTAAATTTTAACTTTTTATTACGTAGGTGACTGAATAAGCTTTCCGTTGATGTAAGATTCATCAAAACGGACACCTGGTGAGGGAATTATGGCTATTTTATGTGCTAGTCATAAAACATCACCATTCAGGTGTTTAGCGCGTCACAGAGGATCCCAATTTGGCATTTGTCAATTTCCAGTGAGACTCCACGATCGTGCCGTATCGCGGAGTGAGACAATTTACCAATTGGCAATTTTTAGTGAGCCACCACGATTGTGGTGCGTCGCTGTGGCCCATAAAATCGTGCACCAGTTATATTTTTACTCCGTCTCATTAAGGGTAAAAATGGTACTCCTCCAACCCCTTATCATCTGTAACACGGGGTTTAATCCCAAGAACACCAAAGTAAGTTTATTTTCATCAAAATCTCTCAAGAAACTCCATTAGGGTTTCAGACTAAAAATCCTCATAGCTCAAGATTTAACCATGGGTTTTAGAAGATAATGGGAGATTTGGAATCCTTGCATCGTAGGCTCCAAGAATCATCCAATTACTTTCTGAAATAGAGGTATGTGGGGTTGTCCCAAATTTCATGGGCATGATATTTGAAAAGAATTTACACAAGACCTTACTATCTATACGTATACATATATTTTTACAAGTGGGGTTTTGTTTTAATATCAATAACATATTTTGTGATATGGTTTTGAAAGAAATATTGAAATATCATGGGGTTGTTGGCTTGCATATATTTCAATTGTTGGATTGTGAACATGTGATCTGAATTTTGAAAAGGTGCGATGTATATGAATTGTGAATTCTTTAAATCCCCCATGATAATATTTTATGCCCCACAATATACTTGTTCTAAACCATCGAGAGCATGAGTTTTTGCAATTGACATGATATTACTCATAAATGATAAAGTTTCTTAAAACTATTACATGTTGAGAACCATGGTGCATGTTTTTGATATGTGTGAAAGTTTTATATATGTGCATGTTGTAAATAGCATGAAAAGTTGGAGAATTGATGCGGTACTGTGACTTGCAAGTCAATGTTATGATGATACCATATAAATGTATACCATGACAAATTTAGAGTTTGATTTAAGAGAGTTATATGGTTACCCAAAGAAAGTACGAGTTAAAAGACTCTATGCTAGAAACCATGATTTGCTGACACGGGATTATGGTACCATATTTTGTGATCTTGTATACCTTGATTCATGTCGTCCCAAATTTAGACTATGGTCAGGTGCCCTGCTTTTTGATCTTGTGCACTACCATGATATGTTGATTTGATTAGGGATTTTGGCACCCTGCTGTGTAATCTTGCGTGTCCCCCTTATAGATACTCTAATCCTTGTGGAAAACTTGGATTGGGGGCTTGGCTGCCGAGTCAAGGGCATATTCCATATAGCCCATGGAATTACAGATTGTAGGGTGTACCATCTAGCTAAAAAGTAAGACAAAGAGTGAGTCATGGTTTCAAAGAAATGTTTCAAAGTCTTTAAAATGGCCATGTGATTTCTTACTATATGATATGTTTATGAACTGTTTTAAATTTCTCTCATATATGCTAATTATAAATGACTATTTTGGATTAGCTCTACGTACCAATACATCGGTATTGACCCCCTCCCCCTCCAACCTCTTAGGTTCTGAGGCACTGTCTAGGGGTCAAGATAAGCAGTAGATAATTCAGACAGTAGAAGAGATTGTGCAGTGGTGAGCCTTCCATATTCCAGAGGGCCTAATGTCATATAGATATTCATCATTCTACAGTTTTGGTCTACTGGGGGCCTTGTCCCAGACTTTAGATAGTATTGTTTTGAGATTTAGTAGAGATTTCGTAGACTGAGTTAGATGTTATTTAGATATTGTTGGAGTTTTCCTTCATTGTTAAACTAATTTCAGAGTATGACCATGTTTCCGTATTCGATTTATAATTCCGCATTTTATTTCTATTATATGAATGTTGTGCATGATTACCAGATAGAGTGGGACATCCGGGCCTTCATGGGTTGGATGTTCGTCATGTCCAGGCCCTAGTTTGGGTCGTGACAGTATTACTGGTTATGACATGACTGATACTATTCTGTACCTGACACTGGCTCTAGGTAAACAACTAAATTATGGCGTATTAAATACACCCAGGACTCGCTAGCATTAAAAGTAAAGCAAAGCATAATCTCGAATAACTTAACAATGTTTACTTGGTCATAATTCATTCATAGAGACATTTCATCAAACATTTGTAATGCATTAACTTGTACATGAATGGGATCTCACAATAACATCTCATGATTCCTCTATCTACTTTACATAGGCATTTTAGCAAATACTTGGGGTGCATGATTATTTCAAATGATAATGGTCAACATATAAACATCATGAATACAATAATTAAATGCAAATTCAAGGGTTTAGCATGTAATTCATATAATTCCCCCTAAATACTATTCTATTTTTCATGAATCTTATTATAATCATGGATTGCAAATCAAATTAACATCATAGATGCATTAATCATTGTACGTTCAAGTGTTTATCTAGATAATCCCATATTCATCACACATGTTATTTAATTTCATAAAACTTGCGTTTAAATCATGGATTGGAACCTAACTAATATCATGAACATGAATCCAATCTAAATCAAACGTAAAAATCATAAATATGAGATCTTGTTGGTTTTAAAAAAAGAGATTCTTGGACTCTATGGGTGAAAGGAACCCCTAGATGAACATCTAACATACCTTAATTTGTGAGATTCTTAAAGTTCTTTAAGGATTTCTTGGGCTTGACCTTGATTTCTTGAACTAGGATTTCTGCCTCTTGAGAGTGAATGATTTTGTTCTTGAGAGAAAGTGAGGAAAAATAACATAATAGGGTATTTAGGGTATAATTTCATGTTTAAAGGTTGATCTGGGTCATAGAAAAAGATCCTATTGCCCTTAGAAAGTTTTTAATTTTTGTGAATAAAAACCCGAGTTGGGCACCTGGCGCAACGCTAAGCTATTGTTCCCTGTGACTGGAAATTGAGGATTGGGAACTGGGTTGATGGTGTGACGCAGCGCCATCGCGGTGCCTCACTGGTTATGAATTCTCCCTTTGCTGCGATGCGCCACGATCGTGGGGTCAAACTGGAAAGTGACAATTGGTAAGAAGTTTAGTGGCGCGATATGGTGGTATCGCGTTTCCCACTAAAAATGACAAATTCCAGTTGGACTACCTCCGCGATGCGCTAGAGTTCCAGGTGGTACACTGTCTTACAAAAATGGCTCAACTCTTCGCCCGGGTGCCAGATTTGGACGAATTTGGTATCGATGGAAAGTTTATTCAATTTCCCATACAATAAAAAGTCAAAATCTATAAAATTACATATGTATAAAAGTGTATTCATCTTTAAAGAAAGTCTTTGATATTTTTGGGTCGAATTTAAGCTAGGTAAAAGTACGGGGTGTTACAATATCTCCCCCTTGGAAAAATTCATCCTCTTATAAGACTGATTAAGTTGTGGACTACTGATAGACTGAGTTTACATACTATACTGCATATCTAATTCATGGAATACATGACTGACCTGACTAATGAATGTGTGACTAAAGATGCAACAATAACTGATACTAAGATTATAACTGTAACTGAACATGGGATTGAGTAGATCTAAGGAAGACTGTTACCTTAAGCTGAGAACACATATAAGCCTAAGATAACTTACTGAACATGTATGAATGGGAATATTAGAACATAAATGAGTTTGAAATGTGATACACGAACTGAATATCGTGAACTGAACTGAGCCCTTGAGTACATAGCTTACGGCTGAGCTTGGAACTAGAGGTTCAACTGTGAGGACCCATTAATCTAACTAGATTTTTTACATGAAGAAAAAATGGAAGGTTTACATTATGATAGCTTGGGGGTTATAGTGCATCTACCCCTTGGAGGAAAAGCTGAGATAATGCACGGGGCATCTACGAACTGAATCATAACTGAATATTTGGGATCTATAACTGAGACATGATATGTGAATTAGGCTTAACTCATTTCTACTAGGATGCTCTATCTTGGAATGGTCACATTCATGAATCTTCAGATAGTACAACTAGATGGAAAGATGGGAAACCATACAAACTTGTCCGCCTGACTGCTATCTGAATTACTGACTTTACAGACTAACTCATGCTGAAAACTTATACTCGATTAGAGTATTTCTTAATACTCTTTCTATAGAGTTCTAGTGACTTTAGGGAGTAAGGAATCTGGTCATAGTCTGAATAAGACATCTGAATCACAACATGGCTCCAATTTTGTAACATGGAGTAAGGCCTACAAAACACCTTCTAAGATAGAGTTGCTAAGACTTGTGAACTGTAGCTACAAATTTTCAAGATTAGATACATTTTTTGAATATTTTTTCAACTATACTCTCCACCTTAGCACCACACTTCACCTGAAACTACTGAAAAATATTTACACGGGCGCTGAGCACGAATGCATAAACATACTAGCTTATCTAATTAACTGAACGAATAATAGCGGAATACTGGTCATGTAAGATTAAACTGTTCTTAACCTAAATAACTGGATTGAAACTATAGAGTACTATTCATATGAGGTAAGGGCTGACTGGGGAATGTGAGGTAACTGAACATGAATTCATGGAAATGGTATTATCTGCGAATGCAAGTGTAAACGCATGACATGATTCTGAAATACTGAGATATTGATAATTGAAGTACACTTTGGTCAAGTAAACCTGAAACTGGACTGAGTTTAGATAGCTCTCGTGATGGGGACTGGCATTAATCAAGGATTTAAATGTACACTCACACTCTACATTTTCTCAACTTCTTATCTCATGAAGGATTCTGATTTTTCCTCTAATAAATAAATACAACTTTTTGCTAGCCATTTACTTGCACACTAACTTGACATCCAAGCCTATCTTTATAACTACAGCCTTGGGTAAAACAAGTATGCACCAATCTTTTCTTAACATGAAATATTTACCTTGATCTCTTCCTTCTAAGCAATCGCTTATCACTACATCATCTCATAAGGGGAGTTCACTAAAAGGCTCAAACATGAGGACCTGAAGCATGAATGGACACTACACCAAACTTGATACTTAACTGAGGCCTGATAAATAGAATATCAACATCATGGATTTATCAAGAGGTCTAACTGCTTTTCTACCCATAGTGACATTAATACTAAAATTTGAAAGTCTGACGTGGTTACTTGTTCTACCATCTCCCCCGTAGCTTAAAGCCATTATTCTAAAACTGTGAACCAATTAATCAACAACACTAAACTGAACTGTCACCACTTTATTGTAGAGTCTGGGGTATAGCAATATAAATACTAAACTCATTTTGAAGGACTACAACTAATAACGAAAGGCCCACTGCTAGTACTTTACTCTGATACATAATTATTAGCTTTCTATAGCCCCAACAATTATCATATAGCAACCTCAACACTGACTAGCTTAGAATTCTTACTCTTTTTTCTATTAGCTTAATCTTCAAAATTCAAACTCAAATCAACTAAAACGGAGGTACTACTCCTTCATTCAATGATTGGTCCATCAAAAACTGAAATAGAATGACTCTTTTACTACAAATCAACTGAAGAAATTTTTTGGAGTATTATAACCGATCAATTTGTTTTTTGGATACTCGTCTGGATGGGATAGGTTTATTTATTGAGTTAGGCACTAAGAAAGGTTCTGTTAAGATTTGATCTGACCTTAAAGTTGACTGCTATGCAAAGAGATTCAAAAGACAAAGAAGCTTCTGGATCTGATAAGGTATAAATATGTAAATGGGAGATCATTAATGTACCTGTGGCTACATTAGGAGATCTTTCTTGATGTTGTCTGGAATGAAGTTCATAAAGCCTATTTGGGAATTGCTTACTGGCAGCACTGGTAGTGGCACCCTGCTGGGTCGGGCGACCAAACTGAGCTAAAGTATGGTTGGACTGACCCTGAGGAGCTGGCTGAGGATAATCTCTAACTTTGTCACCTGGCTTGCCACACTCGAAACAAATATCACTGTCGGGTCTACAAACACCCTGATCTTGACGTGATTCCTCGAGTGTTATTTCTAAACTTTGGCACTGGCGCACTAGCTATAGAAGGATTTGGGGCTGATAATTTCTGATGAAACTGGAAGCGGTTACCACCCTCTGACCTAAGCCTAAAACCACTTGTTATGACTTTCTTTTTCTCTTTATCATCCCTCATACGCTTATCCCTTTTACTATACTGAGTATAAACCCCAAGACTAGATAGGACAACATCCTGTAGGTTATTCTGAGCAACTACTGAATAGGCTAAAGTAGTGAAAGCAACTCTGAATTTAACATGAGAGACATGCTCGTCCAGGGGATCTGCCTGAACGGGCTTAGGTGCTGACTGATTTTCATTACTTCTTTCATTAGCTTCTCTGGAAGGCATGTTCTAGAAGCATAAGGAAGAGATGAATTATACTGAGAGTTTAACTTGAGCTCATGCTCACTCACACGACATGAATACTGAAAGAAGGGAAACTTTTTCTAAAATATCTCATAGCCTCCTGTCCGTAAGTTTAACGCGCTACACACCTATGCACAAGACTCTATTTGGTGCATCTTTCAGACTCCCTAGGACTCTGTTGAACCTTAGGCTCTGATACCAATTTTGTAATAACCCGGGACTACCCCCTTGTCATCACACAACACTTATGACCATAAAGGACCATAAGCTAACGCATGAATGATATCTACTGTGAGCACTAAATAATAATACTATAATTAATATGAAAATAGGCTGAAGTTCCATAAGGTTGAAAATATCTAAAATACTAATAAAATATAACATCTATAAAACTGAAAATTGTCTGAAAATCTAGTCTGTAAAGCCTCTAACTGAATCTGTCTGAAAATGGAGTTGATGGGAAAATCCCCCAACTAACTCTATCTACTGAAAATATGAAATAATAGAATATCCTTGAATGATGAGGACTCACTGCTAAATCTACTCCTACTGGATGAATCGTAATCTACTATGCATGGTTGGGAACCTAAGTGTCCGAACCTATGATATAAAACATCATAGCGTAGAAAAGTATGCATCAGTACGTGGGAATATACTGGTATGCTACATGAGTTAAGGCTTAATACAAGGGTTCATATGCATGAACAATTACTGACTAAATGATATAAAATAACTGAATATGAGAGTACATGGATGATCTGAACTACAGAAAATACTGAGTATGCAATATTGTGCATTTATATACATTTGTAACTAAGCTTTTCAGAAGGTAATTACTGAATTTTAATAACTGAGTAACTGATATCTGAGTTATTGATTACTTAATTACTAGTTCTGAATTAACTGTGTCTGACAGTCCTAATTCTGTAGAACTGAACTGAGTTCCCTATTGAAGATCAAAACTAAAACTGAAACTATGGGAGGTATCATCAAAACGATATGCCCCAATCTGAGCTAATTAGGGTCCAACCTGTAACCCCAGTTGGAAGGGTGTTATACCGTGCTATGGGTACTAACACTAGAAAACCAGGATGTCAAGCCTAATTGATGGGTGACACCCAGGCAAAGCCAAGCCTAATTTGACGGGTGATCCCTAGGAGGTAGTCAATCTTAGTCTGACAGGTGACTTCTCTTCCAACACTAGCTATGCAGTTCTGGAGTACAAGGACTTCTACTAAAGACTCTGCCTATCTGACGGGAAATCCATCATCCCTACACTCTCTCGGTATTAAATCCTACTCTCAATTGAAAGACACTAAACTGAGTAGACTGAATGGGACTGGACTAAGAATGAGTTTACTGAGTTTTCTTGAGTTCTGTAACTGACTGAGTTCTGTAACTAACTGAGAGTACTACTGGTCATGTCATGATTGATACTATTCTATACCTGACACTGGCTCTAGGTAAACAGCTAAATTATCGGGTATTACATACCCCCAGTACTCGATAGCATAAAAATTAAAGCAAAGCATAATCTTGAATAACATAACAATGTTCTCTTGGAAATAATTCATTCACAGAGACATTTCATCAAACACTTATAATGCATTAACTTGTACATGAATGGGATCTCATGATAACATCTCATGATTCCTAAATCTACTTCACATAGGCATTTTAGCAAATACTTGGGGAGCATGAGTATTTCAGATAATAACGGTCATCACATAAACATCATAAATACAATACTTAATTGCAAATTCAAGGGTTTAGCATGTAATTCGTATAATTCCCCCTAAATACTATTCTATTCTTCATGAATCTTATCATAATCATGGATTGCAAACCAAATTAACATCATAGATGTATTAATCACTTTGTACGTTCAAGGGTTTATCAAGATAATCTCATATTCATCACACATGTTATTTAATTTCATAAAACTTGCATTTAAATTATGGATTGAAACCCAACTAATATCATGAACATGAATCCAATCTAAATCAAATATGAAAATCATGAATATGAGATCTTGTAGGTTTTAAAAAAGGGATTCTTGGACTCTATGGGTGAAAGGAACCCATAGATGAACATCTAACATACCTTAATTTGTGAGATTCTTAAAGCTCTTGAAGGATTTCTTAGGCTTGACCTTGATTTCTTGAACTAGGGTTTTAGCCTCTTGAGAGAGACTGACTTTGTTCTTGAGAGAAAGTGAGGGAAAATGACATAATAGGGTATTTCGGGCATAATTTTGTGTTTAAAGGCTAATCTGGGTCATGAAAAAAGACCCTATTGCCCCTAGAAAGTTTTTAATTTTCATAACTGAAAACCTGAGTTGAGTACCTAGCGTGACGCGGCGCTATCGTGTTGTTTCATCGAAAACTGACGATTGAGAATTGGGATGATGGCGCAATGCGGTGCCTCACTGGTTGTGAATTTTCCCTTTGGCACGATGCACCATGATCATGGGATCTACTGGAAAGTGACAACTGGGAAAAAGTCTAGCAGCACGATGTGGTGGTATCGCATTGTCTCATTGGAAATTGACAAATGTCATTTGGACTACCTCCGCGACGCGCTAGAGTTATAGGTGGTACACTGTCTTACAAAAATGGCTCTAACTCTTTGCCCAGGTGTCGGATTTGGGCGAATTTGGTATCAATGGAAAATTTATTCAATTTTTCATACAGTAAAAAGTCAAAATCATGAAAATTACATATGTATAAAAATGTATTCTTCTTTAAAGCAAATCTTTGATATTTTTGGGATGAATTTAAGCTAGGTAAAAGTACGGGGTGTTACAGTATCTTCGACTTAAACTAAATGATAAATACATCCTTTTGATATTAACTTTCTGGCCTTTAGGTAAGAGATAAAATGACCTTTTGGAGTCATAGAACTACCCTCCGACTTGAAAACCACTTTATCAAGGAACAGAAACTTCACCATACGAGTACAATAATAATGCTCAAACTACATCTCTCTAATGAGAATGTAAGCGATCATTGTCAATATAAAACCCAACTAGGTTGGGGTCGAATCCCACAGGGAATATGGTGTGAACTTAAGTCATTTTCAATTTAATTAATTGATAGCTAGATGTTTCCTTAAACGGAGGGTTTTATTTTAGCAAGTAATTGTTGGTCTCTTTAGTTACACTGCTCGTAATCAAGAGTTTATGGAAAAGCCAAAATTATGTTCACTAGGGGTTTTGGAACTTGACAGATGCTAATTGTTATTTAAGATTCTCATAGTAGGTAGGACAACAAGTTATCTTTATTCGAAGTTATGCCTAAATGTCTCTCGAACTACTTAAGCATTTAATTACCTATCCTCTCGGACTTAGGGAATTTATATTCATGACCAGATTTTACCTCAGGTTAATCAACCTTGTTACAACGTCAATTATTAAATGGAAGTTTTTAGTGCTTCCAAGTCCCTGTTAATAATTCACTTCCCACTATATTTGATTTCTTTCTTAAGCAAATCAAAGCAGGCGTTATCTATCATTTGCAACCAATAGACGATACTTAAAACCACAAAATTATCAAGGAGTCCTACCACCTTTTGAATCTTGAACACTCAACACCTTATCAAGACTTAACCCTAGATCCAATAATTCAGATTAAAGGAATTTAGCCGCTCATGATGTAATAATCGAAACAACTAGTTATATTTATGATTTGAAAGATAAACTTACCACAAGATGAATAGAAACTAGAGATTCTCAGATTAGAACACAATAATAATCCCAAAATAATGATGATAATCTCTTCAAAGTAATTGCTTGTTCAAGTCAAGAAACTAGAGAGAGAAAATATCAAAATACGTGTCTCCAAAAGATGTTCAAAACTCCCTAGAAAACCCTAAACAAGACTTTAAATAGTTCAGTATAAATAAGGAAAAAAATCATAGAGTTTAATAATCACTCAAATTAGGTGACGACATTCGTGACAACCTATCAGGACGCTAACGACTTATCACAAATGTAGTCAGCTCCTCTTTGCTTTTGATACTCACTTCTTTAGGCTGGCGACAAACTGTGATGCCTTATCAACCCCTTGACGACTTATCATGAATGTTTTCAAGTCTCTACTCAGCTCTCATGTTATGCCTTAGGATGATGGTAATTTTGATAACCTATCAGCTCTTTGACGGCTTACCAAGAAATATCATCACAACTCTTAACTCAGGTGCATTCTCTGTCTGAGGCTGACGATGAAGCTGATAACTTATCACAGGGCTGATGACTTATCAAAAATGTCATCAACCACACTTCTCTTTGAATTACTTCAGATTTTAACTTCTTTGCTTCCATCCTTGTTGGTTCTCTTACATCATATCTTCTATTATAAAATCAAACATGAAACAATAAAAAATGACAAAAGTTTCTTAAGTCTTTGCAACTATTCTTAGTTAAAAGACTTAAATAATTTAGCATTATCTCACACATCAACACCCTCAACTTAAAACAATTGCTTGTCCTTAAGCAACTCAACACAACTAAGAGAATACAAAGTACATTTGGCAGTTAATCATCCATATCATCTCAAAACACTTTCACCCTCTCCAAGGTCAGTCAATTCAAGAACAATGAAGAACATCAATGCAACATATAGAAATCAATATATGGCATTAATTCACTTACATTAACCATGCATATACCAGTATTACACTCTCCAAACAAGTTAGCAACTAGCAACATATCTGGTGTGCCCTCACAGTAAAAAAATCCCCCTTATCTCATATCAATAATCCTATATGTAACCATGGGGACAATCAAAACACTCAATCTCAGAACGAAGTTCCAACCAATGTATGCCAAGTACCATAGGCATGCCCTTATTTTCATTACCCAGATCTTTAGATAGGTTAGCTAGGAACACTATAGGTTTTCTCTTAGGCTTATAATGTAGGTTAGGGGATAGTATAATACTCTTGTGCCTCTAAATTATTGAAATAAGTGTGTTTACCTGTTGCTCACCCAAATTAGCCACAATAATAACAGGTAGCATGTTTTCATTGCCTAAAAACACATACCACGAGTGCCCAGGCAATTCTTTCAATTCCAACACAGGTGGCTCCTCAATAGATGGCTTGGCTGGTGGTGTTGGTCAATTAGCAAGGTCAAGGTCCATCTTTTTAGGAGAATAAGGATATAAACCCATTCCTAGCAATGCACAAACAGTCTCTTCATACTCCTCAATGCCTTCACGATCAAAGTTCATTAGAACTGCGGCTAAAGGCTCGACAATAAGTTGTTTCTCTCTTAACACCTCCTGTTTGTCCTCATAATACACATAAACAACTGAGGACACACTCTTTTCTTCCTGCTACTTCATTGATTTACACTCATCAAACCGTACCACTTCATCATTCATCCTGAATAAGAGCTCATTCTCTCTCAAATCAATCAACACATTTTTGGTTGTGAGGAAAGGTCGACCCAATATTATGGGCACCTCAAAGTCCATTTTGCAATCCAGAATGATGAAGTCTGCAGGGAAAATAAAGCTGGATACCTTCACCAACACATCATACAAAATTCCAACAGGTCATTTTACTGACCTATCCGCCATTACGAGTCGCATATTGGTGGGTGTGGTATTTCCCATGCCCAACATTCTATATACGTCCAGCAGCATCAAATTAATGCTTTATCCTAGATCATAAAATGCCTTGGTGAATTACATAATCTCCAAGGTCTTTGTAGAAATAGCACTATAATGATGGAGATTATCCTCCAATTCGTAGCTCACTGCTCTTTTCTTAGTTAAAAGGTCCTTCATGGATTTAGCATATCCTGGCATTTGTTTGATTGCCTCCACCAATGGCATATTTATTATCAACTACTTGAGCATTGCCATGAATTTGCTGAATTTTGCATCATCAGTTTTCTTCTTCAATCGCTGAGGAAAGAGAAGTGGTGGCCTTAGGATAGTTTTCAACACTACCTCATTTTCCTTTTCTTTCTCTTTATCCGAAGCATCATCATAATTATCTAGCTTCTTAGACTCTACTAGACATCTTTCTTTCTATTTATCATCAACTACATATTTTCCCTTAGAAAAGCCAGGTAATATCTTACCACTTCTAGATCTTGAACACTCAGCACCTTATCAAGACTTAACCCTAGATCTCATAATTCAGGTTAAAGGAATTTAGCTACTCATGATGTAATAATCAAAACAACTAGTTATATTTATGATTTGAAAGATAACTTTACCATAACATGAATAGAAACTAGAGATTCTCAGATTAGATCATAATAGTAATCCCAAAATAATGATGATAATCTCTTCAAAGTAATTGTTTGTTCAAGTCAAGAAACTAGAGAGCGAAAATATCAAAATACGTGTCTCCAAAAGATGTTTGAAACTCCTTAGAAAAACCTAAAAAAAACTTTAAATAGTTTAGCCTAAATAAGGAAACAAAATCACAGATTTTAATAATCCCTCAAATTAGGTGACGACATTCGTGACAACCTATCAGGAGGCTGACAACTTATCACAAATGTCTTCAGCTTCTCTTTTCTTTTGATACTCGCTGCTTTAGGCTGACGACAAACTGTGACGTTCTATAAACTCCTTGATGACTTATCATAAATGTCACTAAGTCTCTACCTCAGCTCTTATGTTCTGCCTTAGGCTGATGGCAATTTTGACGACCTATCAGCTCCTTGATGGCTTATCATAAAATGTTGTCACAACTCTTAACTCAAGTGCATTCTCTGTTTGAGGCTGACGATGATGCTGATAACTCATCACAGGGCTATCGACTTATCAGAAATATAATCAGTCATACTTCTCTTCAAATTACTTCAGATTTCAACTCCTTTGCTTCCATCCTTGTTAGTTCTCTTGCATCATAGCTTCTACTGCAAAATCAAACTTAAAACAATCAAAAACGACAAAAATTGCTTAAGACTTTATAATTATTCTTAGTTAAAAGCCTTAAATGTGTTAGCATTAGCTCACACATCAACACCCTCGACTTAAAATAATTGATTGTCCTCAAGCAACTCAACATAACTAAGAGAATATAAAGTACATTTGGCAGTCAATCATCCATATCATGTCAAAACACTTTCACCCTCTCCAAGGTCAGTCAATTCAAGAACAATGAACAACACCAATGCAACACATAGAAATTAATATACGGTATTAATTTAGTTACATTAAATATGCATATACCAGTGTTACATTCTCCAAACAAGTTAGCAACTTCCAACATATCTGGTGTGCCCTCACAGCAAAAATGTCCCCCTCATCTCATATCAATTATCCTATATGTAACCATGGGGATAATCAAAACACTCACCCTCAGAATGAATTTCCAACCAATGTATGCCAAGTACCATAGGCTTGCCCTTATTTTCATTACCCAGAACTTCAGATAGGTCAGCTAGGATCACTATAGGTCTTCTCTTAGTCTTGGAATGTAGGTTAGGGTCTAGTATGATACTCGATGGTATTTAAAGTGACTAAGCCTCCTTGATACTACACTAGATTTTTGGGGTTTCACTCATTAGCCTTTTCCTCTCTTCTCTTTTATTGATCACATTTATTTAGGCTGGGTGCGGTCTTTTTCACAATCACTTATTCTTTTTCATAATTTTTCTTTTTCTTGTACTTTTCCTCCACACCCAGCTTTCTTTTTCTTTTCTTTTATGCTACCTTTCTTCATACTCATTCTATATCTCACACCCCTATGATAGACACCCTCAAGTTAGGCCATTTTCCTAAGTTAAGATGCACAGTGTCCAAGGAGGACCAGAGCCAAAACAAGTTCATTATGATCTAAATGGGAAGGTGATAGGTGTCATAAAAAAATAGGCTAATCAGGATCAAAATAGGGACCAAGGGATATTATGCACATAGGGAAGGTCATTTAGGCTAAAGTAAGCTCATATCAAAACGGCCTATGATCCTTTCCTAGCCCCTATCCTTCAACCTAGGTATAACTAACTGGGCAAGTTCTAGCTTCAGCACACAGAGGGAACTAAGTAACATCTCACACATACTTGGCACAAAGGTATATCACAATCTACTACTCATTCAGTTCCTGCAGCTGTTTAGCAATGATTATCATGTTACTATAACTAATGCCATACAAAGATGCATAGTGGTCACACTTAAATGCAAATCACATATTTAAAGAAGTAGACCACTTAAAGAGGTGTACAAAAATCACAAAATAATTCAACTGCCTCAAGTACAAGTATTTCTCCTAGTCGGCTACAAAATTTTACAACAATAATTTACCCTACACCCTCAACTTAAAATCAAAGAAACTCTAAAATTAGGATTAGAGTATACCTGGAATAGATCAATCCTGGGGATCATGGGTTGCCTCCCATGCAACACCTGGTTTAACATCACGGCACGACTCAGGTATCTTGATTACTTCAGAGTTCATCGAGGCATATAGTAGTGACACTTTTCATTGATTATTTTGGACCAATATAAAGTTTGACTCGTTGACCATTTACTTTGAAGGTACTTCTATCTTCAATTTCAAGTTCCACTACTCCAGATGAGTAGACTTGACTAATGCTAAAAGGTCCTGACCACTTATATTTAAGCTTACCTGGGAACAGTTTGAGTCTGGAATTGAACAGAAGCACCAAGTCACCCTTTTGGAAGTCTTGTTTCTCTATCCTCCAATTATGGTATTTTTTAATCTTTTCTTTATATATGTACGCTCGTTCATATGTCGTGATATGGAATTCATCCATCCCATTTAATTTTCCCAGTCTCATCTCTGCTGCCTCCTTCCAACTTAAATCCATCCTTTTGATTACCCATAAGGCCTTGTGCTCCAGCTCTATTGGTAAGTGGCAAGCTTTTCCATAGACCAGCTGAAATGGTGACATGCCAATAGGTGTCTTAAAAGAATTTTGATATGCCCATAAGGCATCATTGAGCTTTTGAGACCAATCTTTCTGACTAGCATTCACCGTTTTGGCTAGGATGGGTTTAATCACTTGATTCGACACCTTCACTTGCCCACTAGTTGGTGGGTGATATGGAGTAGCTACTCTATGCTATTTCACCCTATATTTTTCTAAAGCTGCTCGAAATTCTTTGTTGCAAAAATGAGATCCTCCATCACTTATAATAGTGCGTGGTACTCCAAAGTGAGAGAAGATGTTCTTTTCGAGAAAAGCGACAACTCTCTTTCCTTCATGATTAGACAAGGCAACAACTTTGACCTATTTTAAGACATAGTCAACAGCAACTAAAATATACTTCATCCCATACGAGCTTACAAAAGGACCCATGAAATCGATGCCCCAGACATCAAACAATTCCACTTCAAGCATCTTAGTCAAAGGCATCTCATGACTTTTGGAGATTGAACCTTGCCTCTGACATTGCACACATTTCAGCATAAACTTATGGGCATCCTTGAATAATGTTGGCCAATAGTAACCACTCTGCAACACCTTCCTAGCCGTTCGGTCACCTGCATGGTGACCTCCAACTGGGGAAGCATGACATGCTTCCAATATGCACAATACATCCACTTTCAGCATGCATATCCTTATAATATTATTTGCACGTCACCAAAAAAGATATGGCTCATCCCAGAAGTAATGTGTCACATCATACAGGAATTTCTTTCTGTGATGGAAGGAAAGATTTTCTGGGATGACCTTACTCACAATATAATTTACCACAGCAGCAGTCAAGATCTCCTCATTAGGAAAGGCATTATTTATCTCTATTTTATCACCAATTGCCTGCTCACCTTCCATTCTAGACAGATGATCTGCAACTTGGTTTTCACACCCTTTTCTATCTTTGACTTCAAAGTCAAATTCTTGTAGCAGCAACACCCATTTAATCAGCCTTGGTTTTGCATCCTTCTTAGACATCAAATACCTCAAATCAGCATGATCAGTGTGAACCATTACCTTGGTCCCAATAAGTCCTGAATTTCTCAAAAGCATATACTACAGCCAGAAGTTCCTTCTTAGTGATGGTGTAGTTATTTTGCGCTCCATTCAGTGCTTTGTTGGCATAATATATTAGATGAAATAGTTTGTCCTTGTTTTGTCCCAATACAGCTCCAAGGGAAACACTGTTTGCATCACACATGATCTCAAACGATTTTGACCAGCCTGGTGGAAAAATAATAGGGGCCCCAACCAGCTTCTTTTTAAGGCATTCAAATGCCTTCAAGCAATCATCATCAAAGAAAAACTTCACTTCTTTCTTTAAAAGTTTGAAAAGTGGATTTGTAACCGTTGAAAGGTCTTTTATAAACCTCTGATAGAAGCCAGTATGTCCAAGAAAACTATGCACTCCCTTTACTGAAATGGGAGGTGTTAATTTCTTAATAAATTTCACCTTGGATCGATCAACTTCTATCCCTTTTGCTGAAATTTTTTGACTGAGAACGATGCCCTCATTTACCATAAAATGATATTTTTCCCAGTTAAGCACCAAATTAAATTCAACATATCGTTGCAAGGTTATACTCAGGTTTGCCAAAAACACCTCAAATGAATCTCCCATCATAAAGAAATCATCCATGAATACCTCTATGGTGTCCTCCACCATATCTGAGAAGATAGGCATCATGCACCACTAAAAAGTAGCGGGTGCATTGTATAGCCCAAATAGCATCCTTTTAAATGCAAAGGTGTCATATGGACATGTGAATGTCGTCTTATCCTGATCTTCAGGAGAAATAAATATTTGGTTGTATCCAGAATAACCATCCGAAAAGCATTACCATCCCCTTCCAGCCAATCGATCAAGCATTTGGTCCATAAAGGGCATAGGGAAATGGTCTTTCAGAGTCCATGCATTTATCTTACGGTAATTAATGCATCCTCTCGACCCAGTCACAGGCCTAAGTGGAATCAACCCATTTCTTTCATTTGCAACCACAGTCATGCCCTCTTTTTTGGGCACGCATTGAACTGAGCTCACCCATTTGCTGTCAAAAATAAGGTAAACCACTCCTGCATCTAACCACTTAATAATATCCTTCTTAACCACCTCTTATATTGGTAGGTTATGACGGTGCTGATGCTCTATGGTTGGAATACAATCTTCCTTAAGTTGTATTTTATGCGTGTAGATACCAGGGTCCATTCTATAGCTCTCTTGTGCCTCTGAAGTACTGAAATAAGTGTGTTTACCTGTTGCTTACCCAAATCAGCCGCAATAATAACAGGTAGCGTGTTTTCGTTGCCCAAAAACACGTACCGTAAATGCCCAGGTAGTTCTTTTAATTCCAACACTGGTGGCTCCTCAATGGATGGCTTGGCTGGTGGTGTTGGTCGATTAGCAAGGTCAAGGTCTAGCTTTTTAGAAGAATAAGGATATGAACCCATTCCTGACAAGGCACAAACAATCTCTTCATACTCCTCAATGCCTTCACAATCAAAGTTCATCAGAACTGCGGCTAAAGGCTCGACAACAAGTTGCTCCTCTTTTGACACCTCCTGTTCGTCCTCATAATACACATCAACTACTGAGAACACACTCTTTTCTTCCTACTGCTTCATTTAATTACACATATCAAACCGTACCACTTCATCATTTATCCAGAATAAGAGCTCATCCGCTCTCAAATCAATCAACACACTTTCAGTTGGGAGGAAAGGTAGACCCAATATTATAGGCATTTTAAAGTCCACCTCGCAATCCAGAATGATGAAGTCTACGGGGAAAATAAAGTTGGCTACCTTCATCAACATATCATACAAAATGCCAAAAGGTCATTTTACTGACCTATCCACCATCACGAGTCGCATGTTGGTAGGTGTGGGATTTCCCATACCCAACTTTCTATATACGGCCAGCGACATCAAATTAATGCTTGCTCCCTGATCACATAATGCCTTGGCGAATTCCATAGTCCCAATTGTATAGGGAATAGTAAATGCGCTTGGGTCTGGCTTCTTCTGCACCAAGGTCCTTATAGAAATAGCGCTACAATGATGGAGATTGTCCTCTAATTCATAGATTACTGATCTTTTCTTAGTTACAAGGTCCTTCATGAATTTAGCATATCCTGGCATTTGTTCAAGGGCCTCCATCAATGGCACATTTGTTGTCAGCTGCTTGAGCATTGCCATGAATTTGTTGAATTTTGCATCATCAGTTTTCTTTTTCAATTGCTGAGGAAAGGGAGATGGTGGTCTTGGGATAGTTTTCAACACTACCTCCTTTTCCTTTTCTTTCTTTTTTTCTAGAGCATTATCAGAATTATCCAGATTCTCAGACTCCACTTGACCTTCTTCTTCCAGTTCATCATCAACTACCTCATCAACTACATGTTTGCCCACAAAAAGGCTGGGTAATATCTTACCACTTCTAGTGGTAATCTACATACATAAGCCATCATTCCACAGATTTTAGACCTTATTATTTGGTAACGTTCTGCTCTTCCTCTGGTTGAATACTGCGGAGAGTTGGCTCATCTGTTGCTCTAACTGTTTGATTGTGGTGGAGTGTGAGTTTACCAACTAACTAATAGATGATAAATCAGTCATCATGATAGTCACACCATAATTGGTAGCTTTCACTCCCTTCAATAACTTAGTCATCATGTCCTCCATGGACATCTTTCCAAAACTTGTTGTAGCAGCCTTACGATTTCCAGAAGGGACATAGAGCCCGCTTCTATCATTATTGTTCCTCTAATTTCCCTTCTCCCTATCTTTAGGCTTATCATAATAATTTCAACCTTGATTCCCTTGGCCATTGCCTCATAAACCCCCCTGATTATTAACATAGCTTGCCTTTTCTTCTGCATCAACATCAACTCTGTCTTGAAATCCCACAGCTTTCACCTTCTTAGTATTACCTGATAGCAAGTGCTTGGTTAGCAATTCCATCTACGTTTTAATATGAGCCATGTCTTGGTCATGCTCCTTATCTTTTCTACGTTGTTCAACAGTAATACCCCCAGACACAGTGAGGCTAGCTACTACAGAGTCTCTGGTATGCCATGCCTGACTCTGTTTTATCATTCTTTCTAGCATCTCTGAAGCCTCTGGGATTGTAATATCAACAAATGAACCACCACTAGCATTATCTACAATTGGATTGGTCACAGAGTTAAGACCCCTGTACAAAGTCTCCATCAAGTGTGTCTTTCATATTATGGTTCGAACACTATGTCAACTTCTTCTTGTATCTTTCCCAGGTTTCATGCAAGGCTTCAGTTGGGAGCTGCCTAAAGTTGCTGATCTCATCCTCAACTGTACCCTCCTGAAAGGTGGAAAGAACCTTTCTAGGAAATCTCCTTTCAACTATCTCTAGTTGGTTATAGAATCAAGTGTCAGCTCATTTAGCCACAAAGTTGCCTCCCCAGACAAAGACAATGGAAATAATCTCAACTGGATAGCATTTTGGCCCACTCCTGGGTTATTAAAAGATTTATAGATGGTGACAAAATTCACCAGATGGAAGTTTGGGTCATCCCCAGGAAGGACACCAAACAACCCCTTCAGATTAAGGAGTTGAATCATAGTACTCATAATATTGAATTTAGCCCCAGGTGCCAACGGTGGAAGAATGATTGAACCTGTTGCATCTTCTCTATACATTCTATCATCATCATCATTGAGGTCATACTGGACCGGCTGGTACTCTTGCCTTTCTCAAAACAGATAGTTCCTATTAACATTATGTCGTACTGGTGCAGCTACTTGCTCTGTACGCCTTGGGTTACAAGGATTTAGCAACTCCTCATCTCCCAGATCTTTATCCTCAGGATTTTGATGCCGTGCTAGTTGACCGCATTTTACATATTCACCTGAGCTCTAGCTAAGGCTGGAAATCTGTCAGCCTCTTGTTGTTCTGTAATTCTTCTAATTCATTGTGGTTCCATATTAAGTGGTAATAATGGTTATCTAGAACTTCTGGTGCTTGGCATACACTACAAAGATCTTGCAATAAACAAAAACAACAAATAAACATAAAACTAGGAAACTTAACGAACTGTCAATTAGCGCACCCAACTTCAATTTACAATCTTATTCCTTGGCAACGGCACCATTTTTGATAACTCTCAAACTACACGTCTCTAATGAAAATGTAAGTGATCGTAGTCAATATAAAACCCAACTAGGTTGGTGTCGAATCCCACAGGGAATATGGTGTGAACTTAAATCATTTGCAATTTAATCAACTGATAGTTGGATGTTTCCTGAAATGGGGGTTTTTAGTTTAGCAAGTAATTGTTGGTCACTTTAGTTATAGTGTTTGTAATCAAGAGTTTATGAAAAAACAAAAATTATGTTCACTAGGGGTTTTGGTACTTGACAGATGATAATGGTGGTTCAAGATTCTCACAGTAGGTAGGACGACAAGTTATCTTTATCAAAGTTATGCCTAAAGGTCACTCGACCTATTTAAGCATTTAATTACCTAATCTTCTCGAACTTAGGGAATTTATATTGATGACCAGATTTTACCTCAGGTTAATCAACCTTGTTACAGCGTCAATTATTAAATGGAAGTTGTTAGTTCTTCCAAGTCCATGTTAATAATTCACTTCCCACTATATTTGATTTCTTTCTCAAGCAAATCAAAGCAGGTGTTATCTATCATTTGCGACCAATAGACGATACTTAAAACTTCAGAATTATCAAGGAGTCTTACCACCTTTTGAATCTTGAACACTCAGCACCTTATCAAGACTTAACCCTAGATCCCATAATTCAGGTTACAGGAATTTAGCCTCTCATGATGTAACAATCCGAAAAACTAGTTATATTCATGATTTGAAAGATAAACTTACCATAAGATTAATAGAAACTAGAGATTCTCAGATTAGATCACAATAGTAATCCCAAAATAATGATGATAATCTCTTCAAAGTAATTGCTTGTTCAAGTCAAGAAACTAGAGAGAGAAAATATCAAAATACGTGTCTCCAAAAGATGTTTGAAACTCCCTAGAAAACCCTAAACAAGACTTTAAATATTTCAGCCTAAATAAGGAAACAAAATCACGGAGTTTAATAATCCCTCAAATAAGGTGACGACATTCGTGACAACCTATCAGGAGGCTGACGACTTTTCACAGATGTTGTCAACTCCTCTTTGCTTTTGATACTCACTGCTTTAGATTGACGACAAACTATGACGTCCTATCAACTGCTTGATAACTTATCATGAATGTTTTCAAGTCTCTGCCTCTATTCTCATGTTCTGCCTTAGGCTGATAGCAATTTTGACGACCTATTATCTCCTTGATGGCTTATCACTAAATATCAATCACAACTCTTAAGTTAGGTGCATTCTCTTTCTGGGGCTGACGATGAAGCTGATAGCTTATCACAGGGCTGACAACTTATTAGAAATATCGTCAGCCACACTTCTCTTTATATTACTTCAAATTTTAACTCCTTTGCTTCCATCCTTCTTGGTTCTCTTGCACCATAGCTTCTATTGAAAAATCAAACATAAAATAATCAAAAACGATAAAAGTTGCTTAAGACTTTGCAATTACTCTTATTTGAAAGCCTCAAATATGTTAGCATTAGCTCACACATCATACAACAATCTATTGATGCATAGCATGAATTGAGTCAATCCATGCCCAGATTAATATCAAATCTACCATCTCTAACTCTATTAGATCTGCTAGTATGATCTTATGGAGGACAGTGATAGGACACTTCTTATAGTCTCATCTTACAACAACTGACTTACCCCCTAGGATGGATACTGAGAAGGGCTTAGAGAGATTTTCAGGGTCTAGCCCAAAATTTACAGCAACTAAGGTTGTTACATAAAAGAGATTTTATCTAGGGTCTAACAACACATATACATCAAGGTAAAAGTCACAAAGCATACCAGTGACAACATTTGGTGAACTCTCTGCTCCTGACGGGATGGTAAAGCATAGAATCAATTCTGGCACTGATCGCCACTTGTACTGGATGATGGCCCCAGTGGATAAACTGGGTGGCCTAGCTGAGCTGGTGAATTAGTAACTTGAACCTGAGGACAAACATATTTATTTCCATGCTTAGTATACAAACACTTTTTGACCCTGTGGCCCAACTTACCATAACTATAGCAACCCCCTTTGCCCATCATACACTCACCAGGATGGGTTCTAACACTCTTTGCACATGTCGGGTAAACAGTTCTCTCGACTACACTGATCTAAGATGTGGGATTTGATGTCCTGCCCCACTATTCCTAGCTGGTCCTAGGTGTAGGGGCACTGTCTAAAGATTGCGCTGTCACTGATGAATGATCCTGAAACTACAAACTGCTTCCTCCTCTAGACCTTGGTTGAATATACTCAAACTGTCCAGTCCTAAACTTCTTCTGTATTTTCTATCTTTCCTTCAACTTTTATTCCTCAATCTGTTGAGCATAAGTCATCAATCGAGAAATATCCATATCTCCAACCAGCATAGCAATTCTACACTCCTTAACTACCAAATCAGACACCCCAGTAACAAACTGCCTCATACGAGCTTTAGAGTCAGTTAACAACTCGGGGGAATACTTAGACAACTGAGTGAACTTGAGGCAGTACTTCTTTACTATCATAAAGCCTACCTCAGGTTCATGAAATCCTTCACCTTAGCCTCCTTCATCTCACGCAAAAAGAATCTGTCCATAAAAATATTCTGAAATACCTGCCAACTCACAGGAGTTGCATTCTCACCTCTACCTTCCTTCCACATAACAACCCAATCATAAGAAACATTCTTTGTCCTATAGGAGGCCAACTCTACACTCTTCTCTTTAATCACAAACATAATCTGAGTAATTTTTCTTAGCTCGTCAAAAAAGAGTTGAGGATATTCATCCACCTTTGACCCATGGAACTCAGGTGGATTCATCCTCATAAAGTCTCAAATTTTGGTTGTATCTAAACTACCATTTTGCTAAAGTGTAAATGTTTCCTTTTGGTTTCCTTGAATATTGGCATTCACAGCTTGGGCCAATGCTTGGAAGGCAACCCAAAATTCAGTATGAGACACATTTTCATTCAGAGGATCGATGTGCAGGGCTGGTTAGTTATCATTTCTACGGGCTTCAGCTCAGTAAGGAGGCATATTTTGTCACGTAAAAGTATGAGTCAAGGCAGATAGATACACTGTAAGCACGATAGATCATGAAGGAAATGATGATTCCTAACTCATTTTGAAAGTAGCCCCTGGACGTCACACAGTGCTCGAGACTACAAATAGTCTAAAGCTAACCCATTAAGCCTACTTAACTTGAAACTCGTAAGAAAAGTGAACTAACATAAATAGAACTTGAAGGTAAAGAACGACATATCTTCATAAAAGTCTTTAACTTAGGAATATTTAAGAAACTTTTTGAACTTAAAATTTAAATAGTCTGACAAGCCTCTATTACTGACTAGAGAGCCACTAGGATACACCCCAGCTGACCCAAACATAAACTAAAATCATATAACTAAAACACTCCATCAATGAATAGGACTCAGATAAACTGGGTCCTCTGACTATGAGGACTCACCAAAAGTTAGGATGTAGGTGATGATGTCGTGGTCAATCGTGCTACTAGAAATAAGCACCAGAACATACATTTTAAGACAATGTACAACATAGACATATATGTTGGTCAGTACCTCTGGAATGTACTAAGTATGGGGGGTGAATGCATAAGTATATCAATAGCAAAATATACATACACACACACATATATACATATATATATATATATATAACTCACCTTATACTTGAAATAAACAAGGACTGCAAAATCATGGACATGGACAATGAAGAATAAAGATAAACTTTGTGAGCCATAACACTTAGCTATAAAAGCTTTACTTTTATTTTTTATTTTGGGAGATTCTTCTAACTGACATAAACCATGTGAGCTATCATGGAGTCCAATGTTTTATCCACATTAGGGAGAGTTTTCTACCTTTGTCATCGGAATAGAACCTTAGTCTTAGTGATCACTTTACTTCATCAATATTGGGAAAAAGCTTAACCTCGATGGCTCATAGTTTCTAAGAACTTAGGATACACTCATACGCATTTCATTCTCGGTGCTAAAGACTACTCCCAGAATACTTATATGCTTGTACATTAGGAAATCCACCATAAAATAGCATAAGGGTTTATAAACTGAGAACAAGTTATGCTTTTTTTTCTTTAAATCATAATCAGAATGCACAAATGTGGATTTTATATCTTATCTTATTATCAAAAGATCAATCTTTACTTTAGATCATATCATAAAACTTATCAATGAAACTTAAGAGCATAATCCTCTTGTAAACTCAACACTTATACTTAAGACTTAGAAATTCATGCTTTAAATTGGAAATTCATAACAAAACTTCATGCCCAATAATCACATTGAAATCTTTCAAAAATTTCAATCAAGATAATAAATTCAAAATCACAATATGAATATTATAAGTTAAAACATGAATATAAGCATTTCTTAATGCACTTAAAGCTTTTAATCTCATGGTAGTATCATGTTTTAAGAATATGGCTATGTGGGTATGAACCCTAATTTAAAATAAAGAATTACAATCTTAAAATCATGTATTTTGGGCACAAAGATGAAAGAACAATCTTGTTCATAAACCCCACATACCTTAAGCTTCCCGACTTATGTAGAAAGCTTGAATCTTGGGACTTAAAGGATGAACTTATGAGAGAACCCTAATCTTGATGTTTCCTAATATTCTTGACAATGGGAGGAGGGAAAGCATTGTATTTGATTGGAAAGAGTAGGAAAATAACGCCTCTTTGAGGGTTATAAGTCGTGGATGGGAAGTTATAAGAGATTAAAAGACTAAAAATCCCTTCGCTAAATTTAATAGAAAAAGCTCATCAGTATTTACTACTCTACCATACGACTCGTATAGTAAGATACGACATAGGTCTTTAACTCGTAAGCTTAGCAGACTCAAGAAGACACACACTGGTAATATATGAGTTCTACTTGCGACTAGTATCATCTTCATACGACTCTTAATCTCTTACTCGTACCTTTGACAGAACCTTAGGAAGATTACACAGATGAATGTACGGCTTCACATCATACTACTCGTACCCTACTTAACGACTTCTAAGGGTAGAGTCGTATCCATAATAGAAACACACAGTCTTGCATACGACTATAGCATACCATTCGTATGGTGTAGGTACGACTCAAAAGAGAAGTCGTATGATGCACAAAAACTCCAGACACGAGATATTACATGAAAATTTTTTAAGAGATCTTTTTAATTTTTAATTATTTCAAATCTAATCAATTATACACACTCATAAGTATATACACAATTTTTTTTAATTTTCGTCACTCACGTATTTTCAGTCCTCTAAAATATTTGATTGTTACATAATATATTCTAAATGAAATAATACTTTTATTTTTCTTAAAAGAAAGTAGAGAAAAAAAGATTTCATAAAACTGGATTTATTTTCATGCATATTTTTAATAAGTTTCAAATTTATTTATTATTTGTATATATAAAACAAATCTAATTATATGAACCTCGTATTCTCTTTTTATCTTATTTTATCGTTTTCATTTTTTGTTAAATTATTTATCATTAATTCTTTTTTTGCCTGTGTGTTTTTCTTTCTTTACATCCCTACATATGCAATTTTAGAAAAAGAAAGGTTTAGCAAATTGGAGTTTCATCTTTTATTTTGTGTAATGTCTTTTACATTTTAATAGATTAATTATTAGCCAATTTTAAATGAGTTTTTAATAAGTTAAAACTCTTAAAGGTTATTAAATAATGAGAAACACAATAAATGATAGTTAATATAGAGTAATTGTTTTAAAAAGTTACTCTTTTTTTAAATATATAGCTCATCATAGGTGAAGAAAAATAGAAAATATCAAAATATTAATAAAAATATAATTAATATTTTTTGTCATAGAGAGATGTCGCATAATCTTATCTATGTCTAAGATAAAGCAAAAAAAATAAAATGCATTACCAGCTTCAAAAATTTATCTTTTTTATAAGAGATTATTTAAGGTTCAGAGAAGAATTAAGATTTCTCTCTTGAGGAAGAAAATGAAATAAAAGAGACAATCACTACATGAAATCATTGTTATCTTAGCAACACTTTTATTTTTCTTAAGTTGTAAGCTTGAACAGTTTAGGCTAATGGACAATAGAAAGTAGTAATAATCTTTAAAAAAATTATAAGATGTGAAAAATCAAGAACTACAGTTTTACGTACAATAAACAACTTTCTTATGATTCAAAATGTCTTTTAAAAATTATAAACTAATGTTACATTCTCATATTTTATCAAAAAATTGACTAAAGTTGACCTACATAATTGTGGAATGATACATAGATACTTCCTTAAGTATCACACTTATACGTTTGTCTCATTCCCTTGCTTCTATTTCACAAAATAAATACTCTGGTCTAGACACACATAAAAAATGGAACTCACAAACGAAAAAAAAAAACAGAAAAATAGTTAACTAAATAAAAATAATTTTTTAAGAATGATATATTGTGAATTGAAGAGGAAAAAGAAATATCATACATACAAATAATTACTCTCGAAAGAATCTTAAACAATAATAGTTAGATTCTTGTCATATCAATATCCTACTTCATTTGTATGTCAATCGAGCCTTAAGAGAACAAAACAAAAAAAAATTGTTGCATGAAAGAAAAAAGAAGGACGACCAATTGTTAACTAAAAGTATTAGAGCAGTTGAAGATGAAATTTAATAAATTAAAAATATAAAAAATAATGCAATTTAAACTATAGTTTGACCGGTAAGCTTTTTCTCGGCTGCTATATGGTATGTCTCATACCCATAGAGAGATGAGGACAAAAAAAAAACTATCATAGTAGTAATCTTCTTTTTATCTTCAATAAAAATCTTAATGAGATTAGGATAAAGAGAAATACAAGACTACAAAAAATTAATTAATAAACTACACATCTATAATCTATATCTATAATCTATAATATAGTAAAAGTGTAAACAGCCTTAGAAATAAGGAAAAATTTTAAATATAGAAAAAAAAAATTGTACGACAAATATGGTTCAAATTGATGCGTCTATCTTAGCCTCTGACAGCAAGGAAAATAGGTACAGCATGGCAACAGCAAAAGCGATGATTGATCAACCACTTGAAACTTCTAATGGTAAAATATATATGTGCTTACACTAAAATATATGTTTATGTTTACATTATTATATTAAAAGTGAAGGATCTTTGAAAAGTGAGTTGAATTTTTTATACTTCATAAAAAATCTCCGCAATAGATAAAATCATTTAATTTTAAATTTTTAAACATTACACGTGTGAGGTATGTGCGGTTAAA